>NJDD01000603.1:68753-101167 GCA_002245505.1 Calephelis nemesis
TTTGAGAGAGAAGTATTTCTATCTCACTCCCAACTCTATGTATAAGATGAGTGAGAGAAAGGCCGATGACACGCTTGAAGGTATATTATGCAAACTTTTTCAAATTTTTTTTCAAATCTTAATTTGAAATTTCTCAAATCTACTTAGGTTACTTTGTTTGGTATTGTTTAAATATTTGATAAAAAATGAAAAATTATAGCATTTTAATTTTTATGGTATATTGTTTAATTCGAGAAAATCAGAAATTTTGGTGATTTTCATTTTTTAAAAATTCATAACAATTAATGGGTTGGAGATACGATAATGGGTGTAAGGACTTTTTTCATTTAAAATATTGTAAAGAATATTTAAAAAAATTGGTTGCAAAAAATGCATTTTTTCTTGCTTATTTAATTTTTCGTTGTTTAAACAATAACACCAAAAGATATCAAGTGTCATCTTACACTTTTATAATCAGGGATACCTCCCGGACTTTTTTTTAAAAAAAAGTGAATTATAACAATTTTGCAAACGAATGCGCCACTATGTCCTGGTCTATGATGAATAAGTCTAGGTGGTAGAGTCAAAGCAATTTAGTCTCCGTCTTACCTGTTTTTGATAAAATGTCGTCAGTGCTCGCCACTGTCGTGTTCCGGTATCGAGAAAAAAGGAGCTGGTAAACTTAATTTCGCAAGAAGCTTAATAAGCTTAATAACCCAATTTCAGGTTGGCAACGCAGCATCACCATTTACGTTAGGCGCCTGTATCTTTTACAGGAAACTACAGGGTTTCCTAAAAGGTTCACAGCTTGTGAGATTATATTTAAAAGTAGTATTTTCACGCACGTTTCACGTACACTGGAAAAACCAGGCAAAGTTACAACCAGTAGGGTTACTCTCAAAACTCATTTTCTTGAAAATTGCGTAACCAGATATGTCATTTAAAGTTCTCTTGAACTCAGAACTGGCAAAATTATTAAATTTAATGATAAATTATTTTATCGAATTTGTTGAAGTTTTTTGAACTTAGAACACCCGCGTAAGAAAGGTGGCAAACCTATATCTAACCGCGCATAGACAACAAATCAGGATAACGTTGATGAAATTAGAAAATAGAAAAAACAAATTTTTTATCCATCCAGGAATCGAACCTGAGACCTCATGCAATCAATACCAACATCGTACCATTAGATAAAAGAGGTGATACGGTTATATTTAAAAGTCGTTAAACGTGAAGTGTCAATCCGGATTTTAATTACCAACGAAGTCCCGAGGGAAGTTTAACTAACGGGGACAGGATAAACGCTAAGTGCTGCATAAATAGATCTACATATTTTCAGCAACGTAAAATACTAGCTATTACCTGCGGCTCCGCCCGCGTTTTCGCAGGAACCCGTTGTGTGATCGGGATTAAAAGTAGTCTATATGTTAATCTAGGTCACAATATAATATCTGTGTTCCAAATTTCAGGCAAATCGGTTCAGCCATTCGAGCGTGAAAGAGTAACAAACATACATACAAACTTACAAACTTTCGCAATTTATAATATTAGTAGGATATTATTTAAGTACATATTCAATACATTTTCCCCGTGTTCGTCCGGGCTTCTTTGTAAAATAGACCATCTGCCTTCTTGCCAGGCAGCTCGTAAAAGGCGAGCATAGGCTTACCGTCACTAACACCGTGAAATCTTGTTAGGTGGTTCGTTACAGTTTCGCAGTAACGCGCCCGGATTGGTAGTTGGACGTCTGTTAAGCTAGAAAGGTCAAGTCGGCAGAATCACTCCTATTATATCTCAAAATTTAGTGCTCATTTAGTGCTAATTTAGTGCTGATAACTGCTAGTATAACGACGCTAGCAGCCTTAAGAGCTAGAAAGAGACTTTAAAACTTAAACTAATGGAATTGAAAGACGTTATTATTTAGTGCTCAATTAGTGAATGGATTAAGTAACATCAGAAAAAAAGAATAAATTTTGGCACAAGAGAGGATTCAAATATCTGTTATCATCACTAAATTAGCACTAAATGAGTACTAAATTTTGAGATATGATACGAGTGGTTCTGCCGACTTGACCTTTCTAGCTTTACAGACGTGGTAGTTGGTACTACCGACCGCCTTATCTGCTTTTATCCGCATTATTCCTGCCACCATAACGTCAGTGCTTGCCGTTGACGTGTTCCGGTCCGGAGGAGAAGGTAAACTTACGTTTGCTCGAGGCCTAACATCCCGGCCTCAGGTTGGCAACACACCATTATTATCCTTGGTGTCTCTATGCGGCGTGAATTTCTTATCATCAGGAAATCCGTCTGCTTGTTTGCCTTCCAATATAATAAAAAAATCATAAAGCTCAAATATTTAAATCTAATTTTTAGTTATAGACTGGTAGCGTCGGGACGTAACGAACCCATTGCCCGCTATGGGTGATCTAGCAATTATTTAGATAACTGGATTCCACAGTCTTACCCGAACTGGGCGATAACAGAGGGGGTGGTAGGGATCCAGAAAAAATAGCGTGATGGATGAATTTTAAATCTTGCAACTTCATATTTTAAAATTCACTAAAATTAAATTCCTCTAGCTACATCACATTAACAAGTCATATGTAGATATAAATATTACTTCACTACATAGTATTAAACAGTCGCTTCCTCTGTCCCTATGTCCGTTTGTATGCTTAAATCTTTTAAACTACGCAACGGATTTTGGTGCGTTTTGAACACAACCGTGCGAAGCCGGAGCGGGCCGCTAGTATACAATAAAATTGAATCATTTGAATAAAAGACACACGAAACATTGTAAAGTTGCATTTTATAGCTTTCTCAGCTACGAAAGTTCTCGCATAGATCATAATTTTAATTGAACTCCTAGCGAGGGTAATATGTTATTAAGGTTATAATAAATTAATAGTTGAAAAAGCACTAAAAACACGCATTTATAAATAAATGTAAGTAAAAGTCAAAAAAAGCCTAAACCTAATTGAGGTCAAAGGTCATTACAAGACCTTTCCAACCAGTCCAAAACGGCTATGATACCATCATCCGTCATGAAGTTCCTGTTCATATTCTCCGGCTCCATCATCAGATCAGCTCGATAGTACCATATTATTATATATACCATAGTATTCAGAGCTTTTTTTAAAGGAGAAAGAAAGAAAAAATATTTATTTGCGGAATATGAGTGATGTTACAAAATTATTTAGGTGTTTCTACATATTCTACTAACTTTTGGTGGGCAAATATTTTAATAGTTAGATATTAATCAATTAGTTAGTTTAATTATTTACCTACTATTTAAACACTGTTATTGTATTGATTAGGTACATGATTATTTATTAATAAAAACAATTTTTAGAATATAAATTAATTTATCCTTATTTACCGTAAACTACCACTAGTACTTAGTAGTAGCTTGAAACCTAATCGTGGTCAAAGTTCATTACAAGACCTTTCTAATAAGTCCAAACACAAAATAAGTTTGGAAACCTCTGCCCTTATGCAATTATACATGTCTAGGTTGTAAGCTGCTGAGTTAGTTCGTCAGGATTGGTACAACTACTTCCACTATTCTTTGTTAGTATCCAACTCGACTGTCCACTGTCGTGTTTCGTGGTTAAAAGTGGAGTAGCTAGTAGAACCGCATATTATGTAGCCTGAGAAACCCGCCATAAAGTAATATCTATGGTGACTACAGGTGATGGCAGACCAGTAGACCATAAGTAGAGCCGCCTGCTCGTCAGCTATAGGAGCGTCCATTACTTTATCGTAAGGCTTTCAGGGGTGGGGGGACAAGTGCGTGGCAAATTGTGAAATAATGGATATTACTTGTGAAATAATGATTATAAACCAGAATCAGAAAAACTTGAAGTATTCTCACTCACTTGACCATACAGATGGTACTTCTGCGCGTAGACAATTTTGTTTAAAGCATTGCTTGCATTGTTTTTTACCATTTTTGTTCGGTTTTTTCTTTTTATAACCTTCTCCGGAGATTAACAAACACAATAGAACAAGAATTATCAATATTAGACCACGCGAAACGGGGATCTATTTTTATATATATAGATGATATTTACTAAGTTCTTCCCTAAAATATGGTCAAATTGTACATTACATTAATAGCTGTAGACAATAATATCAAACAATATTTTTAGATGGCCGCACAGCTCTGGGTGATTCTAGACTTCTTTCTTTTTTAGAGTAAAGCTAACGCATCTACATTAAACACATGATTTTAGAAAAACTTAATCGAGATTTGGGGGTTGGGCCATCCAGTATATTAAACGCTCTTGGTGATAATCGTCGCAAAAAGGGTTTTTTCTTGTTACCCTTGTTGTTCAATGTTCATACTGCTGACACTCTTATCCAAAAACTACAATTTGCTTAATAATACAAACTCCTAATCTTCAATGAGTTTCTCGTATTTACAGAATATATTATACCTAGTAAACGAAGCTCCTGATATATTTGTTTGAAACGGCTGAACCGAATGAGTAGATTTCTCACTTGAATTTATGAAATCAAGGTAAATATGAGCAACTTATTACACTAGAATCCCCATGGGTCGTGGCTTTCCCAAAGGACATGTAGAATCTGTTCACTACTAAACTAACATGCAAACGAAGTTCTGGGCATAGCCAATACTTACTACAGGTATACGACGACAGACTATTGCCACGATTATGTTCATTAATTGAAGTATTTATATGTACAGAGCTTTTTTTAAAAAATTTAGTTCCCATACTTTCCAGTCGAGGCGCTGTTTTCGTATAAATAATTTACAGAACCGCTAGCGAGTATAGTAAACTAAAGAATCGCTAGACTCATGGTAAGAGCTATTTACAATACAATAACACTTTATTGTGCACCAAATACAGAGAATTTGCAAATTTATAAATAAAACTTAACGCCAAATCAGCGATCTCTTGCGGGCAACTCTAAAATATGGAAAAAGAATAAGAGAGATACTGCACAATCGTGCTATTAAAAATATAAAAATGCATCTAACACTAGAAGTTTTATATCATCCTTAAAGCAGAAGCTTATTTTAATTATAGCTTGTCTTAATTTGTACTTAAAACAGACAAGAAAATTCAAGTGAAAATTAAATTACAGTGAACGCAGAAAGTGACGCTTGAAAATATTAATATTTGGAGCACTCCTAATATATACGGGGAGAGCATGCCAAACCCTTACTGCTTGGGAGGTAAAAGAACGACTATAGTAACAAGGTGTTTCAAGAGGGTTTCCTGAAAGCCTTACGTATCGTTTTTTACAGTTATACTAGATACATTTAAAAGTCGTTAAACGAAAAGTGTCAATCTTTATCTGGTTTGAATTGTTGACAAAGTCCCGAGGGAGGTATAACTAACGGGTAACAGTATTGAACGTTTACAGCTGTAGAAATAGACTTGCTTATCTACTAGCAGCGGCCATAGTTTTCTTGGTTTTGGATTAATTTTTAAAATACAACCTACTTCACTTTCTAACCAACTTCAAAATAGAGGAGGTTTTCCATACGACTGTATGTTTTTTTTTTGTTTTTTTGTTACGCGATTACTAGGCCAATAGCCAACTGATTTTGATAGTTCTTTGTAAGATAGGTCATGATTCCAACGTAGTCCCATATTGTCCTATTCCGAGAAGTCATTTTATGCACTACTAGTTGTTGCCCTCGGCGTTGCCCGCGTGGTCCCACAGGGACATTGTTTCGGGATAAAAACTATCGTAGATATGTGTTATCCAAGCTACCCTCTATGTGTGTACCAAATTTCATGAACATCAGTTCAGCAGTTTTTGCGTAAAAGAATAACAAACAAATAGACAAACTTTCGCATTTATAGTATTAATAGGATTAAGTTCGATTTAAAAATCACTAGATGGGTGTTGATAAAATTTATGTGGGACCTTTTCAGAATCATTTGCTTTGCACTTCGCACTAAAAACGTGCGGTAGCACTTTTTAAATTACGCGCTTCGGCTATATTCGTCAAGCTTCGGAAATACGAATGCATTTTAAATAAATTATGTATAGAGTTGTTATTACACATAATTAATCATTTCGCTTAAATTTAGATTAGGACAGCCAATTTAAAAATAAAAATAAAAGTATAATAAAAAAGTATAATAAGTAACATATAAAATGTTAAAATAGTAAAAAGTATACATTTTTGGGTATTTTAGCATATAAAAACTTTTCAGAATAAAAGGAGCCCGGACCAACACGGGATATACAGATATATATGCAGATAAATTAATAAAATAATATATCTTACTGAAATATCTACACCTTTTTAATTGCAATTAAAGCATCCTTTTATTTTTGCATAAAGAGCAAACTTTAGCGAAGTGCTAACAGTTAAGCCTCATTTACTGTGGTCTGTGCTTAATAGGCATTTTATTCACAATTCATTAATCTATTTAAATTCTTACATTTAATATTAGTAGAAAGTTGTGTAACGTGGTCTTTCTTGTGGTGAATACAGACCATTAGGCTGCAAGATTTTCAGCCCCATTAGTTTTAAGACCCATACTTCCTAGCGAGCTCAGCGAGAAGCGATTTCTTGTGAATAAGCTAAAATAAATATATCCGAGAAAATTATATAAATTGACTCATCTAAAACGAATATTAATTAAATATTGGCATTGGGCATGTATGCCATCCCCGTAATAAATTGTGTAAATAACTGTGAGCAAAACAAAAACCATAAAACTATATTTGTTGTGAAGGCTGCAGAGTAGATACAAACAAAATAAAGATCGGTATAAAAGTCAATCTCATGTCTCGTTCTAGGGCTATCGTCTTTAGGTTATGCACAAAAAACTGTAGTCTACTTTTCTTATCAAACGAGTATCGAAAATTGTTAGTGGTCCACATAATCAACATAAAGTTAATTTCAATCAATCAGAACGCTCCATTATAATTTGACAATGAAAACAAAGGCGTAGTGCCCGCCCCTCTTAACGCTGCATCTCACTCTTTTAGTATAGAAAATATGCGAGGGACATACTCAGTACTCGTTTGTTAAAATAAACAGACATAGTGGCGGCACACGTAGGTATCTATTGGTTGTTGAAATATAAACTAACAATTACTAAAATATTTAATTAAATGAAATTGAAATACATTTATTTATGTGTACTAAGACGTTGAAATCAAATCAAATCAAACGTTGCTAAAACATTTAACTTACTAACATATTTTACCACATTGTGGTGTGCCACCACTTTTTAACATTTATAGAAAGTAATTATTTATATTTCAAATGCATATTGTTTTAATTCGAAACAAATTACATAGTTATATTTATGACAAGCTTCAGTAATTAAAACAAATTATTTAAAAGTGCAATTAAGTTTAACCCTATATACCGTAAGCTATCACCCTCTTCAATCCTAGCAAGTCAGAAGTAGAAACGGCAAAACAAAACCACACGTCAATCAAGATAAATTTAATTGTACATTAGTCTTCATTGTTCTGTAAAAAAGTCATTTAGACTGTAGTAATACATTTTCTCTAACAGCGAATCAAATACATAGTAAGTACGTTTACAACCGGTAGTCTAAAAACAGAAATTGAACGGTTAATGTTGAATTTAAAATACCTACCGTTCCCTGAATAATGATGATAACTTTTATTCGTAGCACGTAAACCATGATTGTTTGTCTCAAGCGGATGACGTGCTGATGTCACTCTCTCTCACATTGGCTTTATTTGGGGTTTCCGAAACTTTCATGTTTGTAAAAAACTAAATAAACACTAGATCACTTGTCTTCGAATAAGCCATACTTCCATGCTATGCTTTACGCTTTCACTATTAAAAAAGGTCTTAGCTGTAATTTTAATTATTAAGCCGTAAGGTAAGGTAGGCTACCTTAAAGTTTTTAAGGTAGTCGGTAGACTTGCACAGTATGCCTAACGCCCCGGTCACAAGACGGCGACGCACCTGTTACATTTATGGTGTCTATAGGCCACGGTTATCTCTTACGGTCTTACCATCAGGAAAGCCGTATGCCTTCTAGATTGGTACCACCGCTTTACATATTATTGCCAGCATAACGTCAGAGCTTGCTATTGTCGTGTTCTGCATCGAAGGAGAAGGGTTTGCGGTGAACTTATACCTACGCGAAGTTACCATAGCTTCTTATTTATATTCGAATTATGTTGGCAACGTAACTATGCCCTTTTTGATATCTATCAATCGGCATTTATTTATTGTCATTAGAAAATTGATGTGCCTATTTGTTCCTTTTAATAAAAAACACCTTATCTTATCCGCGTGACCTGTAGCTAATTTGCCTTGAGCTATAAAATAAAAAAATACTTGGCACTATTAAAAAGTAAAAACAAACAGAGGAAGCTATTAATGCAACAAAATAAATAACGCGTGAAAGTTACACGAAAACTCAAAAATCTTACATTAAATCTTTGAGTGTTGTTTAATGTTATTTTTTACGACCTTCGTAATTATTTTGATATAGATAGATTTTATTAGCCTCGCTGATACACGCGATTAAAACTCTTTCACAACACCCATTATTCAAGAGGATTTCTGTGTATTATGCGTAGGTATGTGTAGATCTGGTGACGTAAAAACTCCCTGTTAAGTAACTTTTTTTTAAATAAGGGAATGAAGTGTTTCGGAACCAAACCTTACAGACGACTACTTTGACGTCTGAAACACTTTTCCTTCTTTTTTAACCGGTACATAATTTTAACGCGGTAAAACAACATCAATTGATTTATTTTTATTTGTCATTTTTATTTGCGAAAATGTTACTCGCCTCTGATTTTTTGAGCTACTATCAAAGTAGTAAAATTTAAAAAAACAATAGGTTTACTACTACTTATGACACGACGTTTGTGGTCGCACTCTGCAAAAATGGATCGGTTTTTTTATGTACCTTTAGTAGGTACGAAAATAGGTCAGAAAGTAAATTTTACATCGCTGCCTGGTACATAGGAGTATAACAAAACAACGTTTACTAGATTAACTACCTAATATAATATACCTAATAGTTACATCATTTAGGTAAAAAAAAATACATACCCATTTATTAAGTATTTAACTCCTTCATGAAAAGAAACAAGGCCAAATTATAAAATATTTTTATAAGGTTTAAATTAGATTTTTGTATGCACTTCAACAAATTACTGAAGATTTGTAGATATTATTAAACTACTGAGATATGTTATGTAAGATGTACCAATTAAAACAGCGTTTATATCGCCAATAAATCAAACTATTATCTGCGCAAACATGTGACACGGTACCTTAAAATAACATCTACATTAAATAAACATTCAAATATATGGGCGACATCTTAATTTCACATAAAAATAAATTTATCGCGTCCCTCTAAGATGAACAATTTATTTTTATTTTAGAATCGTTGTAGTGTTTTGTAAGTGCCGTGAAATATTATGATTGGTTGTGATAAATCTGTCGCTGGCTGCTAGGCTGTATTACTCGCAAAGTCTATTGAAGGGATCAAGATGTTCAATAAAAAAAAGACATAAATAATAAAGATCAATAGAAAGAAAAGATGGTCGAAGTTTTTTCATAATTATTGAATTTCGTATTTATATTGAGTAAAATTATTTAATTTCGGTAACATTTTGTACAATTTTGTTCATTGAAAGTGCACAAATGAAATAATCATAAAGAAATTAGCGTATCGTGTAATTCATAGTTGCCGCCAAATCTTACTACATAAGCTTGAGTAATGAGGCCACCGCTTTACCCAAGACCCTGACATGACTTATTGACGACTTATGACTAATTTTAATTGAATCCGGACTT
This sequence comes from Calephelis nemesis, assembly GCA_002245505.1. Lineage (NCBI taxonomy): Eukaryota > Metazoa > Arthropoda > Insecta > Lepidoptera > Riodinidae > Calephelis > Calephelis nemesis. Next base: position 78,532 of record NJDD01000603.1, read on the forward strand.
TGGTAAATTTGATGCAAGTTTCTACTTGACTAATGGCAAAATACTAACGTGAAGGCCAAAACCTAAAGAAAGAAAGAAAAGATTTTAGTTTTTTCGTAATTTTTTCGATTCACTTAACTTAATTCTTTAACTTAACTTAACTTTATTCTGTCTTCAAATTAGTTTGAGAATGTCGAAGAAAATAATAAAAATATGAAACCTATTATGAGAAAATAAGAATTAGCTTTCAGGCAGAATCAGGCAGGTTAACAGACAACTCTGCAACATGACACAGCAATCAATCTTAAATTCATCTCCGTTTTTAAGAGCCTTGTCACGGTAGGATGAAAAAATTTAAAAACTGACATTTTAATGTAGATACTTAAAGCTAAACCCGACCAGGGAATCAAACTCGGGATCTCATGAAGTCGAGTCCAACACCTGGACCGATAGACCACAGAGGCGACTATATATATTTCACAATGATCATTCAAATCCAATAGGGGGTTATAGGTTCCGAGCTCTTAAAGTATATAAGTCAACTATTTACCTATCTACCAAGTAGCTTGAAGATGCGAGCGTTTTCTTTATGATTTACATCGTGATTTGCCTGAATTGGAATTTTTTTCCTTCCTGTGTTTCGGTCGACTTTAGAGGTAGTCGATACACAAACTAAGGCAAAAGGTATAAGATCAATCAGTTTTATAAAGCACGATTAACATTTTTGGTGTCTATGTAAGGTCCTTCTAAAAAGATGTTCTTTTTAGACAGTGTTCAGTACACCTAACCACGTATTGTATATTACAGTACCGTAATGTGACAAAAAAACATTTACGAAAAAAAATTGTGACTCAAACGACTTGGTATTAGAAATATGCCATTATGACGTTGACGTGTTTCGGTTCGGAGGATCTTACTTTTGCTCGAGGTCTAGCATCCCGGCTTCAGGTTGGCAACGCACTATTACAACGTGAATTTCTTACCACCAGGAAATCCGTCTGCTTGTATGCCTTCCATTATCATAAAAAAAATATGTGGTACGTTTTCTTATCAGAAATTACTTACCTACTTTATGCTTTTTTTAAATTTATTTAATGACTGAATGAGCAGTTAAGTAGGTGCATTTGAAGATCGAGTTTTTTAAATATTAAAACCAATAGTTTTTTGAGCCACGACTTTTGTTATCTAAAATTAAGCGTGCCTAAACTGCATTCCATGATCATAAAAGAATAATGGCTTATTTATCAAAATCTTATCAGTTCAATTTACCCAATAGTTGTTACTAAAATATCACGAAATATTACAACGACGAGTTCTTAAAAAGGTCCTTTTTCTAAATAATAACATATATAATACATATATTTTTATTAACTTCTAATATTGATGAACACCCATAACACAAGGATATAGTATGCGTTCTTTAAATAAATAAATATCCCAGGACAAACTACACAAATTGACCCTGACTCCAAAGCAAGCAAATTATATGCTTGTGTCAACGATACTAATACAAAGAAATACTTAAATATATACCAGTATAAATTTAACAAACTCCCATATCCGGAAATACAGACATCTAAATATTCTTCACACAAATGCCTGACCCCGTCGGGAACCGAACCCGAGCCTCGTGGTTGGTCGATGTAGTGAGGCGTGTACGCTAGCCACTCGACAAACGAGGCGGTCAGAGGGATTAAATTAAAAATTGTCTAATTTGCGCAGGGTTTTTTTATTTAGGTACTTATTATTAATCACAGCTGTTTTAGTCTAAAAATTCAAACAACAGAATATAGTTTAATTATCAACACGCCCGTATTTCCGAAGAGGTAAGCAGAGTCATAACCAGGGCACGTCGACTAGCCGTGACTAACCGAAGGTACTAAGTGCCAACTGGATAAATACTCAATTTTTTTTTGTTAGCACTCGAGACCAAACCCGAGACTTCATGACAGCAAAATCCATCTCTGGACCGCCAGAACACAGAGGCGATAGATATACTTTATTTAATGCATAATAGATATACTTTGTAAATACGTTTACCTGAACTTAGTATTTTCTGAACTCGATGCGGTGTCACACATTTTTTTTTCATACTAACTGGATCGACGCTCAGAGACGGTCTGCTAACAGCACGAAAAATTAGTCCTATTCTCTAAAGCACTTACGTCTTGGTACGTCAAACTATACGTAGGCCGTGACAAAGAGTGCAAATAAACATCGATACAACTCTCAACAACGTATAGTAACGGCAATGTTACATACACGCTGTATTAATGAATTTAGATATGCATCTTTTTTTTCGTGGGTAAATCCATCATGGATACCCGCCACTTTCGGGGGAAGTGGCGGGTTATGTCAGAGTCCTACTGACTAAAACCCCACGGTACTTTCACTGCCCCGGCGGCGCTGGATCTCGCGATCCCCGTCGCACAGCCCCTCTCAACCTCTCAGTACCTGCCGCAGATTTAATTTCAGACATAATCCATATCAGGGTTAGTAACATACAAAATAAAAGAAAAAATAAATAAAACAAAAAGAAAAATACACGTTGTTTGGAAAAAGAAAACTATTAGTACTTTATTAGAAAAAGAAAACTATTAGTACTTAATTAGAAAAAGTAAACGTACTAGCATTTAATTTAAATATTTGCCCTGATGACTCGACGCACCGGCTATGTGTAAATGAGTATGTACCCAATGCCGTAACATCGAGCCATCAGTTCATTAATGATTTTGAGGATGCTGTTGGTGCTCCCGCGCACCCTATTCAGCAAGGACGCGATGCGTTTGCGCAGCACAGTATGAAAACCGTCAATGCGCGCATCTGCAAACATGCCCTAAGCACTACAGTAGCGCGGTAGACCCAAATACACTCTGAGACCATTGCTACACTGCACACGAAGAGCATTGCTAGCCTTTCGTGTATAGTCAAACCACAGACCGCACGTATACAACGTTCGACAGTACGCCTTAAAGAGGGTTATTTTTACCTCAACGCTATGTCGCCCAAATCTGCGGGCCAGCATATTACACCGGATTACCATCGCTCTTCTTTCTCTCTCTATATCGTCGTCATCCTTTAAATTCTCGGTGACTACGTGACTGAGATATTTAAAGGACGATACCTTCCCCAACGCCTCCCATTTAAAAGGACAGGAGGAACACTGGACACCCTATTTTACCTCGCTCTAAAAACTAGAAGCTCACTCTTTTTAACATTATATAAAAGGCCGTGAGACTTGGCGTAATTCTCGCATGTCAAAATCAATTTTCTAAGTGCCGAGATCGAAGGACCCAGCAACACCATGTCGTCGGCATAACTGATACTATTGGCAGATAGCCCATCAATAGAGCATCCCACACCAGTGTCACTGAGTTCAACGATTAGCTCATTAATATACAGGTTAAAAAGTGAGGGAGACGTCAGACCCCCTGTCTCACACTACACTCCAACCCATAGGTACACATCAGAAAACTGACCTTGCCATTTGACATGGTTAGTCTGGTGGCTATACCAAAATTTTAACATTTTAATATACTCTCCAGGTACACCAGAGCTGATGAGTTTGGGCCACAGGATATCATACCTAACCAGATCAAAAGCTTTCGATAGATCGAGAAAAGCCGCATATACCTCAGTGCTCCGATCCGTATAGTACTTGACCGTGTGTTTGAGAGACAGTATAGCACACTCGGTAGACAAACGGGGCCTAAACCCAAATTGGGCGTCGTGCAGCTCTAGGCGCAGTCTTAACTGTTCAAACAAACCGTCCAGCACTGTAGAGGTTACAGTTGCCAATGAGATCGGTCTATAATTATTCTTGTCCTCTATATCCCCAGTTTTGTTTTTTACAATGGGAATAATAATAGATCTCATTAGCTCAGCTGGCAGGTAGGAATGCCTAATACAGATCGTGAAAAGCAACCCCAAGAGCCTCGGCAGGTGCGGACCAGCATACATGAAATGCTCGATGCTGAGACCATCGTGACCCGGCCATTTATAGGAACAAAATAACATTATGATCAAGTATGAAACTCTATTTCTTTGCTTTATTCGATAACTATAACAAATGCTGTTATTATGGGAATGCTTCGGATATAAAAGAAGTGAGATCAAAATAAGTACCAAGTTCCATACACATAAGTACCTCAGTTAAAACTAGTTACAGGGATACACACTTGATTTTCCGCAGTTTGAAAATTAGATTCTGAATAAATATCATATTAAATATCTAAAATTCTAATACTTACAGGAACGCAAACCTGTTTTTTTCAGCAGTTTCCTGATAACATTTTTTATTTTTTTCTGTACTTTTTAATGGTGTAACTTGGCAAGTTTTCACACACATTGTTATAAACCTACTAAACGCTATATGTCAAGTATTTAATTTTTTATTAAAACTTGCAAAGTAAAATCATTAAAAAGTAAAAAAGGGTAGGTTTAGGAGTAGAATTTTCAGAAACGCTTTAAGTAGCACAAAAATAAACTTTCATGTTTCTAACTTAAAAAATGATGAATCAGTCAGTCAGGACATTTTATTTCATAAGTGTAGATTAAATTATTATAATGTACGTGCGTCGGTGTCACATACCTAGAATTTTTAGTGTACTATTTTTTGACAACTATAAGTTATAAGCATTCTAAGCCTTTTCGTTTACGGCAGCATCTTCATGTCTCCTCCAAGTCTAACAAATTTAGGTGGAAAAATAAATAAAACTAGTTCACTAAAAATTATCTGGTTCCAAAAATCTTTTTGCAGTTACTTGAAAAATAAGGTTCGCTTCAATTAAAATTTTTGAATAAAATGCTTTAGACGTTCTAAATAAAGAAAAGAATAAAAAAACATCAAAGCTTTTAATAAAAACGATAAAAACCGTCCTTTATAAAATTAGACATAGCTTATTAGTCTCGAACCGTTTGAGCCAACCGACACAGAAACACGCGACATCAAATAAAAATTGCTTTCGTAGTCGTAAAAATTGATTGTGACAACTAAAAATGCACTTTAACGTTTTTTCTTTATATGAATTAAGGTTGAAGTGGCGGTGATGAGTGACTTTGAAACGTAATTAAGTATATATTAATATAGTTATTTATCAGATTCTTTTATTTCAATGGTATTTGATAACAATCATATAATGAATTATCATAACTCCCGTATCCCTGAAAAGGTATACAATCACAGACACCAAATTGTTATAACTAACTCTCGACAAACTTACCCGTAATGTACGAGTAACTTATTCGTAATGTACGAGTTACTTATCCGTAGCGTAGGCTATAACCGTCTCGACCACGTTAAAGCTTTCGTCAAAGCTTTTAAACAAAAAATCGAAACGAAATTCCTTCATTTTTTGGAGTTATGAGTGTCATCAGACAGAGACATACACACACTACAAACTTTTAACATCCCACTTTTTCGAGAATTAAAAATGTCATAAGACATGTTCATACTACAATAATAGTATTTTTTTTTTAATATTCATAACCATGCTAATATTAAATATGCGAAAGTCTGTCTATTGCTCTTTCGCTAAACCGATACACCGATTTTGATGACATTTGCTATGTATACATAGACAGACGCGGGTCCAAACATTTAAAAAAAAACCTTAAAGGACTACAAAAGGGAATAAAAGTTAGTATAAAAATTGAAACTATCATCAGGTTCAACCTTCCAGTTTAATCACCAGGTCTTTGTCATCAAGTTCTCGTCATCAGAAAATATCAACAGGTCTAGTTAAGGCGAAAAGAAAGACTCCAAACTCGATTGGTTTACCACCAGGCATTCCAGGGCTACATCTCCTACCTTCGAGCTCCATAATCAGAGGAGCTCCAATGTACCAACAATCGTTAGTGTTTCGACTGTTAGGTCTCACTTATGCTTAAATAATTACCCATAGTACGTCTAATATTCATTCTGATGCTTACATACGAGCTGCAAATTAGCTTATCACCTTAAACGCCTGGACAGATCTCCATAAACTATAGGTCGGTTGGTATCCTACAGGCTACAAACACATCATATGAATCAGTCAGGCAGTTTCAGACATGACATGTTGTTATTACTTCTCCAACCGCATTTAATTGTCTGTTTCTTCGCAATGAACTGAAAGCTAATGAATGAATTTTCATACGGTTTTTACCAATACCTTTTAATTGATTCCTGTGGAAGATTCAGATGGAAGTACTCGTATAATTACTTACGGTTTCCCGTAGATTGTTTGGTCTAGTACGATATTATTGTCCAATGTGTCGGAAAAACTCGAGTCCCTTGAATTTTTTTTTATATGATATTGGAAGGCAAACAAGCAGACGGATTTCCTGATGGCAAGAAATTCACGCCGCCTGAAAACACCAAAGGTGGTAATGGTGCGTTGTCAACCTGATGTTAAGCCTCGAGCAAAAGTAAGTTTACCGGCTACCTTACCCTCCAAACCGGGACACGTCAAGACGTTAAGGCGCCAGGAATAGGTAAGGCGGTGGTACCAACCCGGGCTTGTCGCTGCGAAACTCTGCCACCTAGTCAGACGTCACGATGTAAGTAACGGTAGGCCTATCCTCGCCTTCTATGAGCTGTCGGGCAAGAAGACAGATGGTCTATTCTGCAAAGGAGCCTGGAGGAGATTTCACCTAAAATACTGTTGAAAAATTATTCCTCTTTTATACCTACATCTACAACAAAGTCTACAACGGTTTATAAGATATATTTTTATTATGGAATACGCGATTTAATTTACACAAAAGAGTTGATTGGTTAATATTATTATAACAGAAAGGTAATAGTTAAATTTATTGATCAGGTGAACGCTGCGTTTGAGGAATTAAGAATTCGAGCGCGGGCGGGAAGCGGAAGATTACCCAAGTTGGAAATACTTCGAGCTGCTATACAACACATAGAAAGGCTACAATCAGCGCTTAGAGCAGCTGCAGCGGTATGTTGTTTTAACATTCATAATATGCACGAAGCTTTAGCTTGAATATTTGCGTTAATGGCAAAATTTGCTTTTAGATTTTAACTTACAAGTTTCAAAACAAATGGTTTCAATCGTGTACTTATCATAGTGAACACAAGAATGTATATTTGTGGTGCTCAATCACTCACATAAGTAGAATTTGACCGCCTCGTTGGTCGAGTGGCTAGCGTATACGCCTAACTACATCGACTTACCGCGAGGCTCGGGTTCGATTCCCGACGGGGCAGACATTTGTGTGATGAACATTTAAATGTCTGCGTTTCCGGGTCTGGGTGTTTATTAAATTTATTCTGGTATCTATTTAAGTGTTTCTATGTATTACCTAGTATCGTTGACTAACACCCATAACACAAGCATATAATTAGCTTACTTTGGGGTTAGATTCAATTTGTGTGAGTTGTCCAGGGATATTTTTTTTACATACATACATACATATCTTCACGCCAAGTCACTTACGGGGTAGGCAGAGAGTATCGAGTTCCAGACCTCACGATCCTGACAAATCTGTCTTGCTTCCTTCACATTCATTACCCTTTTCATACAAACACGCCGGTTTCGAAGACTCTTGACACCATTTATTTATTATTTATTATTATTTATTTATTTACTCAACATAGCAAATATTACCGTACGCAGTAAGCACTCATCGTAGTAAACAATGCAGTGAAAATAATTAAACGACGTTTATACACAAGTCCGGATTACGATTACAAAAGTATCCCAGTAGAGTTACTCTTGAATTTCGATATAATGCAAATTGGAAATTTTAGGTATATTTGAACATAGTACTAGCGGATTATTAACATGTAATTACATATTAAATCAACGAATCCGATAAAAGAAGTTATTATTTACTATCAACTAAATGTTAAGTAAAGTATATAGTAATAAAGGCATTTATAGGTAGTAAAGGTTTAGTTGCCGGGGAGTTTGTTTTGCCGTTTCTTCCCTGACTGGCTAGGGTTGCAAACGGTGGTAGTGTACGGTAGATAGGATTAAAATTAATTTACCTTTAAATTTAATTGTAATAAATTATGAAACTCACTAAACAATAAATAAATAAAATGTCTTTTAAAAATATAAATAATTGCTGTGATTTAAATGTTAAAATGTATATAAATATTTAATTTCTTTAATTTAAATATTTGCACACCACAACTTTAAGCCTCTGCTCGCCTTTTACGAGCTGCCTGGCAGGAAGGCAGATGGTATGGAGGCGATATCTTAAAACGCGTTTTTACATATTTTTAAAGGTCGGATCGAAATGAAAATTTACACACATATCAAGGGTCGCGTACCGCGCAGTATTTTCAAAATAAAAATGTCAGATTATCATAATCAGAATCTTCAGGATCCTGCGCCAAAATAAAACAGGTAATTTTTTTAGAGTTTCTGTTGCCCGAAATCGGTTAAAACTACCCAAAAATTCACTCTTAACAATAAAATTTCACCCTTAAAAATTTCTAAAAAATGTAAGCGATAGCATATTATCTTACACATACAATATTTTATGGTTACATTTTTAACCTTATATTAACAAAGCTGGTGATGAATATAAACGCCGCGCCTCTGTGTCAAGAAGTCAAGTCCGGCGTCAGCCTTGTCTTTTTTAGGTCCCAGATTCGAACCCCGGGTCGTTTGAGAGAGCATTTATTATATTTTTATTGTGCCTGATCAGGGTTTGGTAAGACTGGAAAATCAACAACATGTTTGAACTCACTGTATCAAAAGAAAGTTGTGTGTTTTATCATTCACGCGCCACTCCAAAGCCACTCATGCGATTACATTGAGGTAAAATTTTGTTATAAAGAAAAAAAAGATAGCATGTTGGAATCATATAAACGTTGGTTCCTCACGAGGTCTCAGCTCGGGACGAACTACTAGTTTTACATCTAGCCCGGTGACGTTGTAGAAGTCTCTAGACGTACACAGCAGTAGTCATTTCGAAAAAAAATAGGTGTACGTGAAAGGTCAGCGAACAAACATACGGCTCTCCTGTTGCAGGTGCTGTCCTGTCGCCGGGATGGAAACCCTATTATGCAAGTATACCGACTGTATTACCTTCCAGACCGGAACATGACGCAGTCATAGTGGCAACAGGAATAGGTAAGGCGGTATAGCCCACCCCNNNNGCAAAGCACTCTACCGCCAGTGTTCTTGTTGGTATCACTACTATAGTATAAAACAAAATCGCTTCCTCTGTCCAAATGTCCCTTTTTATGCTTAAATCTGTTAAACTGTGCAACGGATTTTGATGCGGTTTTTTTAATGTGTAAAGTGATTGAAGAAGAAGGTTTATGTGTAAATTTTATATCCGTGCGAAGCCAGGGAGGGCCGATAGTTGACTTATATATTAACTAGTGCTCGCCTCTTACGAGCTGCGTGGTAGAGATGCAGAAAGTCTATTCTAATCAGCAAACTTGGACCAACATGGAGAAAAATATTTATATGGATTAAGATATTTCAACTGTGCTTGGGATACATATTTTTTGGGATACAAATACGGGTGTAGGTTCAAATTCTGTCTGAACCGAAATTTATTTATTCGCCTCTGTGGTCTAGCGGTTGATTTATTGGACTTGACTGCATGAGATCCCTTGTTCGAATCCTGGGTCGAGCAACAAAAAGAAAATTGGGGTTTTCCAACTTTCTAATAAAAAAAATGTTGCTCGGGATAGGATATCTGCCAGGTTGGCGATAGGCTTGCCACCTATCACATTGTGGGACTTAGTATCTTCGGTTAGTCGTGGATGCCTTGATTGTGCCTCTGCCTACCTCTTCGGGGATATGGGCGTGAAGATACCTTTTTTTATTGAAATTTATTTAAGTATGTTGGTTTCTGTAGCCCGTATCTTCTGTAGTCTTTATCTTCCTGCCCATATCCCGGAAGCGGTAGGCAGAGGCACAACCGGGGCACCCACAACTAGCCGAAGACTCTAAGTCCCACAATGTAATAGGTGGCAAGCCCATCGCCAACCGGGCACATATCCTACACCGGGCAATAATGGTTTCTGAATAGGTAAAATATACTATTAATACTGTTAAATTGCATTATTGCAGCTACTTTTGAGTAAAAAAGTCTAGCCTAGAATGCAGTTTTAACTAAACTAAAGACGAGACGAGAGAAAGATATGCTATTCAGTTTTAAAGGTGAAATGAATGGGGCCGCTACAAAATAACTGATTTTCAAAGTGAGCGTTAGACGAAAAAGTTTGGGAACCTCTGACCTTAAGCGTAAATGGCGATCGCAGCATTGCAATCGCCAGTCCCTTTAACGAAGCCGCTACAAAATAACTGATTTTCAAAGTGAGCGTTAGACGAAAAAGATTGGAACCCTCTGACTGTAAGCGTAAATGGCGATCGCAGCATTCCAGTCGCCAGTCCCCTTAATGAAGCCGCTACAAAATAACTGATTTTCAAAGTGAGCGTTAGACGAAAAAAGTTTGGGAACATCTGACCTAAAGCGTAAACGGCGATCACAGTCCCCTTAATGAAGCCTACTGCTCAGAATATATTATGCCTTTGACTTAAGATATTTACTTACAAATGTTTTTAAATTGCCCTTGAAACCCTGTGTGAGGATCTCGAAATTAGACGAGTTTACGAGCCCTTTCGAATTCAAGTTTCTTAATCAAAATTAAAAATTAGGTATCTTCACACCCATATCCCCGAAAAAATAGGCAGAGGCACAACCAGGTCACGCACGACTAGCCGAAGACACTACATTTATTTTGATTATAAATTTACTTACATTTCTGCGCGTTATGCCCTTTTAAGGGGTTGAAAATATTTTCGTCATGTGCTATACCCGAAGATATAGGCGGAGGTACAACTATAGCCTGTTTTTTAATCACAGAGACTAAATTGACATAAGCAATGTTTTCTAATTATAAGAACCTTCTCCTGTCCTGTCAATAACCAATACAACAAAAAAGAATTGGCAGATTGGTTCATTCGTCTTTTATATATATAGGTACTTATTTTGCATTAGGTTTTGAACACATGGGCTCTATAGTCCTTTCATTGCTGTGGAGTTACTTGAAGAAGCCCTTCTCCAAAACATTCTAATTTATTTAATTTTAAAGTCTAATCTTTTGCGTTAAAAACAACAAACTTTTTTTTACGACAAAAGAACGAACAATTATTACTCCCCCCATATAGGCTCCCCAGATAGTAAGAGACAACCGAACCGTATTGACATCATATATGTTGTAGCCTGTAGGTGCGTCACTATGAGGCCAATAATCGTGCAAGTCCTACCCTCCGGACTGAAACACGACCATCTCTATAGCCATTTGTGTTTCTCATCATGTCATCATTTGTGTTTGCTATCTCTATTGTATTTTTGATGGTCACTGAAGATAGCAAACATAAAACACGTCATTTGACAGTTATTTGATGTAGGTACACTTTTCCATTTTGAGTTGACAACTGCGATACAAAATCAACAAACAGGTAAGGCGAGGGATCTCTAGCCAGACAAGTTGCTGTACAGCACTCTAGGGATCTCTAGCCAGACAAGTTGCTGTACAGCACTCCACCATCAGTGGTATTGAACCGTTTAGCCTTCGCTCACCTCTTACGAGCTGTCAATCATGTGGTAATATACACATATTTGCTAACTCAATTATAACTACACAAATGTTTCTGTTTATTACTATACTCGCTATTTAGCGTAATTTCCTTGATTTTCATTCGATTTCATCGGCAAACCTAGACTTGGTGGCAACGGGAACACCTCGGAACTATTATATCGTAAATAAAAATGTTTTTTTTTCAAATAACGTTACCTATTTCTATGACAGTTAAAAGTAGCTAATAAATTTAGGGTTGAAGTATCAAAAATTTTTTGGTTTGTCATTCTTTGAAAATCGACATTAATTTACATTTTGAAAAAAAGCACCCACAATGGGTAACAAAACCCATTTCCAACCGAGCAATTGTTAATATTAGAAATTTGAAAAACAAACACACTTTTGAGTTGACCGTATTATTCGGGAATCGAACACACGACCTCATGTAGATAGTCAACGCCTACGCCGCCGGACTGGAAAGCTTCATATAAAATTGTGTTTTCTTAATCACTCTTGGGTTTATAAAAAGACTACCCGTTCTACCTTTTTTTAGTCTACTATTCATCTTCTTACTTCAAGCACAGTATTAATACTAACAGTCGGCCGACTCATGTACTTGCACAGAGCAACGCTGGGGGGAACGCGGGGAAGCGAGCGGCAGGGTCGGCGAGCGCAAACTCGATACAGTTTGCGCTCTCTATCTAAAAGGGTTTGCACTCGTTATTTGTTAAAAAATATGTTATAGTGTATTTTATTATAATGTAATACTTGCTGTCTTGTAAATTTATAATGGTTTACAGGACGTGTTCCGTTTTTATTCATGAATAAGCCATCCAGCTTGCTGACGTTTCGTCCACAAAATTTCATCCACAATGGATGAAATTTTTATTATTTTTCCACTGTCGATTCGTGCACCATTAAATTTTTTCTATACAGTCAGATACAAAGCTTTAATAAAGCGATCCATTTAGGTATATGTTTTAAACTTTTATATATAAATTGATACATCAAAATCACCAATTACTCAAGATTTAATATTTTTTTTACGCGTATGATAAAACTTCATAAGCATCATTCAAGCACATAATAGTAATTACTATAAAGTTAAAGTGGATAAAACAAATCCAAATATTTTATGGATAGCATGATGAAAATTATTTCACTCCGATGTGCGGTACGAAGCAAAAAAGCGTTATAATTGATTCATAAAATATATATCACATACTGCGAATTAGGTATTCATTATGAATGATTTTAGTTTGAATTGATTATATCTGTGATTAAAAATAGTAAGTAGGTAATGCCAAATCAATGTAGCTGTTGTCACATATATATTATGTTTTTTTTTGTTATTATATTGTTCATTAGCATACAACTTTTTCATCTGACTGTACTAAACAACTTCAATAATTTGATAGTGAACGAATCGTCGGTGAAAAAAATAATAAAATAAAAGGTGTATTTTCGTCCACTGTGGATGAAAATTTTGTGGACGAAACTTCAGCAAGACCATCATCGGTTTCATTATTAGCTTCACATTTTTTGTTTGCCATTTTAAAATAAAACTTTTAGATGAAATGTTTAAAATGTTATTATTTGACAACCCTGACCCTTGACTGACTTGCCGTGAGTAGGTATATAAAATGTCGGCATGAATTCAAGAACAAAGGAGTTGGACTACTGGTAGGTAGAATTCTTAATACTGTGCTTCAAGTTTAATATCGTCCTTTATCTTTTTGTTAGGGTTGACTAATGTAAAATAGTATGTCTGTCCAACAATATTACGAGTATATATAAAATTCCTGTGTCACAATGTTAGTTACCGTACTCCTCCGAAACGGCTTGACCGATTCTCATGAAAATTTTTGAGCATATTGAGCAGGTCTGAGAATCGGCTTACATCTAATTTTATAACCCTAAGTGATGAGGGTGAATCACAGCAAAAAAAAGTAGCAGAACAACGTCTACCGGGTCAGCTAGTTATACTCGTAGTTATAGAAATGAATTGCGACTTAATGATTGATTAAATTTTAAATGATGTCTTTGAGTTTTTCCGAGACTTTAATTTGTAATCAAATATACTTTATTTTTATTTACATCCATTGCTCTTTGATTTGAAATAAATGGATTATACAGTAGTGCTTTAGCTTTTATTTTCATCATCTCCGAATTATTTTGTAACACAAAGTTGCTATGTAACGGATGACATGTCGCTCGTCGCAGCTCATCCAGATCCACATCTGATACGCGCAATATTTAGATAATCTGGAAATAAACATGCTTCTTGTATCTCTTCTACTGAATATCCGTATATTAGTGCCATCCTATGAGCATATGTTAATATATATAAATTACGTGCTACGTTGAGAAAAGAAAAATTTCATGATAAAGATATTTCGGAATAAATCCCAAAAAGACATAAAAAACTGAGGTGTGAAATGGTTCAATTTTTAAGATTTTTTTTTGTAAAAGTTCAACGAACAAAGCCTTTACCGTGAGTTGGTATAGATTACGTTCGGTAAGTTAAGCCGGGTACTCACCAGGGAACCGTAACTGTAACAAGCATGATACAGTAACGTGGTTCTAGTGAGTACGCTTTTTACAATTACGGCTCACGACGGCGCCAGAACGCTTTCTCTGAGCGTACTCATTTTGCGAGCTGTAACTGTAACCAAACAGATACAATAACGAGGTTCTAGTGTGTACGGGGAGTAACGAACGGAGAGGCCCGCTCTGCCCTCAGTTTTGGTTTGTAAATCCACGATGTCAGACGAAGTGTCTCTCGCCTGTGCAGCATACTTACTTATAGATGCCTGTAGGCGTCTATCAGCAAAAGACATTTATCCTCTGACCACACATTCATGATGACGAAGGAATATTAACTCAAAGACTAATATAATAACTCGTACCTAAACATAGCTGGTTCGCAGCGTCTAGCAACAACACTCCTCATGACGTCCACGAGCACACTGCGAGCGCCCTTTGATCCGCGGCAAAAACCACAATCGTCGGCTCGCTGCGAGCCGCTCGTCACAGGTTCGCGAACCACGTACACACTATGTTTTTGGTAACAGTAACGGTTACAGTTACGTGCAACGTTACTCGGGCAGAAATGAGTACGTTGTAGACATCGGCTCGTTGCAAACCGCACGCGTACGTACCGCTCGTAGCATGTTTGCGAACAACGTACACACCATGTTTTTTGGTTACAGTTACAGCTCGCTAGTGAGTACCCGGCTTTACATGTCGAAATCTCTGACACTTTTGGTCTAAAAATGTGTTTCTCTTAGTTACCGATAGGGGCGCTGTTCGAAGTTTTCATACAAATAATTTTCAGAGACAATAGCGAGTACAGTAAACTTGACAACCTGTCAACTCATGGTAAAGGCTCAAGCATAGAGTTGTTCTAGTGATAAGAGATAACAGTGCCCTATTAACACAATATATAAACGTAGTGATTATATTCTCTTTGCAATATATGTTTAGGGTGTCTATAAATTTTAAAGAATGAATAAATTTCGCGCCAGCCAGGATGTGAACCTGTTTCGTCTCAAGCCGACGAATGCTCTAACCATTTGAGCTACTGAGGATTCAAGTCCCGTGTCGAAATGTTTAATTCCTTTCTTACGCTTTAATGCGGGTAAAGGTACCTAGTTGGTTTTAAAATTTAAAGAAATTGAACCCAAGCACAGGGCAAGTGCAAAAAAAAATACCTTGTTATAGGTGTATCTCTTGTTAGGTCTATTGTGCAAGTTTACCGGCTACCTTCAGATCGGAAAATGATAGAAATGGCGGCAGGAACAGGTAGGCGGTGGAAGGCTGCAACTTACCCGGCCCTACCCGGGCCAGTTGCAGCTCACTTGACCAGCAGTGGTCTAGTTAGTTCCATTTTAACTAGAGCTCACCACATATGAGCTGCCTAGCAAAACGACAGATGGTCTTATTTAATCAGAGGAGCGGGACTCAAACGGGGAATATGCGTGTTTATCGGCTCCACCAACAATCGTTTCAACTAACCCTTATTACTAAGTCAACCGAATCATTGAATAATTGGGATACTAAATTTAATGCACATTAACGTCAATGTATAGTACCTGAGTTTTGGCGCCATCGTGAAAGACGGTCGTAGTGATTAGGAATCAATGAACTTCGTGTAAATTATGAGTAAAATTAGCTAATTTAGGTAGGAAGTAGTTCAATTTTGTTCAGTTACAGTGCATAAGTGAAATATTTATGAAGAAATGATTGTATCGTGTATTTTCTCGTTGCCGTCAAATCTCACTAAATGAGCGTGAATAACGATGCCACCGCCTTACTCAAGACCCTGACATGACTATGACTTATGACCTGAAATGACTTATAATTAAAAAAGAATTATTTACTAATACGAAAAAAGGTCTTAGTCGGGCCCAGAAAGGGGCAAATTAACTTAAAAAATGTAGCAAGTACACCTGCTCTATAGTTTTATATTGCGCGAGCGAAGCCACAAACAAAATGTTATACAGTAAAAAAACAAGTGCGCATAGTCTGTGGTCGCGGAAAGCGTCGTGTCGCGATGTTAAATCGCCATTAATACGTGTCCGTGGATTATTTATCTGTGCACGTGCGCGCGCATCAAAATAACTTTACGGAGAATCGCAGAGAGATTCAATTTTAATTGGATCGACATTTTTATTTACATATTATAATTAATTGTTGTAGCAATAAGTTATTAGGTAAAAGAAAATAACTCGTAAACTAGTCAAACTAGCTAACGGACTGTGATGTTAGGCAATTTGTTTTCCCTCCGTCTTCTCCTATCGGAACCACAGATCAACGACAATATTGAGGCCTCATTTTCAAATGGCAAAGTGGCAGAGGCCAGTATCAATCGTCGATGATACTTGTATTTAGAATGTTGGTTGAAAATTCTGCCCTTAACATAACTGGAAATAAAATCCAACTACCTATTCCAAACCTTTGTGAACTGATTACCTTATATTATACTAGCCGACCCGGCAACTTTGTATCGTTTGACATTAACATCAATGTATAATAATTTTGTATAAAGGGATTAAGGGATTGTTTTTCCCATTTTCCCTGCTTTTTTTTCCGTTACTAGTAGTACATAATTTTGTGCATACTTTGGGAGTTGTACCCTAAATTTTGGGTGAAATAGCTGGGTTAGAATATTTTATGGGTTTGATATTTTTTTAACTCAACCTCAAACCAATAAAAAGTATAACTCTACTCATTTTGTTAATTTTATTACTCGGTAAAACAAAAGATGTAAATGCGTAGTTTTTGAGGCGACCCTTACTAGTCAATCAGCCATCTGGTTTACCAATACACCATAATTATATGATTACCACCACCAATTTAATTACCATACCTGAAGTATGGAATGTTCAAAAAATTTAAACGAGTCAGATAAAATAATTTATTGTTTGTTATTAACAAAATGTCGTTAGGCTTGCAGCCTATCACATTGTAGGACTTAGTGTCTTAAGCTAGTCCTGGGAGGCCTGGTTATATCCTGCTGCCTGCCTGCTTTATCAGGGAAAAAATTGTGTAGATTCTTTTTTTGCAAATGCAAATAACAACATTTGCAGTTGGAGGTTTTCGAATTTAGCTTGAGGGGAAAATGTTTTTGGGAGCTGGTAACATTAATAATAGTTTAGCCAGTGATAATGTGTTGAAAATATATTTTTACTGGGCTTTTGTAGCAGACTAATCCAGTCCAATGATGACTTCAAAAACAGCCAAAAATAAAATACTGGTACACATAAATTTAATGAACACCCATAATTATAAATACAGATACTTTTTCATGGGCCCCTTCGGGAATCAAATTTGAGTCGCATTAAGGATCAGCAGTAGCAAGCGTGCACGTTAACCTTTAAATTAACACGCTGATCAATACATATTCCAAAATAATTCTATGTTTTTTTTCGTCCATCACTAATGATATAACAAAAGGAATTGAACTAGTGACATGTAATAAATTTATTATTAAGATGTCGGCAGTAAATCGGTCGGCACCCGTCAGAAACTACTCTGACGCCCGTAATTTATCCACTGCTGGTTATAAACTGCCGGCTTTGTCAATTGCAACTATCAATGGACTAAATATCATTAATAAGTAGCAGCCATAGTTTTTGTGGTATAGCGACCCGGTTCTGACTTATGAGGTATCGGGTTGTATTTCCGGGTCGGACAACTTAAAATGTGTTTTTTTTTAATTTCTCAAATCTTTAAATTAACAATTAAAATGAAAAATATTTATTTGCAGTTGGAGTCTGACTCATGCAAGAGGTATGTCGAGCCAGCGCCAGAAAGAAATCACAATGAAACAAAAGATACAAAAGTGGAGAAAGAGAAGTCTTTTCTAAATGGTAAGCCCGTTTTAAATACAATAACGTTAGTGTTAAATTAAATTAAAGAGACTTTTCTCAAGACTCAAGAGACTAAAAACAGCGAGCACTGACGCTATGGCGATAGAAATAGGTAAGATGGTGGTATCAATTCGTTCGAGTTACTGCACAGCACTATCACATTGTAAAAGTTCTGACATGGAGCCAGCTTTATATCACCTTTTTTATGGATGTTGTACAGAAGGCAGTGCTGGATTACCCAATTGGCCAGATTAGGCCATGGCCTGGGCCTGGCCAAGAAAATTTGATTGATTTCTTTTTTCGATTTTTTTTATTTGTGTATTTTTTATTTTTTTCAAATTGAAAAAAAAATATTCTTATTTATTTGTTATGTTTATTTTATTTTGTTGTTCGTTTGCTTGTTCAATTGTTATTTTATACCAATTTTCAAATTTTAAATTGCGCGCTTAAATACCAAAAAAATATGATTTGAAAAAAGAATGATTTCGTTTGTGTTATTTTTTTATTATTGAAATGATAATATATTATGTAGTGTTTGAAATTCTGAAATTGCGAAAATAACCTTCAGTTTTACAATATTTTTGAAAAAGGGAGGGCCCCAAAATCAAAATGGCCTAGGGCTATGGGCTTAATCCGGAACTGACAAAAGGTAAAAAGTGAAATGATGATTTTCTTCTAGGAGATTCCAGTGGTTGTGGTCTCAACAGCCTGGCCAGGCTTCGGTGTATAGTACAAGCTTTAGCGGTCAAGGACAGCGCGTGACGAAGTGTCTTATGTTCAGTCGGTTAAGTTGTCTTAATTTTGCAGAAGTAAAAGATTTGTGATTTACCTAATATTAACAGCGTAGTATCGGTAACAACAGTGACCTCTTCCTTAAAGGGGACATTTTTAAAAGGTACGAGTACATAAGTGTTGCAAGTAAAGAAAAACAAAATATGAGTAGGTATGTATTGTTTGTCCTTTCACAAAAGAAACAGTAATTTTTCACTTTTCGACACTAAGATATTATTGTTTTGAAATTAACTTTTATTATTTTAGTGTCAGGAAAATAATTAGTATATTTTATTGATTGAGAAGTGTAGGTTTTACGATAAGTACACGTCATATTGATGGTTCCGTTGGCACAAATAAAACTAGAATAAATGTTACGTCTTCAAATTACTTTCCAAACAAATGTTGTCAGCTTTCTAGGCTTAATTGTTCAAACACTAAATTTACTTTAGTCTAGTTCGTTCCGACCATAGACTTAAGTAAAATTACACTTACATTCTAAATCTATGGTTTCGACAGAACGGTTTGGCTACCTTGTTCTACATTGAGAGCCATTACCCATTTTGCCTTTAAATATTAGCAAGTTAGTGAAAATGTTGTCTTTGCAATACAGATGGAATTGTCTCAAAATGTTTGTTGTGTTTTGGTTTAAATGAAATAAGACTCTTAACGACCTCTGCCAATAACTATAATACCAATGTGTGGTACATTGTACACATGCACTGTTGTGGGTATTAAGGGCTCAACCCTAATAGACATTACAATTTTCCGGTTTATGGTGACCGATTGGTTTATGATAATCATGGGATATAAGTTCAAATATATTTATTCACATGGATCTATACAAAGATTCTTGTGACACTTCTATATATTTCTAAAAAATTCGTACATCCAACTTGGGAGATTTTCGGGAGAGTGTTACCAACTCGTTTATACCTATTGGTAATTCTAAGTTTGCTTAAACCCAGGGTTTAAAGAGGAGAATAAATAAAGTACTAGAAGCTGGCACCGCATTGATTTCTAGTTCTATTTTTTTTTTTGCTGCAGATGTACGTGAGCCTTGCACAGTGTGATATTTGCCCGCAGTGGCGTTCATCTTTTTTATATGTGTTTTAAATGTTTTAAATTTATTCATAAGCAATGTCACATTGTAGCAATTTTTAATGTTCTTAGCTAGTTTATGACAGTGAGCTATTTAAAAAGATATTTGAAAAATCAGTAGCTATTAAAAATCGGATTCTTAAAGCGCAGAACTTTACAGCTGATATTAAATTTTAACGTTATAGTTGTCTAAATATGTGCAGATGAGCTTACTACAATACGAAACATATTATGATCCTAGAAGTATATTTTATCAGTGTTAACATATTTATATTAAGCACAGCAACAAGTGCAAATAGAAAATTTGTTAGTAGAAAAAAAAAGACTTCTGATATTCCTTGACTTTAAAATATTTTTATTTCGTAAATGTCTATGAAGTCGCATTTTTTGTTGACATATTTATGTTGAACACAACAGTGAGTGATACAACAACTTTTGAGATATTTCATTTTTATGTATCTTTCCGGGTTTTATGAAAATTAAAATAAATTCGTTTTGTTTCTAACAACTTATTTTTCATAGAAGCCCTTAAAAAACTTAGAAGTGCAATGAGGTTCTGCAATGTTTGACAGTAGGTACCTTTACATACACATTTTCCATTCAAGCAAAATGTTACATTTTATTTTTTTATTTTTAAAACAGTTTCTCTTGCGTGTGTGTGAGAAGCTATTTATATTTCTTTTTGATGGATTATGTGTTTCTACCGAGCAAAATATTTCATTAGTATTATATATATATTATTTATTCATGGGAAATATAGGTAAAAATGTGTTTTGCATTCATTGACCTTCAGAAAAAAATCACAGCAATCTTACTGACGTATTTTTAGAAGTTATAATTGTCACGTTACCTACAAGGTTTCCGTAACTAAGGGTAAATAAAACACTGTGAATTCTTAAATTCTGCTTTCCGTCAAACCACAATGTCTATTTGCTAGTAGGTATTTGTCTTATCTGTTATAACTAGTTATATGTGTTATTTCAATTTATGATGATTTGCCATTATAGAGAGTCATTAATCCTAATCGTGTCCTTAATATTGACGATAGAATTGTGTAACGGAGAGATTTTCAATTTTAAATTAGGAGATATCTAACAGAAAGAAGTAGTAATTTTAAGTAAATAATCTCTATTATAATAATTTAATAAGTTCAAGAAATTTAAGTATACATCCATTAAGAACTCACTTTTACTGATTTATATGCTTTTTAAAAATGTAAATATGTCCAAAAATTAGGTAATCTTATTATAAAGTAGGTTAAGGAAACCAAAGATGTAACTATTAGCGTAGGTAGGTACATAACTAGTTTTATAATTAGATCTAAGTCTACTTTACGGTGATAAGTTTTTCCGCCATTTTTTTATACATAATCATGTACTTGTGAATATATTTGCCTTAAAATGTAAAGAACTTAGCTGCATAAAGCACTCAGTTTCTGTCGAATGTAGATTTATTTGCAAAAAAAAAGTGCGAGCACATTTCACGAGGCGTTTTAAGGCGTTTTTTACATACTGTTAAGTAAATTGGGCAAATTGCAAAATTTGCCTTTAGTAGAAATAAATCTTAAACGAACGAATTCTTTTGGCTTCTTTAAAGGCTTTTTACACCATTATGAAAGTTTTTTTGTTTTTTTACTTAAATATAATAAGACATAAAAAATTATAAGTCGAGTTTTTTTTCAAATTTGTCAGTCTGTTAATTAAATTGACAATTGTTTGTACAAATGTGTATTTTTGGGAATATTCTGAAGTTTAAACATATTCAAGTTAAAACTTTCAGGTAGGAAAGCGAGTCTAACCTAAGTCTATCCACACACAGAGACGACAATTATCTTTTAAAAAAGTAAAAGTATCTTCACTCCCATATCCCCGAAGAGGTAGGCAGAAGCACAACTAGTGCACCCACGACTAGCCGAAGACACTAAGTCCCACAATGTGATAGGTGGTAACATTATCGCCAACCGGGGACATATCCAATCCCGAGCAACTTTTTTTTATTAGAAATTTTGTAAAAACCAAATTTTCTTTTTGTTTTCGGTCATTAAGTCGACTTTTTCTATTCAAAAATGTTAATTAATGATGGATTATTTTAATTGACATCTCTGAGTGCAGACATAAGTTCTTGAAGTGGTAGATATGGAAACTATTTTGGAACCAATTCTTTATTTCATTAAATACATATACCTACCTAACATTTATTCAATAAATTTGTACAATACCAACTAAATCAAATATATCTAATATGGCGGAAGTACTTATATCGGGACAGTCCTACTGTATTAAGTTAAAAAATTGCTCAGTTTAGTTATTAAATATTGTTTGTCATTTGTTACGTATTTTTATTTAATCATTCGTACCTGGTTTGTATTTATCTTATAAGGATATCTTCATTCACAAGTTAAGGGTTGGAGCATTCACTCATTCGCATGTTACGTGTTTCTGGACCACAACTTGCGCCTTTTCAAAAAAAACAAGACTTCTATAGCTAAGTACCTAAACCTCTATCTTCAGTTTCCATTAGGGTAAATTGCCCAGCAGAAAAACAGATTTATCTAAGAAATCTGTACTCTACACTAACATTTCTTTATGTCGATATTTCAAAAAAATGAATCCCATTTCGCGTGGTCATCGCATCACGCCTGAACGGATGGACCAATTTTGCTTATTATTTTTTATTTATTTATTTTATTTAATCATTTATAGGACCCAAAAAAAACTTACATAAATTTTAAAACTACGAGTAATAGACTTGTACAAAAGTTCAGCTTATCTCAGATTTTTTTTATGTTATAGGAAGGCAAACAAGCAGATGGTAAGAAATTCACGCCGCCTAGAGACACCAAAGATGGTAGTGGTGCGTT
>NJDD01000603.1:129365-150602 GCA_002245505.1 Calephelis nemesis
ACCTGTACCACCTACATACATAATGTTATTAATTTTACTTCTACAATCTACACTTAATATAACTTAATAACTTCTGAAACAAATTTATACAAATTACTAAGCAGTGATTTTGTGATATTTCATTTTATCAGTCATTACTTTGAAGACATTTCATTATAACAAACATATATTAAGTAGGTATATTTATTTTGCTAATTCAGTGCGAAGTAATTTTGTGCTATATTCGCGTTTGACTAACTTGTTTTAACTATTTTGTGACATATAATGATGCAATAAAGTTATGAATTATTACTTTTTATTTAAAATTATCTGTTGAATGATATAACTTAGATAATAGATCTCTGTTGTCCGAAACAAAAAAAAATGGTTTGATGCTCATAAAGTGTGTCAACCCACATAATGTGACATTGATGACTATTTATCTATTTAAAGTTTCTGAAACGTCAATCAATTTTAATCTACGTTTAAACTCTACTTAACAACTGTTCAACATGAGTTCGATTTAGACTTAAAAAACCATAGATTACATAACCCTGTATCTTAATGTTTTAACACATAAAACATGCAGAACTGATTAATATTGACAAACTTAACTTTTTATACGTTGGCACACCATTGCTTATCAGCAGCCAGTTACTCTAACAATTAAATAATGTACAAACTACAAATAACAAACCTGGCATAGGCGGCGGTGGCGGTGGAGGGGGAGCTCCTCCTCCTCCTACGAATAGAAAGTGACAGTTATAGTGCAATGCATGCAGTGCGAGTGAGATAGTATTACACAAAAAAAAACCATGCATACTTTTGTAATATTTAAGTCATGCTTCATTAGTATCGCCCTTCCTGTGTAATAAAAACTCCACTTTCCTCGTTTATTAAAAGGTTAGAGTACAATACTAACGTTGCCCAGACTCACCCACCCAGACCCAGTCCGACCCAGAGAAGGGCATGGGGTGATGAACATAGATATTATTTAGGTCTGGTTGTATCTTAAATTTATGTCGTTTCATAAATATATGTGTTACAATATACTACTATTATCATCGTTAACTAGCAATTATAACACAAGATTAGATAATCTTTTTACAAATTAGTACTCGAATTTGTGCTAGATATTTTAAATATTTAATTGAAATGGTAAAAATAAAATAAAAAAGACACAAAATAAATAAATTATCACTATATATTACTTTTAATATCCTACATTTACATGACAAATTTCAATGTCCGCACATCATAAACGCGCGTTATATGGATATCAGCTGAGAGCGTTCATTGACCCCCCTTTTTAGTGACTATAACTATTTTATTTCATAATAATTTAATTTTTTACTTTTTTAGCTACGTATTCTGATATTCTAGTTGAAATACTGTTAGCTTTCAAAAAAACGGTATTTTTCTACTTATTTCTTAACTATGAATTCGTGTAATGTGCACAAAAATATTAATTTGTTATTTCTGTGGAAAACATTTTTAGTTTTTAACCATTAAATAATTAGTTACTATCCCCTGTTAAACCTTACATTTCGTTCAGGAATTATAAAAATAAAACAAATATTATATTTTCCGTGCATATAAAACAAAATAGAATATTTACCTCCAGGCATCGGCGGTGGGGGAGGTGGTGGAGGTCCACCAGGACTGCCAATAGCCTAAAATAATAACGTATATAATATGTAACGTATTTAATATTTTTATAGCAATTTACGGCAAAAAAGTTGTATTTCCTTAATGTGGTAAATACAAAGGCGCTAATTGTGTTTAGAAAACCTGAATCTGTAAGGCCACACCTTTTGAACAGTACACATAAGTGGCGAGCACGAATAGGAGATCTGGTTGTATCAATTCGGGAAAGTTGTTTTAGGATTCTACTATTTAGTCTAAATTACGAAAACAATCAAATGTCATAATCACTAAAAAAAAGTCTTCCTTATTACTCGAATGATTTTATTGAAACGTAGACTCATTTTCTCTGATAGTTTTCTTGTACAATGTTACACGTTACAAAAACAAACGTTCCAAAAAGACAAAATTATTGGGCCTCAGAAACAGCCTAGGACATTCCATTATAATTCAACTACAACATATTTTTTTTTAATTTAACCCTTTTTTAGATATACTCGTATATATAATACTAGCCGAGCTCACGACTTCACACGCGTGGAATTAAACAAAATAGTTTGGTTTATTTAGATTTTTTCTAGAACAAAATGAGCCTAAGTTACTCCTTATTACGTCAGCTACCTGTCAGAGTTTAGTCAACATTGTTTTAGTTGTTTCAGAGAGGCTGGAACAAACAGACAGACAGGTAGACAGAAAAAAATGTAAATAATATTATGTTGGTATGAGTTATATATTTATATATGCATGTAGTACAAAGCGGTTATTTTAATATTAGATACAGACACTCGAGTTTAACCTTTGGTATGCCGCGACTATAACGCGGCAGTATAATTAAATTGCGCGGATCCGCGTTCCGAAATGCAAACGTTTAATTTATTTGTAAAGGTACACAAAGGATCCCTTCCAAAAGTCCATACACAATTTTCCCGTACCTGCGCGATGGCGGCGATCTTCCCGGGTGTGACCCCTCCGGGTCCGGTGGGGGTGTTGGCACTCTTGAGCCTCTCTTCGAGGTGGGCGGCGCGAGCTTCCGCTTCCTGTCTCGCGGCAATGGCCGCTTCTAACTTCCCTTTCAACTCCTCCACCTTCCTCTCTTCTTCTGCCCGTGATTTTTCTAGACACGAAAATCGGTCAAGCATTACTTGGGTACACTACGTTGGCAACACCGACGTAAACCACTACATGTTTAAATATCCGCTTCTTCTGAACCTATTTTGATGAAATAGAATTTAAAATAATAAACATACTTTTTTTATATTTTATAATATTGCGAATATGCAAACGGAGACAAAGTAGCACTTACAATTCCTTTCAGAGGTGAAATTTAATATCTTTTTAAAGAATATAAATTAAAATAAATACCTATAAGTCCATCTATGAGCGGTTGCACGTCAATGTTGAATCGTTGCGTCAATCTAAAGTCAGGATCATATCCATTTTTGTGTAGCACGATCTGTGTTACACATTCCTCCACCAATTTGTAGTATGCTGGCCTGAAAAAAAAATTGACCATTTGAGTCTTAAGTTAAATACAGCGCTATTTTTCATAAACCCCTTGCCCTCTGAGTTTAAAAGTACCCCTAAAATGTGTTATTTGTTTTTATTTTACATATCTACACGTTAAGTACCTTACGAGGTAGGCAGAGAGTATCGAGTGTCAAATATCAGGATCCTTGCAGGCCTGCCTGGTTTCCTCCACATTCATGACCGTTTTCATACAATAAAACAGTAATAAAACTCAGTCTTGCTTATTATTGGTCGAGTGGCTAGCGTACACGCCTAACTACACCGACTAACTGCGAGGCTCGGGTTTGATTCCCGACGGGGGCAGGCATTTGTGTGATGAACATTTAGATGTCTGCATTTCCGGGTCAGTGTTTATCAAATTTATTCTAGTATCTATTTGAGTATTTCTATGTATTAGTATCGTTGACCCATAACACAAGCATATAATTGCTTACTTTGGGGTTACATTCAATCTGTGTAACTTGTGTAGGGATGTTTATTATTATTATTTATTATTATTTGTTTATAGGTACTTGTTATATACAGGATAGAGATCCTAAAACTTGTCAATTTTTTTTTTGGTTTGTCTGTCCGTCCTCTTTTTACAGCAAAGCTGCTGGACGTATGTTCACTTAATGTTGAGTAGTAGTTTACAGCCCAGATGAACATTTAGGATACCTTTCACTACGGGAAATGTTTTTGTTCCAATTATAACCACGAAAACAGCTATTTATCAACAAAATGTAAGTTTAGAACATCGCAGTAATCTATCTCAGTTTCTTTTTTTGTTTTAAATTTATTGCATATTAATAATTTAAAAAAGATCTCATCACCTTATAAGTTCATCATCCCGAATGAACAACAAATGCTGCAGGATAGACAGTAGGTACGGCTCCGCTGGTGTCTCCATTACGAGGTTCTTCACCAGCTCGAAGCATTCATTCACGTCGTGGAAGTCCACCCTGAAATATTAGACATGACGGAATTTACAAAAAATGTGTGATGTTTAGGCCCATCGTTTCAGTGTTAGATCCCGGCGCCTTAGAAGAATATAAGCCATCTGTTTTTCTACCAAGGATATCATACGAAGTGAACGTCAATTTCAATGGCACCAACACCAGTATTAGAGACATCTGCCAACTAGTGACGTCCGCAATGTCGAGGCGTCTATTTAGTGACGTACACCACGTGACGATCATCATAATTTTTACATCCTCCTTTTGTGACATTGGGCGTGTTCGGCCGAAGTAAGTACTTACTAAATTTGCTTATTGTTTATGTACGGGATATGACATAAACCGGTGTTTTTTGTTATGTCAAACCAGTAAGTCTGTCCTCGCCGAAAAGCGCTACAGTCAGCTTGAGACTATAATTTTTTTAAGCTTACTGGCTTACTAAGTATAGTAAGTACTTAATTCGGCCGAACACGCCCATTACCTATTACTTTCCGTCCACCATTTCAAGACGTCCACTAGATCTTGAAGTCCGCCATTTTTTTATCCGCCATTTCGTTTTGTCCACCATTTTGTACTGTCCGCCATTTTGTTTCGTTCGCCATTTCTTAACAGACATCTCATGACTTCTGTATTCTGTAATATCATGACATCTGTGCAGGGTGATATGTCACACATATATTTTAACACAACAGACATGTTGACTGACCTGACGTCATCGAACTTGGCGAGGAACTCCTCCTGATCAGCAGCGGCGTGAGTATCGAATACCGACATTTGTATCTGACGTCCGCCATCTTCTGCGCCCGCTCTTAAGTCGTCTGGAAATCCAAAATTTGAACTTAATTAAGGAGGCGAAGTAGACAACATCGATCGATTGGTTCAATTATTTTTAGTAAAAAGATATTTTATTTATCTTAAACTTATTGTAAACATATTCATAGCAATGCTTTTTTGTTTTTTTTCTTAACATATTAAAAATCAAGTCATTTATGACAGCACGCAAAAACCGGATATAGAAGAAAGCCTTTATCACGGGATACGAAATTGGCGTGTTCCGGTTCGGAGGGTAAGGTAGCCCATAAACATACTATTCCTCTAGGTCCTACATCGCGGTTTCAACTTGGGCACGCACCATTATCACTTTTGGTGTCTCTAGGAGGCGTGAATTTCTTACCATCAGGAAATCCGTCTGCTTGTTTACCTTCCAATATCATAAAAAAAAATAAAAAAAATATGACCATTTATATTTATGTCTTACCGATTAAATCGTACAATCCGGACCTCATAAATTCACTCCGCAAGTGCATCCTGAACTCCAACTCTTCTGGTTCGGTAATGATCGCGTTCATCAGTTGCATGCAGCCGTTCTGAAATACAAATTTTGGAATGTTAGTTTAATCTAAAGTCCCTCTCAGGTAGTATTAAAAAATTAAAAAAGAACTCTCTAGATCCTAAGATCTCAATTTAATGCGAATTGGAAATTAGCATCGGATATATCATTTTAATATAGTTAATAATAATCAATAAATGA
Source organism: Calephelis nemesis (assembly GCA_002245505.1). NCBI lineage: Eukaryota > Metazoa > Arthropoda > Insecta > Lepidoptera > Riodinidae > Calephelis > Calephelis nemesis. Next base: position 134,982 of record NJDD01000603.1, read on the forward strand.
TGCAAGTACTGTATTCAAGATAACCTAAAATGATAAAGCCGATTTCATTTTCCAATTTGCATGAAATCGAAATTCAAGAGTAACCCTACTGATTTGCTACTGAAATAAATTTGACACCAATTAGTAAACAAGTCTTAATTAAACACACAATTTTTTGAGCTCAAATTTTCTGGGACTTATGAATTTAAACTCTTGAATATGATGAGCAACAATATATACCTTCAAACTCTCTGGTGCCTTCGGATCCAGACCTTCGATGATGGGTAACAACCTCGGCCTCCTGCAAGACTCCCCTGCCATGGTGATAGCTTCCAGAACCTTTTCGTGGCCATTCGGGATCAGACATATCGCAGCTAAGACCTAAAACATATTTTTGAAAAATTAAAAAGTCAAAAAGCAAAACTTTTATGATAGACGCTATCACAATTAACACCTACGTACGTTTCAGAAGGATGGTGTTAAGTGATTGATAGATTTTTCGGTAAAGATGTGCGGATTTTAAAAATAATAGTAAGAAGTAAAATGGCTTTTCTTCTTCAGATTTTCCAAAATTATTATAAGCAAGAACACAAGAAAATAGTTTTTTTGTTAGCATTCGACTATAAATAGTTAGTGCATCCCATTTGGGGTTATATTTGTGCTAATTTTGTTGCGCACTTACTGAACTAATTTTAGTAAGTGCGTATTAATCTTAAATATAAAACATGAATCCCTATTTCCCATTGTCATAGCTTAGCTTCACGCGTTAACGGATGAACTAATTTTACATTTTTTTTTTGCTTATTGTTAGGACTTAGGACAAGGTTCTTATGAGGAGAAATATCGGTTGAATTGCTGGGAAAGTGGAAAAAAACAATATTTTTTTATATTATCTTTTTTTTCTATACAAATTTTTAATGTTAGACCTAGACCTAAAATACAAAGATCTTTAGAATCAAAATGAAATTATCAAATTTGCTAGTTCCCGCCAAAAAAACATATACGTATATCGACAAAACAGGAAAGACTATGCGTAGTGAACGGATTGGACTTATCGGAAGTATTAGACCCCAAATATATCCTATTAGGATATATTAAACAAAACACAAATTTAACTGTTTTTAATTAATCTAAGTATGGATTCCGCTAGGTAATGGCTTCTTCTATCGATCAGCAAATATCTTCCTTGATCACACAAACGCCTATCTGGGGATGGAACCCGAGGCTCGTTCAACAAATATAATGTCCAGGATCCTTACCTTCGCAGCTTCCAAGGCGCAATGTGGTTTCCTGGCGTCGAGACTCCGGGCTAGCACCGGCAACGCCTCGCGGCACTCGAACACGGCGCGGATGCCGACCGTGTTGTTCAGTATGGCGGACAGGCAGCGGATACACTCGTACTGGACGCGGTCGTATCGAGCGTCGCTGGAAAGTCAAACACGGCATTTATAGGACATTCAAAGAACTAGCAAAATTTTTACAATACATGGTTAAGAAACGGTAACACTTTCGATTTAGTAATATGTAATCAAAAATGTAAAAAAATACAAATTATAAGTTTTGTCCGACGCAAAACACAAGAAGCATGGTTATAGCGTAAACGAAGCGTTTAACTGATGAAACCGACCGCAATCGCATGCGGAGGCTGGTGAAGTGCAGGACACAATGTGCCATTAAGATAAGTGTTTTTGATAACTATTTTAAATGTTTACAATAGTAATCTGACTACAATTTTAGCCTTAATTATTAACGTTAGCGTTAAATAATCTAACTAATACAGCCAAATTCTTCAATTAGTGCGGTGCGAATTCAAAAAGATCTTACCGGTAAAATCCACTTCCACTGATAGCATGAAAATTAATTAACGATTAAGATTAAGTCGTTTTATAAATAATACAATATCAATAAAGTAAAAAAAAAGAAACGTAATTTTACACATGGACAAATACACACCCTCAAAACACACATTAACTCACATTCGCGCATGCAAGCGAAATAATCCTATTTTATTATTTTTTATAAAATATAACATAATAACATTGAAATTAAAAATGTTCAATAAACCCAGCCAAAGCATGTGGCTAAGAGTCGGCTCATCTCGATTACGTCAGCTTTAAATTTAAAAAAATCCATATCGAAATCGGTGCATTCGTTTTAAAGATATGATGCCACAGACACACACGCTAGCACGGGCGATATACTGCACTCTATACCAATAGTACCTAAGTGGTGGTCCGCAGAACCGTCGGATTCGCGCCTCCTCCACCTCCGTCCGCCAGTTAAATAAAACATTCGTGGAAAGTACTCATAACTTACATCTAATTACGACTTCAATTAAACCCGGTATGGTGGTTTTGAACATGTTGTATATTTGAGTGGCGAGGGTAAGCCGCGCGCCGGTACTTGTATTAATGCGTACTGATTTATAACCATACTCCGCTACCCGCCTCTGAGAAGTTCACGCGCTGCGGCACGTAGGCGCTTTTGCAAATTTCTTTACTTATAAAAATTAGGGCTCCGACATAAAAAATACCATCAATTAGGGTTACGCGCACAAAAAAAATTGAGAACACCTTTTCTATATAACTACAGAAAACGGTTGGTGAAGCCTATGGCAATAAAAAGTAATAAATATACTATACACAAAGATACAAAAGATTACTCACTTAGTATAACATATATTTAAGGTAGTCAGCAAACTTTCGATTCCCTTAGATCCAAACTCCTCGATCCATGATAACGGGTTGTTTGTTAACGCTATCCGTAGATTCTCCAAACACCCATGAAGTTTACCCACGGATAACTCTGGCTGGTTGAGGTATGAAACATAATCGGACGGTTTCTCGAATTTTGAGCGGCCTTCCTGGAACGAAATAAATATTTTAAAGGAAGGATTTTCCCGTGTTCGTTCGGGCTCCTTAGCGGAATATACCATCTGCCTTTCTGCCAGACAGCTCGTAAAAGGCGAGCATAGGCTTACCGTTACTTACACCGTCACATCTGACTAGGTGGTAGAGTTTTGCAGCAACTCACCCGGAGTGGTACCTGTTCGGAGAGTAATCGGTAAACTCACTTTTGCTGGCCTAACATCACACTACCTTTTCTTATCACGGGTCACCACCATTACCACTTTTGGTGTCTCGAGGTTGGCCATCAGGAAATCCGTCTGCTTGTTTGCCTTCCAATATTAAAAAAGTTCTCATTGAAGAAAATAATCAAGACATGCCGTACAGACGCACAAGTGTGTGTGAACGCATGACACGCATACATGCACGCACGCACGCACGCACGCTCCCCTCCCCCACATAGTTTCTACCTTACACCGTACGCAAACGTGGTCTGATATCCTGCTCCTAATCAAAAGTCTATCTATAGGCGACGGTTTTTGTTTACCTTCAATGAACCGCCTGCTTGTTCGCATAAAAAAAACCCTGAAATGCACTCACATACACGCACATTTAGACGCACACATACACACACACATGGTTATCTAATTGTAATGACAACATACCTGAGCATTAACAAACTTGTAGGCGACAAGCATTTTCTTCTTTTGGTCCCGCGAATACTTCCTTAAAGGTTCTTTCTTCTTTTCTGCTATATTCATATCAGTCTGAAAAAATAAATGTAGAGTTCAATACAAATTTAACTATATAGAAACATGAATTTGTATGTACCGAACAAGCTCATGGATCTTATGATGGTAAGAGGCCTATAGACACCATAGATGTTTCAGGTGCGTCGCTGTCCTCTGGCCGGAATGTTAGGCTTATTGTGCAAGTATACTGGCTACCCTACCCTCGGAACCGGAACAAGACAGAGTCATTATGACGGCAGAAGTAGACAAAGCGGTGGATCCCTGCCCGGGCAAGTTGCTGTACAGTACTCTACCACTAGTAGTCTTCTTAGTGATTATGACCTATAATTAACCAGCGTTCAACCCTTACGAGCTGCCTAGCAGAGAGGCAGATTGTTTATTCTAAGAAGCGAACCCGACCCAAACAGGGAAAGAAGTGGTCTAGAAAAATGTGTTTTAAATAAGAGGTAAATAAATTTTCTGCCTTTTGTTCATACAACAGGTATGTTTTTTTGTTATGACAAATAGTCAATTACTATAAAACTGTCACGACATTACTTAAGGCGACTAAAGAGAAGGAGGTGAGAATGACTACAAAACGAATTGACTATTTACAGAATCAAAATGTTTGCCAATTTCGTTTTATGGTCTGGAGAGCAGAGTAGCCGTTATACCTGATATAGCCTAATTGTTTTTCAATCGCATAGAAAAAAGGTTTTTTTACTATTTCATGGAATTTTCCATGATATACCATAGGATGTAGACCAGAGATTCTCAAACTATTTTGTTTCATAGACATAAAATTTTGCTGGATTCAGTGGACCTGCCTGGATGTAGCTAGGGGCACATTGTAGAGCAATGTCCTTACATTAAAATCACAACACACTTTACTACCTTCTCCCGTGGATCCTTAGGGTAATGGTGTAGACAGACAGCTTCAAAATACTAGTGGGTACAAAGGGAACGTTGGCAACCTCTTACGGATAAATTACCTGTCTACTAGTCTGAACAGGTCAAGCTTATTTAAGATTTTTCAAGGTCGCCACGATTTTTCCCGTGTTGGTCCTGGGTCCGCTAAGTACGAGTATAGCAAATCATCAGTCTCTCTGCGATGCATATCGTCAAAGGCGAGTTAAGGTTATCACCTCTGTGGGCTAGCAGTCCAAGTGTAGGACTTGACTGCATGAGGTCCCGGGTTCGAATCCCGGGTGGGGCAACAAAAAGAAAATGTGGTATTTCCAATTTTCTAATAAAAAAAATGTTGCTCGGGATTAGATATGTGTCCGGTTGGCGATAGGGTTGCCACCTATCACTTCGTGGGACTTAGTGTCTTCGGCTAGTCTTGGGTGCCCTGGTTGTGCCTCTGCCTACCTCTTCGTTGATATGGGCGTTAAGATACTTACTTATTACAGGTGGTGGAGTGTTGTGATGGAACTTGCCGAGTAGAGTTCCAGCGCCTTAACTATTTCTGCTGCTATAATGATTGTGTCATGTTTCAGTCCAGAGGGTACAGTATCCGGTAGACTTGCACAATTGGCCTAATGGTCCAGTTATTGGACAGAGCCGTACCTATAACACCTATGGTATTTAAAGGCCACGATTTTCTCTTACCATTAAGAGCGGCCTGTGGAGAGTTTTGGCGCCATCGAGTGAAAAGATGGTCGAAGTTTTTCATAATTATTAAATTTCGTGTTAATATTGAGTTAAATTTGTCAATTTTGGTGGCATTTTGTACAATTTTGTTCAGTGAAAGTGCACAAATTTAATAATCATAAAGAAATTAGCGTATCATGTATTTCCTCGTTGCCGCCAAATCTCCTTACATGAGCTTGTGTAATGAGGCCGCCGCTTTACCCAAGAGCCTGACATGAATTACTGACGACTTATGACTGATGACTAATTATAATTAGCCAAAATTGATATAAAATTTGATGCAAATTTCCACTTGACTAATGGCTATATACTAACGTGAAAGCCAAAACCTAAAGAAAGAAGAAGAGCGGCCTGTGTGCTTGTTCGCTGATCACTCACATAAAAAAAAACCTTCAGCAATGACGAATACAATCAAGAATAGAAGTTCTAACACAATAGTATTCACAGTAGTAGTCACAAGTTTGGAAACATTTGGTAACACAAAAAAACCGTATAATAAACACTAATTATTAATTTGCAAATAACAAAAAGAAACATTTGGTGAACTATGAGTGAATGTAACTTTTTACGAGCTCGTAACTAACTTTGGAAAAGACACTTGACATTTTGCATTTTATAAGTAAAAAAAAACGGCCAAGTGCGAGTCAGACTCGCCCATGAAGAGTTCCGTAGCAGCAGGTAACAGAATATAAAAATGTTCCGATAGTTCATACTTAATATAAAGTGGTTGTGGTTTAAAATTAATCGAGTATTTAAAAACTTAGTAGATCTCGCTCAAACCTATTTTTGGTGGAAGTTTACATGGTAATGTATCACATTTTAGAAGATAAGGGGAAGGGGCATATTTCAATACTTTGGATGTGTCTGTCTCGCAAACTATTCAGTTTAGAAACTTAAATATCGTTTCTAAGACCTATCCATAGATTCGTAAGGGTTTGATGAAAAACAAAATTTATGATTCTCAGTTCTAAGTATAAGGAATCCCCAAAGTTAATTTTTTTCTGTTTTGGTATGAAAAAAATACGTACAGACAGATAGATATGATGAATCCATCCGTAGCTAAATGTTTTTGACATGTTTTTGACATGTTTTTGACATTTAGCTACGGATCCCTAAAAACCAATAAGGAAATAACAGTGAAACTTCGATTTGCATACGAAGGCTTCTGCGCTTGGACAAACAATCACGTTTACCTCACAAGCGATCTTCATCGCCCACCAACAGACTCTACATGGGTATTTGAATTGAGTTGGCGACCTTCTAAAAACGAATAAGCTCTTTAACCTTCCTGAGGTTGCAAGTTTCATTATTTCGGAATTGTTTCCACCGGAAGAGAATTACTATTTAGGCGTCTAGTGGTACGATTTGAATCTGGATCGAATCGATCTTTCTATAGGAGCCTAACTAAAAGCGTTTACGCAGTTTAATGAATTTCAAGGTGAATACTTTGTAGTAACACTCACAGTATAGTAGAAGAGCTCGCCGCCAATCTCTTCCCTTCCCATTTTTGGTCTCCCATACCAATGATCCAGGTGAGAACTTATTAGAATCTAAGTCAACTTACCAGCATTTCCTCAAATCGCCTCTCCAACTGAGCATCATCGAGAGCGTCTATCTTGCTGGTGTACTCCGCGGCGGGTTCCTCCTCCTCCGTCCGGGGCTCGGGACGCGGTACCGTGTCGTAGCCGCGCTCGATGCCCCCACCCGCCTTCTTCGGCCGCCCAAACCATGTGTCCAGCTAGAAAGATGGAGAAGTATTTACTGCCTATGCGTAATAAAAATATTTCCCTTCTGAGCACCTGGTACAATCAGGCTCTAATTTAGATATCCATTTTGTGGTGTCGGTAAGATAAGTAAAAATATTTGAATGATAAGCAGCTCGTAAGAACTAGCAGAAGCAGTCGATTTCCTTAACCTGGTAACATTATTTTCAAGAGATAGGAAGGATAACGTTCTTCTTTAAAATGTTTCGAATCCATAAAAGTGGACGAATTTCCTGAAGATAAGAAACAGTGAAGGTCGTAATTTTTTTTCACAAGAGACACAAAAGGTGGTAATGGTGCGTTGCTAACCTGAGGCCGGGATGTGAGGCCTCGAGCAAATGTAAGTTTACCGAGATATTGTTAAATACAATCGTTAAATGGTATTGCCGTTCAAAGGAAACTGTTATTAAAAAAATTAAAGAAAAACACAAAAACTGAGATTTTTCAAATTATTTCAAAAGTTTAAATATTCATAGATTAATAACATATAGCCATTTTCTACATTTTCCTCTTGTTTTAAATAGTATTGAGATAAATGAATTAGGAATAAATGATGCCGTACATTTTAATCCCACCAAAAACATAAATGTAAAAAAAGGAGAGCCAAGTTCAATACAAAAAATATGCTTGGCTGTTAACTCAGCCGCAAAAAAAATAGAAATCTTAATGGGTGCCAAGTTCTATGCAAAATCCAAATACTTATTTATAGGGACAAAATAACATTATGATCAAGTATGAAACTCTATTTCTTTGCTTTATTCGATACCTATAACAAATGCTGTTATTTCAAACTAAGAGATCTAATAGTAGGTTAGATTTAACTTGGCCAGTTTTCATTACATCAGTTATTTCATAACAATATTCAACATAATATATATTATAAAAACTGATAAAAAAAAACTTTTAAGGGTGTAGTAGTTTATGGCCATTAGATACTGTACGGTATTGTCATATTTTTGAAGAGATTAAATGATAATATGAAATCATTATAACGTCTAACTGAAGAGGTTAAATGGTGTGTAGGTATATAATCGGTTACACCCGCTTGCCAGAATTTCGTTTGCCATAATTTCATCTGCTATAATGGTCAACAGAAATAATACTGTTTCTCATAATTTCATGTCACACTCGTTGTTTACTAGGTATGTCAGTCACGTGCTAGAAACTTTGTTTCCCATAAAGCCAATTTCAATATCATTTTCTAGCATGATTGTAAGCCGTATCACAAGCCATAATATCATTTACCATAAAAAAAATTAGAGAGCGAAAGCTTTTTTTGGTTAAATGAATTATACTTTTTAAACATAGGTGGTAGGTACGCTGTGTTGGACAATTTTTGTGCAATTTCCACTTCCGATATTCTATAGTACATGAAAGCCTGTCGATCTGTCGGAAAATTTCATGAAAATACCGAATTTCACTAAAAAAAGGCTCAAAATTTTACAATGCGATTCAGAACACTTGATACGAGTAATACTTGTGTGTATCAGCATCATTATAAAACTACTACCTGATCAGAATCGCGTCCATAGGTACATTGAAAAGATCCGGCAAAAGAAACTCAGGAGTCTTTTCTTTTTTCACGTTTTAGCGAAATAGTGTAAATCCTTTCAACGCGCTCATTCTATTGTGCTGTCACCGTATTATAACTGTTTTTGTTATTGCATGATTATAAAATATTAAGTCATATACATACATACATACATTTACTCCAAGTCCCCGACGGAGTAGGGAAATATAGTTAATCATATGCAAATAAAATGTTCATTTTCTCTACATAAAATTAACTATTTACCCACGACCTCGCACGCGTAAAGTAGCTTCCATACTAACTTTCATCCTCGTTTATAGTCCTTTACGGGAACTGACTTTTGAAAAAAACAGTCTATACCTATTTAAACTCGGCTCTTTAAAGTAAACTCTTTAACAAGGTATATAAACATTTTATAAAATTGAGTCCAGCAGTTTAGCCGTTAACGCGTAACAAACAGACAGACTTAAGCATTCATAATCTTAGTATGGAAGTGTGAATTCTAACCTAAAAAATACACTTACTGAGAAAACACTTTCCTTCACGTAGTCTCCTACACCTCTTAAGGTGTCCATCGCTGTATTTTTTTTAAAACATTTGACTTAATACACTTAAATTTTTATGTTCTTGTTTGCTTTAATTATTTTATTTTTCTTTTGGTTTTTCGATTACACATACATACCAAACCCCAAAAACACTAACACACGCTAACTTCTGGCAACAACTATATTATAATTCACTAAAAATATGTTTGTCTTGTGAATTCACCAAAAAACACTAATAAAAGGTGTTTATTTTTGTTGACAACTCACAAAATAATAATAAACAACAAATCTTTCTTGTGGGTTAACTAAAACACTATAAACAATGTATTTTTGTATTCACTAGAAACCCAAACAAAAACGTGTTTTCTTTGACATCTCTCGGAATATACTAAACACGAGGTAATGGATTAAATAAGATGCTCATAAAAACACATAAAGATTGTTTTCCTTAAATAACTATACTACAGGTTTATATAATTTTAATAGCTTAGTGTAGTTCTATGAGTATTATTATTGTTCAGTGGTGTATAAAGATAATAGTAGCCCGTCCCGGCTTCGTACGGGTATAAAATATATGTATAAACCTTCTTCTTCAATCACTTTATCTATTAAACGAAACCGCATCAAATTCCGTTGCGTAGTTTTAAAGATTTAAGCATACAAGGAAACAAGGACAGAGGAAGCGACTTTGTTTTATACTATGTAGTGATGAGATCAGACGATGTGGTTAGTTGCCAATTATTTTTTTTATTCTACCTTCTAATGATGGATTCACACGATTGCCGAATTTCAACAAACCATTACAAACGCAATGTGGATAAAAATGTGTACCTGGTCTAGTGACGAAAATATATTTACCCAGTATTTAGAATCCCAAAAACAAAGATCACAGGGATAAAAAAGTAGCATACGCATGGGATTATTAAAGTGAATCTATAAAGAAACCAGTTAAAGAGTTTTAAGAGAAATTTAATCATTTACTATTTTCCTTGCCAAATTTGTTGTTAATGTCGTTAAGAAATAGATTACACTAAAAATATTAGCAGCGCAGCAGAACTAATGAGAAAATTGGGACAGGCAGAAGAAAAAATATAAACAGCAAAATAGCATTCATAAGACTAATTTTTTTTTTTCAGATGATGATTTTTTCAGATATGCATCGACCACAAAAAATTTATAATAAACTAGCTCACTTGTCCGGCTTCGCTCGGATGTTTTTTTTTAAATTATAAATTGAGACTTAAACTATCCTATCTCTCAAGTTGGATCGAACTGCACATGGTGTGCGAATTTTATTATAATCGGTTAAGTGGTTTAGGAGTCCATTGAGGACAAACATTGTGACACGAGATTTATATATATTTATAATAAATAATTTTAAGACGATTATTTTTCGTTTCATTTGCTAAACCTAAAGAACCTCTAAATGTTTCTTAAATCTTAGATCTTACTTTTCTTGCAATCTATTCGTTGGTTAACAATCTTAAAGGAAAAATAAATTAAACAAAGAAATATTCAAATTGGTAATTTTAAGAATTTTCCACCTTTATGCCTACCATTAAGTACATTTTTGATGGTCATGAAAGTTTTAAGCCCTGTTTAGAAACAATAAAATCGCCTGTAAGATTTTTAATTTTAAATTGAAAATTGAGGACATAGTTCTCAGAACGCAATTTTTTCACTTTACACTTAGATTTTCGTAATTTCCATCAAAGATAACAAGCTCAATCTTTTAGGACGAAAGGCACAACGGCTTTAGAGATACAAAAAGAAAAATCTTAAAAAGTCATATTTTTTTATTTTTTTATAGTTGTTGTGTTGGAAAATACTCAAAAAAAAAATTTAACTCGAAAACTATACAAAATCGCCGAATATGCATAGGGCCGATACCCCAAGAGGTGTCCTACTCTGGAATTCCGCTTGACACTACTTTTTGAGACATCTTGTATATTGCTATAAAATATATATACAGTCTATATTACTGGATCTGTATGTTCACTAAACAAAGTGCGTAGTTGTCTTGTGGCCGGAATATTAGGCCCAACGATCAAGTCTAGCTATCCGACTTTCCGGGTAAGACATTGCCCACAACAGTAATTATTACAGGAATATGTAAGGCTCTCGATATTTGCTCGGTCAAGTTTCTGCCACCAATACCTGCTGGTAATGAATGACCCATGAGACTTATGGTAATCTCTTACGAACTGCCAGGTCTACAAAATTGTCAATTCTATACGTGGGACCGACTCGAACTAACACGGGAAAAAGTACAAATGTCATGAACTAAAACCTGTATCAAAAGCAAACAATTAGCTTAGCTCCATTCGGTTATATGTTCAGTAATAACCAAAATGCTCCCGGAAAGCTCGCTCCAAACAATAATAGCAACGCAATCGCAGTGGAAACCAGCTTTTAATGACAGTAAATCTAAAAATAACATTGACATAAAAGTGACACCATTTGTATAAATATCTTCATAAGTTTATCATTGAACGTGCAAAATGTTGGCAATTCGGGATAACAATATAGAATATTGCAGAAAACGAGGTTAATGCTAAAAATGTTCCTCGCATCATCAACGCAGTGGTCTCTGATCCTCAATCTGTCTGCATGTCAGGTACGTAATACTTAACTATTAATAACTAGTAAACATTCATTACCTTTCCATTCTAGGTCTAGCGGTTCAGTTGTTGGACTTGACTGCAAGAGGTACCGGGTTCGAATCCCGGGTCGGGCAACAAAAAGAAAATTGGATTTTTCCAATTTTCTAACAAAAAAAAATGTTGCTCGGGATAGGGTGTGTGCCCGGTTGGCGATAGGCTAGCCACCTATCACATTGTGGGACTTAGTATCTTCGGCTAGTCGTGGGTGCACTGGTTGTGCCTCTGCCTACCTCTTCGTGGATATGGGCGTGAAGAAACTTAGAATAGAACAAACAAATAGAACCTCCTAAGGTTCTATTTGTAGCGTGGGCAAGTTTTGGTGATTTTCCGACTACCACCCCCAATTTCCCCTTTAAGAATTAACTTATCCCCATTACCTAATTTTACCTGATTTTTTTATGATATTGGAAGGCAAACAAGCACACGGATTTCCTGATGGTAATAAATTCACGCCGCCTAAAGACACCAAAGGTGGTAATGGTGCGTTACAACCTGAGACCGGGATGTTAGGCTTCGAGCAATAGTAAGTTTACGTTATGGCAACAGGAATAGGTAAGGTGGTAGTACCAATCCGGGTGAGTCGCTTCGAAACTCTACCACCTACACAGATGTCACGGTGTTAGTGACGGTAAGCCTGAGCTCGCCCTTCACTTTACCTTGGCAAGAAGGCAGATGGTCTATTCTACAAAGGAGCCCGGACCAACACGGGGAAAAATGTTGTTTGATCACTTAGCGAAGTATGCTTCTTGAATACGGGTAGCAGCTTCAAGAGCTTACTGACAATATTAGTAGTAGTAGTGGTAACTAGACTTATCAGTATATTCCACTAGCAGGTAATGGTATATCAACTCTATATATCACGGTAGCATTTTGTGTATATAACAGTTATGTAAATATAAGAGATGACGGAAATAAAAAACTTGCAAGCTCTTACATCATAAACAAGTTTGCACATAATGACAAACAAACAGCCATTAGCATGATGAGATCATGTACTTGACGAGATAATGACGCCACTCACGCTTGGACATTTTCCAAACTATCACTGCACGTGAACATTTCATACAAATTTGTATACGCACAGGTTATTTAATTAAGCATTTCACTAAAGTAAAGTATCTTCACGCCCATATCCCCGAAGAGATAGGCAGAGGCTTAACCGGAGCACCCACGACTAGCCGAAGACACTAAGTCCCACAATGTGATAGGTGGCAAGCCTATCGCCAACAGGGCACATGTCCAATCCCGAGCAACATTTTTTTTATTAGGAAATCGGAAAAACCAAATTTTCTTTTTATTGCCCGACCCAAGAGTAGAACCCGGAACCTCATGCAGTCAAGTCCGACACCTGGATCGCTAGGCCACAGAGGCGATTTACTAGTTTTTTATAGAAGAGGAGGCAAACGAGCAAGTGGGTCACCTGATGGAAAGTGATCACCTCCGTCCACGGACATCCGCAACACCAGGAGTATCACAACTGCGCTGCCGACCTTTAAGGAATGAGTACGCTCTTTTCTCGAAGGAGGTACGCTCTTTTCGTGAAGGTTCCTAAGTCATAATCGTTTGGGAATACCGTCCTCGGTAAATGATTCCACAAAGTGTTATGCGGGGCAAGAAATGTCTTCGGAATCGCCAAGTTGTAGATCGCCACGCATCAAGATGATGGACATTTTTTAAAACAACTTAAAAAAAAGATGGACGGTACATACTTGACTCCTATATATTTTTACTAGCTTTTGCCCGCGGCGTTACCAGCGTGAATAATGGTCACACAGGAACATTTCTTCGGGATAAAATCTATCCTATGTGCAAATCCAAGTTACTCTCTATGTGTGCGCCAAATTTCAGGATAATCGATTTAGAAGTTTTAGCGTGAAGGATTAACAAACAAACAAATATACAAACTTTAGCATTTGTATGTTAATCTCCGTCATTTTTTAACCGATTGTAAAAATTCTTTATTTATTCGAAAGAGTGTACTTCCGATGTGAATTTACTGTCACCAAGTCTGGATCTGATGATGGAATCCTAAGGAAACTGATGAAAATTCTTGTGCTTGTATACCTTGGTGACTTATAGCCGTACTCAGAGACGTTGACTGTCTTCAAATTAGTTTTCATTTCAGTATTTTCCATATACAAGTAATTTAGCTAAAGCGGCAGAAGAATCTTTAAGCAGTGTTATTTCAATACACACACACATATCTTATTCTAGCGGTCCGGTGTCGGACTTGACTCCTTGACGTCCCGGGTTCGATGTCCACGTACCCCCACGACCAGTCGAAGACACAAAGTAAATGAAAAGTATTTCGTTAGCCTGGCACATATATCCCGGGCTATATTGTTTTTATTAGAAAACTAGCTGACCCGACAGACGTTGTTCTGCTATTTTGTTTTTGCTGTGATTCACCCTCATCACTTAGGGGTATGAAAAATAGATGTTAGCCGACTTACTCAAGATGCTCACAAAATTTCATGAGAATCGATCAAGCCGTTTCGGAGGAGTACGGTAACTAGCATTGTGACACGGGAATTTTATATATAGGATTGTAAAAATACAATTTATTTCTGGGGATCGAACCCGGGACCTCAAAAAGTCAAGTGCAACGCCGGACAGCTAGACCACCGAGGCGAAAAATCTGGCGAAATTGCTAGGCTATTTCGATACTTGACCATTTGCAGTCGATAGTGCTGTCACATCCCAACGCCAATAAATGTGCGAAAAAAGGTGCGACTACAATGACGTAAGAGTTGTTTAGTCATGCGCATGCGCAAGGTCAACGAAGATGATTGGAAGTCGAACTTAATGTGACTAATTGTTATAAAAATTAGGTACATGCTTTAAATATTTTAATGTTACACACGTAGACTAGATTCTAACTAACATATTAAATCCCGGTGAAGTTGTAAAAACCGCGAGTACACATTAGTCAAACAAAAAAAAACCAACGCACTTGAACTAAATATACATTGTTAGAAGTATGTGGCACATAACTATTTTTCTTTTGGCTCAAATTTTTTGTTTTTAACCGAGTTCAAAAAAACGAGGTGGTTCTAAATTCGGCCGGTATATTTTTTTATGTATGTTCACCGATTTCTCCGAGGTTTCTGAACCGATTAAAGTAATTCTTTTTTTGTTTGATGCGGAATAGTTTCAAATTGGTCCCATGAAAATTTGATTCAGGTAGGCCCGTTAGTTTTTGTTTTATGAGCTTTTTTTCTAATTTCGCCTATATTTCAGCAATCAACTAAAAATATTAAATAAAAATAACTACTACATTTCTATTGCAATAAGGGGTACATGTCGGCCTACATCATCGCTCCAAGTTAGCTTTAAAGTTTGAAGATATTAGAAATAGTCACTCATAGACTTGTAATACTTGCACTGCAAATGTAGTGACTATTACCACGAAACAATGGAGAGTTTCAGAAAATTTTCGCAGTATTTCCTACAATGGGACTTTTTTGCATCTCGGACTTATCTTTGAGCAGGCTGGCACAGACAACCGGAAAGCGGGACGGTCCCGTTTAAAACGGGAATTATTGTCATGTTAGTCATAATTATCGATGTAAATAAATAAACAAATCTGAACAAATTACACATCCATTCATACATATCTTCACGCCAAGTACGAGGTAGGCAGAAAGTATCGAGTACAAAACCTCTCGATCCTGACATCTGTCTGGGTTTTCTCCACATTCATTACCCGTTTCATACAAACATGTCGGTTTCGGAGACTCTTGACACCTCCCTCGGATAATATCGAAGTGATCGTGGAATATCAACTTACCACACACACACACGCACGCACGCACGCACGCACGCAGGCACGCACGCACGCACGCACGCGCGCACGCACGCACGCGCGCACGCACGCACGCACACACGCATACCCACGCACGCACACACG
>NJDD01000603.1:154716-185229 GCA_002245505.1 Calephelis nemesis
TATTATTTACAAATACATTCGACTCTCCATTGCACAGTACGATTAAGTTTATAGATGCTGATATTTGATAAACATCCGACAATCGAACAATCGAACAATAATATAACAGCTTTGCAAGGACAAATTCTACATATTTTATATAACTTGTATTATGACAAAATTATTTGACAACTCATGAAAACTACATAGGCCATGGCCAGGCTAAAATCGACTTAGATTTTGTTAATGATCGTGTGTTTGGTCGAGTGATTAGCGTACACGCCTAACTATAGTTACTGACCAACTGCGAGGCTCGGGTTCGATTCCCGACGGGGGCAGGTATTTGTGTGATGAACATATAAATGTGTGCATTTTCGGTTCTGGGTGTTTATTAATTTTATTCTGGTATCTATTTAAGTATTTCTACGTATTAGTATCTTTGACTAACAAGCACATAATTTGCTTACTTTGGGGTAAGATTCAATTTGTGTAACTTATCCAGATATATTTATTTTTTAACGATCTCATCTGAATAGACAAAAATTATGTAAGTATTTCCTCGATTTCCTTAAGATGTCATTATCTGATTGAGATTTGGTGGCAATGGAACCACTTCGGAAGTTCGCTCGTACAAATAAAATAGGTTCAGGAATTAAGAAAAAATCTATTAACATACACAAAATGTTTGATTTCGCCTTCCTTTTCACTAAATCGGCCAAAAGACAAAAACAATTTAAAATTAGTGATAAGGAGGTGGTTAAACATAAGTAGATTTATTTATCTTTCAAAGCCTCGATAATGCCGTAAAATGTAAAACCAGTGGGCATTAAATGCCGACAATATATATCAAGCATAAGCTGAATAATGTAAACGCATTAAAAGTGCTGAAAATCTACTTTGATTTTACTATTATGTCATCTAAATACACTGAAAAATGTTTATTTACTTAATTTTCCAGGAATTTATCATCAGAACCAGACTTGGTGGCAATGCGACCACCTTGAAACTTATTCAAACAAAAAAATCTTTTTATAATTGGGTCTACAAATATGTAAAAAAATATAGCAGTCTAAGACATAGCCTCCTTCTTTACACAATACTTCGTATAAGACAATTATCCAAAGATACAATATCAAACTGTTGTACCTTAAGTTTTGACTATTTATCCTCAAAACAGCGAAAGTGGTTTAAAACTTTTTTTAGATAACTTTTTTTAGAGAACTAGATAGGTAATAATGAGTCTAAAAAATAGCACTACTGCTTATTCTAATTGTGTGTTTCCAAGCAGTGTTTTATGGTACTGTCCGATAAACATAATAAACAAAAAGAGTCCTAAGATACAGCCTCATAGAACGCCCCCGTAACTTATATTACTTAGGTACCTCTTTCTTTGGCCATATATCCCTGGTTAAAATAGATAATAATATCGGGCCTGAAAAATAACACTACTGTTTATTCTCAGAAATGGTTCGCTGAGTGTCCGGTAAATATAATAAACAAAAAGTGCCCCTTAGGGCACTATATTATAATACTATACTATGCTATACTATACTATACTATACTATTATATAATACTATACTATACTATAATAAACAAAAAGTGCCCCTTAGGGCACTTTTTGTTTATTATATTATATTTGCATCTGTAGGCTAAGCTGTATTACAGCCTCATAGAACGCCTTACACTAATATTACTTACCCCTTTCTTTCGCCATGTATCTCTGCGCCTTACGCGCGGTAAACTGTTCGACATTTTGTATTTCACTTATCACTTCACTTCACACATTCTAAACACTACATTTTTATTGAAGGCGTCACTTTAAAAGTTTTCAAATACACACAGTACTTACAAAAGGTATTATAACAATATGTTTAGTCATGTATATATGCATTAAGATAGATTTCTGTCTAAGAGGGTTTTTCTATTTAATCGTAACTGTATTTCCAAAATCAAATTTAGATTTTTACACTGACAAGCAAAAGAGACCGAGCTAATGATATTTGTTTTAGTATTGATCTATTTGGTCTGTACATATATCTGATCTAACGGTAAATTTTAGAATCACATCGACGCATCACAACTTTTGTTATCTATGTGAAAAGAAATATTCTTCTAATTCTATTCACCTGCTAATCACCAGGTGACCTTGGACCTTGGTTACCAAGAATGTATCCTGATCAGAACAAGGAAGTAGTGACCTATCATGAGATCGTGACTTACGGTCGGTCAGATGCAAAATAAATAATACATCTCTCACGTTTTCTGTGCTTTGTTTCGACATTGCTATCACCAAACGAGGTCGTCCTAATGCAGGACACTTTGGGCTAAGACTTTGGCTAACCTTTTTTTATGATATTGGAAGGCAAACAAGCAGACGGATTTCCTGATGGTAAGAAATTCCCGCCGCCTAGAGACACCAAAGGTGGAAATGGTGCGCTGCCAACCTGAGGCCGGGATGTTAGGCCTCGAGCAAAAGTAAGTTTACCGGCTACCTTAAGCGCCGAACCTAAACACGTCATGACATTATGGCGGCAGGAATAGGTAAGGCGGTGGCACCAATCCGCTGCAAAACTCTACTACCTAATCAGATGTCACGGTTTTAGTGACGGGAAGTCTATGTTCGCCTTTTACGAGCTGCCTGGCAGGAAGGCAGATGGGCAATTCTGCAAAGGAGGCCGGACAAACACAACTATGTATTACAAAATATATGATCTCCAAGCGCAAGAACTTATCCAAAATTAATAAACCGAACCCACAACCAACTTTAATGTAACCGTAAATCATAACACTGGCCTACAGAAACAAAATTATTGGTTAGGTGCAGCTCTGAGCTTTTACCATGAGTGAGTATAGATTACGTTCAGTAAGTTACGTGTCGAATTCTATGACACTTTTTGTATAAAAATGTGTTTACCTTAGTTACCGATAGAGGCGCTGTTCAAAGTTTTCATACAAATAATTTACAGAGACGGTAGCGAGTGCAGTAAACTTTACAAGCCGTAAACTCATGGTAAGGGCTCTGTTCGCTTCTGTAGCCGGTCAAGTAGGTAGTATGTATTACAATGTTGGTACTAGATGTCAGCTGATAGCTCTAGTTTACCTACAATTCTCATTTTAACTCTTTTCTGGTTTTATTCGAAATCAGTCCGTATTACAATTACTTTTATGACATTAATTGTATAAATTACCTTGGACAATCTCACTAAAAAAACACTTAAAACAAAGTTTCTTCCAAATAAATGAATAGTTTCTCTAAAATATTAATTTCTTTTCGATTTTATGAACAAGACCTGATATGAAAAGTAACTAGATTTCTTGTATCAGCTCATAACCCAAAATCAGGTATAAAATCTTAGGCACAAAAATGAGTGTAGGCCAGTGTACATCCCGGCCTGAGGTTGGAAATGCACCATTACAACCTTTGTCTATAGGCGACGTTTTCTTACCATCAGGAAATCCGTCTGCTCGTTGCCTTCCAATATCATAATAAAAAAATCAAGAAAAAAGTATTTGAGAGAAAAAAAAGCTTTATAATTATTATTGCCTAAATTAAAGCTTAATAATGTCATTGGTGAACCAGCTGACACATTTTTTTTAATTATTAAGATAAGAAACATTTAAACATGGCCGCGCCGCCTGTCAGACCAAGCCACTGTCTGCCGTTGGAAATCTTATAACTGCTAAAGCCTAAGCGCAGTGAAACAGCAAAAAACACTATTTCGTTAAGTACCACGTCGTTAATTTATCATATTTTTTGGAAAGATAGCGAACGATTCCGAAATTGTCACACATAAATAGACGAAAAATTATGCTTATTACGAGCCGAGCGACCCGGCAAAATTCGTTTCGCTTGACATTACTAACGTCTAGTATATGGGAAAAATTAAATTATTGTAAAAAGTCTAAACGAATACAGCAAAATTGATTTATCCGCTCAGGCATAATGCGATGATCAAAGGAAATAGGGATCCAATTTTATATATCAAGTAAGTATAGCTGAAAAACCGCTAGTCGAATAATGATAAAATGATAAAAAAAAACATCAAAATAGGTTGGTCATTAGCCGAGTAATCAAGTAACAAACATACAAGAAAAATAAAAAAAAATCATACTCCTCAATTTTAGGAGTCGGTTAAACAACTGAAGTCCACGCAAAAGAAATAGCGGACAAAATCTAGTATTAATAAATACCTTATGGAATTCTAGATCAATTAGCAAGGCTAACTTGATCCGAACCTAGGTCAGCCCGTATGTCCTCGTGTTAGGTATTACTGTTATTAATCGCTAATAAAGGAAAATATTGAGATCGTAGCTGCCTTTTGTTATGGCAAAAGACATTAAACAAGCTCGAGGCTCTGATAGTAAGAGATAGCAGCTATAGACACCATAGATGTCATAGGTGCGTCGCTTTGCCGATTGTGCAAGCCTACAGGCCTACCCTATTATCCGGACCGAAATCCCGAACCCACTGTTAGCACCCGCGTGTGACTAAACACCGGCCGCAAACGTGGCCATCAAATGTAGAAGACTCCATCACGTCCTATCCTAACGCAACCCAAACACAAACTCTCAATCATCTCATTTTATTAGAAAATTGGAAAAACCAAACTTTTTTTCCCGATCCGAGAATCGAACCCGGGACCTCATGCAGTCAAGTCTAACAACTGGACCGCTAGACCAGAGAGGCGATTCGTCAACAAACTTTCAAGGCACTACACTACACCGTCGCCGCCTGTCTCAGCGACGAAGATATCTCTCGCGCCCGGCGTCTAACGCCGAGCAACGAGCCACTATTCCTCCATCAAGTCCACCCAGTAACCAGAACGCAGCACCAAATCGAGGTTCGGTCTCCCGGGAGACAGTCCTAGCAGCTGGCGTTGTAAGGAACAGTCCAATCTATCTAAATAATCAGGGCCGGATTTAAACTCAATGCCGCCCCTGGGCACCGGAAAAAAGGCCGCCCTATTACTAGAATTTTACTTAAGGGAGAAATCCGTGTAGAAAGACGTTTTCATGCTAATTTTTTATTATTTTGTTTATAGATATTTCATTGACAGATATGAGTAGAGTGATTATCATTTTGATAATATCTTAAAAAGCACCCCACGCTTTTTTAAAATATTTTTTTTATTTACAATATTATTAATTTATATTTATTGAAATTTTTAACACCATTCTTAATTTAAATTTATTTTCTATATTTTATTTTATTATTAGTTTGATTTTCTATAAAAAGCGTGTTTTGAGTTTTTTAAACTATTATTTTTTTACTTTTTAGTTTAGTTTATTTATAAAAGCGTGATTTTTTAGTTTTTTTAAACTATTATTTGTTTTGTAGAATTAAAATTCCCCTTAGTATTTAAAAAACAAAATTTTCAAAAAATCGTTTTTTGGAATATCTTCTAAATGGCTTCTTGACTAATTCCAAAAACTAAGCTCTTAAGTTTAAATAAACACGTCGATTGACATCAATCCGGTCAAAATCGATTGATTCGTTCGAGAGTTATCAAAAACGAAAAATTTCGAAAAAATTGTTTTTTCACATAACTTCAACATTTCTTTTTGGATCGTTTTTGTCTGAATAAAATAATTATTAGAGTCCAAAAAAAATTGGTTGATTGATTATCGTTGTCGGAAAAAATGAATTTTTCAAACTTCCTAAGGTTTTCGGTTCGATCAGTTTGTGTTCAAAAGTTTATCATAGATTCTGAAAAAGCGCGTGGAATACTGCCAACCGCGTGAAAATCGATTTATTAATTAAGAAATTATTGCACAATATAAAAAATATTGTTTTATTAAACTTCTTTTAGCCTTTTGAACTCGAAGATTTTAAAAGCATACAAAAGCTATTTCTTTGAGGTTGGAGAGCTCAAAATAACACACAAATTGTGTTTTTGAGCTCGAAGTATTCAGAAACGTCGTAAGTGCAATTTCACTTTCATTTCATTTCATTCATTAAGGTATGGAATTGGTGGGAAATTACAGGGATGGCCTTTAAGGTCAATCGTTTCCAGTTTTTTTTTTTTTTAATTTATTGATTGTTAAAGTTGATGTCTTAAGAAATGCAAAAAATAATTCCGAGATATTTCATTTTTTCAAAAAGAAATACTAATTAAATTTCTTTATTTCCAGGAAATAGAAAATTGATTATTATTTGAAAACTCCAAGGAAACAAATTTATTAAATCATTTTGATTATTATTTTTTACTAAAAAAGTGCCAAAATTATAATTGATAAATAATGAATGAATTGAATTTTTTGGATTATCATGTAAACAACAAATTTTAAAAATAACAGAATTAATTAATTATATTGGCGAATCTCGATAACACTAAAAAAATTGTGTGTGTACTTATGTACGCGCGTAATAAGATAAAAATATTTTTTAAAATTTTATCTTTTGCCTTACTTTACATTTGTAGGCAAAAATGACACTAACCATAGAAATAAAGAAATATTGTGAATACAGTTGTCAGTTCTCACGCAAACATACGTAGATGTCCTTACTTTTACTTTGTTGGTACCTTTTTTTGAAAAACTAAAATGTTATCTATAGCTAACTTCATCATGTCGGTTTTTCGTGACGGTGTGCGCGCGCATCGGAAAAAATTTACCCTCATCGTTTTTTCCTAACGCTCCAAAAGAAGTATAACTTCAAAAAAATTATCACTTTCAAAATTTTGCCGCCCTAAAACATTTGCCGCCCTGGGCACTCGCCCCGTCTGCCCCTAGCGTAAATCCACCGCTGTAAATAATGGTGTCTTAAGCTAAGCCCTTTGCTCGGCCCACAAAGCCCGGTGAAGTCCTAAAAACCGCGAGGTTAGCAACACAGTCATTAAAAAACACCGGACCGGAATATGATTTTGTCATTATGGAGGCAAGAATAGGTAAGGCGTTGGGTCCATACCCGAGAAAGTTACTGCACTAATAATAATGACTCGTTTCGCATTTGCTCGCCTTTTACGAGCTGTCAGACAGGACGGCAAATGGTCTATTCTACACAAAGGACTCTGACCTACACTAAGGAAAGAAACCTCGACAAAAAAAATTCCCCGTGTTGGTCCGGGCTCCTTTGAAGAATAGATCATCTGCCTTCCTGCCAGGCAGCTCGTAAAAGGCGAGCGAAGGCTTACTGTCACTAACACTGCGACACCTGACTAGGTGGTAGAGTTTCGCAGCGACTCACCCGGATTGGTACCACCGCCTTACCTATTCCTGCCGCCATAACGTCATGACGTGTTCCGGTTCGGAGGGTAAGGTAGCCGGTAAACTTACTTTTGCTCAAGGCCTAACATCCCGGCCTCAGGTTGGCAGCGCACCATTATCACCTTTGGTGTCTCTAGGCGGCGGAAATTTCTTACCATCAGGAAATCCGTCTGCTTGTTGCCTTCCAATATCATAAAAAAAACACTGGATTACTACCACCGCCTTACATATTTTCGTTCTATAAAACCAGTGCTCTAAATTGTTGTGAGAACCATTTCCTTACTAGGTAAGAGATTTAAATAATTGCCACGATAATAGCCGTGCGGATAAGAAGATAAGATAAGAAAACTACAATCTGACGAATCAACTATTTTACTTTTTAAAATATTCATTTACATTGTGACATAACTTTGGTATTTTATTATATTTGTGACCTTGCGCATTTTATTATCTAGAATTCGTGACATGTCCCTCATGTTCTTATTTACATTGGGTAACGTACGCTACGATTACTTTGCGTTCATAGGTAACTAGCATTTACCCGCAACTTCGTCAGCGTGTAAATTAGTTTTACCTACAGCAACAATTTTCTTCAGCTAAAAAAATATAAGACCCTTATTTGAAAATTAACGGACTTTCATACAAATTACAATGCAAAGTAAATACAATACTCTACTTTCCATTAAAGAACAATAGTATTATTATCACAACGTAGTATGAAGCAAAATCGCTTTCCACTGTTAGCCTTATGCATTCCTTAGATCTTTAAAACTACGCAACGTATTTAGATGTAGTTGTTTCTACTAGATATAGAGGAAGACCAAGAGGAAGGTTTATTTAAAACAACATAGAAATTTGTCCACCCACTGTAAGCTAGGACGGTCTGCTTGTTTTTTTAAAGAGAGGAGAGAGATTAAAACTCAATCCATCATAAAAAAACTGATATTTAAAAAGCGTGACGTCCATAGACACCAAAGGAGGCAATAGTATATTTGCTCACCTGAGGCTAGGACGTTACACCTTTTTTTGAAACCAGAAGACAACAACGAGCACTGACGTTACAACGGCAGACATAAGAAAAACAGTAATAACAATCCGGTCTAGTCATCGTAAAACCCTACCAACTAATCATGGTCACAAAATTCCCTTACAAACGTCTTGGTCAAATCATTGGCCACAAATATTGGTTATTCTCAATCTTCGTAAAGAGTGTAAGTCAAAAGATAACGTTTTAATAGTTGACATTACTCAGTTGAATGGTATTTCGTATACACATACGTAATTGATGTCCACATAAATAGGTGTGTCACTATCAAAAACACTTAATCACTTTGTACTAATCACTTTTACACTAGAGGCATTGCGAGACCTAACACTTGGGCACACTACAACTTTTGACCCAAATGGGTTGGACCAAGCTGGCACTATTTAAGCCAACTGAAAATTCATGCGATCCGAAGGACCGTTGATTCAAGACTGAAAACTGAAGATTATGTAGATAACGAGTACGCTAAGCTGCCAAGAGTATAAATTGCTTTAGAATGCACTTTGTACATTAAATTTTTATAATTATAATCGAGAGAAGCTGTAATATTACACATGAACAAGACATCGGAACTTGGGCCCTAGAATATAGCAGTATTATTTCCATGTTTCTAAATGTCCAATTATAAAAGCAATGCCAAAAGGGCTTCCATCATAAGGTTGCTTTCTCCGACAATTAGTATTATTAAAATAAGATTACCATAAGAGCTTAAGGTAACCCTCAATGAATACCATGAAGTTTTGAAAGAGAATTTTTAAATGTTACTAATTATCTATGTCACAGGGCAACTTTATTGCCTGAGCAATAAGACGACGTTTTACAACGATAAGCATTGTAGTTTTGTAAGGATAATAGTTTAATTAAAGTGACTGAGTATGAATCCAGAAAGTTTAAAACCTATGACAATATCAAATCAGACAAACATTTTTAGATCCTATTTATAACCCATGTCCATTTATAAGTAAAGTGGTGATTTACTGTATAGGTTGAGGGACTCTATTCTAAATAATTCTCTAAGATATGTTTGTTTATTGTTTGAGCATTTTATCACTGCCTTGAAGTCAGGTGTGTGAACACATGATTATATTGTTGCTTTCAATATCTGATATATTACTGTCACAATGAAATTTTATTTATATGAAACTACTGAAAGTTTTATCCGAATAATGAGGTAGGTTAGATTTTATAACTACATTAAACCTGTTACTAATTTTTGTGTATATGCAAGTATATGTTTACAATTTGGCCGCAATTGATGCAAGTGAAATCAGCCTTAATTTAGTAGCTATTAGTTAATTATTAACATAAATATATTACAATAATAACAATTTATATGACAGGGTTATTCCACTGGTATAACTTGTCACTGGTAGTACTTACAACCTGTTAAAACTAGGTGGTAAAATTTTTACAACCACTCGCTTGGATTAATACTACTGTTTTACCTATTTCTAATTCAATAATGTTACTGTTCATCATTGCAATGTTCCACCTTGGAGATAAGAACAGTACGTAACTATCACAAACCTTAACATTCCAAACTCAGATTGGAAACATAGTTTACACCAGTCTATGATGTCTATAGACAATACTGTGTTTTTTAGCATTAAGTAATATATCTAATTGTTTGCCTTCCTATAATTAAAAAAAAACTAGTGACTTTGCCTGCAATTTCATAGCAATCCGTTGTGCAATAGGGATTAAAAGTAGCCTATATATTAATCCAGGTCACAATCTATCTTTGTTCCAAATATCAGACAAATCTACTCAGCCATTTGAGCATGAAAGAGTAATAAACACCCTTACATACATACAAATTTTCATATTTATATTATAAAAAGGATATTTATGTATATATACACTTTTGCACAATAATGGTTTTATTGTGATATTTTTAATATAATAATTTAAGAGCAGTGAAACTGCAAAAAAAATTACATTGACATAAATAAGAAATCATCTCAAGTCGACAGAAATTAAGTATATTTTTCAATTTTCAATTTTCCTAGGATCCCATCATCTTGACGGCAATGGACTCACTTCAGTAATACAGTCTTTCAATAAAAAAACGACTTTCAAAAAAATAATTTTCAAAATCAGTTAAGAAATAAGAGAGAAATTGAGAAATATATAAAAAAAGAAAATAGGAGTCAAACATATAACCCCTCCATTTTTAAGTTGATTAATTATTGTTGTTGAGGTCGAAAAAATAAAAAAATACTTACAAAGCCACTTTTTGCTTTCTCATGGCGAGACATTTTTCTTTTCTGTACATTCGGTTGCACCATTCTATAACAAAAATGATACAAATAAGTGAAATCAAAAGCTAGTAAGAAATTCAGTAAAAAGGAAAAAAATAATATCTTCTCGCCCATACCTCAAATGTGATAAGCAGAGGCATAACCAAGGCACCCACGACTAGCCAGGCACTAAGTCCCGCAATGTGATAGGTGGCAAGCGTAATGCCAACCACTTACATGAAATCCTGGTCAATATCATTTTTATTAGAAAATTGAAAATACACAATTTTAGTTTTCTATTTTTCATTTTTGTTTCCCAACACAAAGATCAAACCCGGATCCTCATGAAGTCAAGCCAGATTTAAGACCGCTAGACCACAGAGGTGATCAACAAAATTCAGGTAGTCTCTATAGACTCCAAACAGGAACAAGACAAGGGCGAGCACTGGAATTACTGCAACAAGAATAGGTAAGAAAATAGTTCCAAAAAAACTATTAGGTAATGTCAACCAATACACCAATGGTTATTCCACTGGTACACAAAAGGGCCATTCGATATCTACCCCAGACGAAAATTACAATTAAAATATGTAAAGTAAAATATATTCTTGAAATTAATTAGATTTTTATTCAAATGTTTAATAATTGAAATGCCTTTCATACATAAGCCTCAACACAATAAACACAATTAAAATGTTAATCATAATTAATACATAAAAAGTTAATGCATTGTTTGTGAGACCTTAACATATTTACAAAATTTAAAGATAATGTGATAGATCATTAGCTGTTCGAGAATTTGTGTTAAGAACTTTGCATTACTTCAAAAATTAGGACTAAAGTATTATTTAAAAACAACCAATTGTTTAAGTGTGATTTCGCAGTGTAGGATAGATTTTCACATAAATTTTCATTTCCCATTTCACTGAATTGGTCTTTATACCCATATAATAAAATTTAATCACAATCGATCTAGCAGATAGCAGATGCACTTATGGTCGCCTCTGTGGTCTAGCAGTCCCGCGTTAGACTCGATAGGCTTGCTACCTATCACATAGTGGGACTTAATGTCTTCAGCTAGTCGTGGGTGCGACTCAAGCTACCTCTTCGGGGATATGGATGTGTGATATGGTTTGGTATCTTGAAACTTAAATGCTATAGTAGAAAATATATTAATATAATTATAATGCTTAAATATATTATATTATGATATTGGAAGGCAAACAAGCAGATGAATATCCTGATGAAATGAAACTCACTACCTTATCCTCTGAACCAGAACAGGTCAACGGCAAGTACTAATGTTATGGCAGCAGGAATAGATAAGGTGGTGGTACCAATCTGGGCGAGTTGGTGTGATCTTATCTAGATGATAAACTCTATCATCTAGTCAAACATCACAGTGTTAGTAACAGTAAGCCTATGCTTGCCTTTTACAAACTGCCTGGCAGGAAGGCAGACCAGGCCAACACTGGAAAACATATGTAGACTATTAAAATCATACCTCTTAATTTTGGCTCTGTCAATTGTACAATTGTGTAAAATAGTAAAATAAACAATTGTAGCTCATATCTATTTGATGTAGTCCAATCAAGCAGATTCTGAGATATGCTAGAGGCATGATCTAACTACCATGGCAAAAAACACAAATTTAGTTATACCTATTCCCGTTCCTATAATTTGTTGTAATGACAATAAATAAGCATTCTGACAATTAACTAAGCTTTCATTGCTACTCCTACTGTCTGTTAGGTGGCAAACCTATAATTAAGTACTTATGCTACCCCGAGCAGCATTGTTTCTATTAGAAAATGGAATAAACACTTTTTGATTTGCCCGACACATAAATCGAACAACGCCAACACCAGATAAATAAACCACAGAGGCAATAATACTGTACTGAAAATCCATATTAGCTTTTCACAATCAGAAACATTAATTAATGTTATGACTGAGTAAACTATAGTTGTATTCAACTAAAGGCATTGTATAAAATCTGTGTATTAGGCAATATTTGTATATGATCGAAGGCTGCCTCCCGCCAATTGATTAGTATTTTGTAACAATTGAGGTCGTTCATTAAAATAAAAAACTTTACATTGGCTTTTACTTTATAAAAAAAGTAGAAATTGATGAACTTGTATTAAGTAATTGTCGAGACTTCTATAGCTGTAAAATAATTAAAAGAAACATTAACATTGAACTAAAAAACACACAAAACATGATTTCATTGCTGCCACAGACAGGCCTCTGTATAACCTACTTAAAATATCTAAAGACGACAGCCTTATCGCAAGTGTAGATAAAAATGAGATACTGTAGATACTGTACCAATAAATAAAAGTATATTTAATCCAAAATAACTTCACAAACATTAGTTTTTGATAAAAACATAATTGATAACACAAACAACGGTAATGTTGCACACATAGAAATCACTAGTGATGTCATCGCGCAACTTTGAATTTTTTTACGTTGAATAGTGTGGTTGTAGCGGTCCGTAAAATCGATTAGTACATCACATGTTTGCCGATATCGATTAAAGTAATAAATTTTGAATAATGCCACAGTCATTATTCTTGTGAAGGTAATTTAATGTTATTGTATTTTAATAACTAATTTATATTCAAATTACCAATAATCAAAGGAATTTGTGCTTTCAGTTGTGCTTAGACGCGTCAAAAAACAGTAGGTATCGGGATAAAACATTGTTACCTGTAATGTATCCTAAAATTAGTTCGTATCATAGGAGCAAGGTCTGTGGGAGCGAGATCCCGGATCGGGATCGTTCTGAAAAATTCCTAAGAAAACTCGATCACGCTACTTACTAATACTTATAGATTCGAACCGTCTGACTGTTATGCTTCTCACAAAGCTAGGATTTTTTGCGTGCGTACCTAGGTATTAGTTTAGCATCCATCAATCATGATTTAGTCCACCTTTGTGTCCACAAATGCGCCGTTCAAACGTCTAAAAAATACTATAATATGGTGCCGTTCTGGAGACGTGTACACGTCATAATTTCAGATTTTTTTTTTTTGCTTTTATTTAACTTCCACAATTCAGCAATATTAATTTAATGTAATGGTTGTAATTTCATGGACTTACAATAATATACGTACAAGTGTAATTTACATATTATGCCATAGTCTAAAAATATTTCTAACATTTCTGTGGTACTTGCCCCAACTGTACTGTTCCTACAAGGTTAAGAGTTTGGGGGCATATTATTTCAATTGCTTAAAAATTACTTACCTGAAGATAAACTGCCAAACTACCTATTCTTTCAGTTGTATGTGTTGGTATATGTCTGCCAAACCAGCTATGATATTTCTAATAGTTACTGAAACCTTTGTCTCAACTACATCCCACATAGCAAGATTTTTTCAAATATTAGTTTGTTATCGGACGATCATAAAAATGCCTTTCTTGTAGCCATCTCTTGTTAACACCGCTATCATTTAAAATATTTAAATCACTCAGCTGATTTCAAATTATTTAGAAGATTGCAATCTCTAACTGATTTTAAAAATTAATTCAGCTTTCATGAGTACCGTTGGCAATATTTTATTTTATATATTTCATTTAGGGTTCCGTAAGGTGTTAAAAATCAACGAGAAAAGTTACTTATTATTCGTACACTTCCTAAACCATAAAAGATAGAATCATAAAATGTTCTAAGGCACAATAATCTTTTTTTTAATTTCAAAATCTTGATTTTTTTTTTTGGAATACAATTAAACGCGTTTACTTTACCTATGCTAATCGTTACAGTCCCGCGAAGTTGTTAAAACCTCGCGGTTAGCAACATAATAACCATTTCTGAAAAAAGTAATCGCTGTCCTCCTTCAAAGACAGCAATAGAAAGAGACAAAACATATTTAGCATTGTCTGATTACTTCATAATTGCTTAGCTTATCGTAATAATATTGCGTTTATACATAATTCTTAAATATTATAGTCCAAATATGTTATCGAGGTTTTTAAAGTTAAAAATGTGAGGGCTACATAATAACCGATGTTGTGAATATGTGAAATGATCGTTAGACGAAATAAATTTGGGAACCTCTGGTAGAGACTATAGTCCATAGACGTAATAGAAAATCTAACGTCCATGCTATGGTCCTTACAGTTTTGAAATAAAAAGGCTTTGACATACAGGCGCACGGCCAAACTAACATGATGGATCTTATTCATTGTAAGTTATTGTTAAATAACTCGTGAGGGTCAATTTTCACGTATAACGTACCTATCGAGGAATATAAAACATACTCTTTAACAAGAGGACCCTATCTTGTACTATCAGGGTACATTATAGAGTGTTAAAATTAACACTCAAAGGGAAATTTTATTTTTATATTTGGCGACGTCAGCAGGCGGCCAGTCCTTCACGCGCTGTCTTATCTGGCGAACACTCTTTGCCATTCACATTTCTAAAGATATTTTAAGTGAAACAAATTAATCTCAGTCCAGACATTTTTGTCAGTTATACACTTTAAAAATTGTTACCTATTCTATTCTACTTATTTTATTTGTGATTTATCTTATGTAAGTTTTAAATTTTTAATACAAAAGTTCAAAAAACATTAACTTTAAATTAATTTGAAATCAACCATAGCCAGCAATAACAAAATGACTAGAACCTCTTCCATTCTTCTGTTTTGAATTCAGTGTCTTCTTTTTAAGAACAGTTGAAAGTTTTATTTTGTTTTTTAAATTTCAATTTTCAAATCAGTATACAAATTCAATCAAGGAAATAATTTGCTGATTCTTTTATTAAATTGTTTAAAATTAAAGTTGATAATAATTTCAAAATGGAAAATTCCAAAGAAAAGAAATGCTTCTGTGCAAGATGTTTTCTTCCAGTCGCTTCTGAAGACCGAGTTGAAATAGACGGACATAATTTTCATCGGATATGTAGCATGTGCTGTAAGATACTTTTCTTTTACCTATGTCGGTTGGGGAGTATTCTTAAGGGCTCTATGGCGACCGAGACTTTAGATTTATCGTTTTATTAGTTTTATTATTGAAACAGACTGAAGACTTGGTCCTGAATTTTTTTATCATTAGGAACTTTGCGCTCATCCGCACAGATTTCGAGTGTCTAAAATACATTTTCATATGTTTAAAAAAAGACTTTAAAAAAAGAAAAAGAAAAAAAAATCTCCTCAGTTATAATTATCTCCCAACCGTACCTTCACCGTACTGTACGTCTCAATATACAGCAAAAAGAGGCAGCACATGTCTACTTGAAGTGTTTTTTGCATAGATGCATAATGCGCTCTCGCTCTGTAACCTGTGCTTAGATATTCGTGTATTTAATAATTATCTAGGGCTTTGATAGAGTGCGTAAGCTGAACCGACTTAACCCTTAATTATTATTAAAACATCTGAGGTGTGATAGCTTGAGCCAACTTTGCCGAGAAGCATCTATTTATCCAGCTCTTGGTATTGTTATGGAGTAATAAAGCCAATAGTGAATAACTCTAAAGTTGGGATCATATTTTAGTGACGGTCCTTACATTACACTACACTATTCACTTTTTAAACACGCTAATCTTGATAACCGTGATCTAACGCTGAACGTACACTAATAACCTGTCAAGTGATCGCAAAGTCTATATATATAAAAAAAATATAAAAAAGTGTTGTGTACTGTGTAGTATACGCTCATTATACTTAAGTGGAACTTCTTATTTCTCGTGGAGCCAAAGAAGTTTCACCTCGCGTTTTACCGCGTTTTGTAATTTCGCTCAAATATACGGGCCGGCGGAACAAAAAAAAATACAGAGGACACACTATCAAATTCAGCGATAATTTTGTGGGTTTTTTAGAAGTGTAACTAGAGGTCAATGAACGTAACAGAAAATGTGACACTTAATTACTGTCATACGATTAGAAGTAATTCAATAATTTATAGCTGACGTATTCTCATCAACGCTGGCATGATTCAGTTGATGCAAAGATCACTGTACAATTGAACGTTCCTATGATGTATTCCTGAGGCCATTTATGGTGATGCGGTATACAGCATTCCATTTATTACCCCGTGTTAGTCCGGGCTCCTCTGCAGAATAGACCATCTGCCTTCCCATGCCAGGCAGCTCGTAAGAGGCGAGCATAAACTTATCGTCACTATTCTGTGACACCTGACTCGGTGGTATTGTTTCGCAACGACTCGTATGTATTGCTACCCACCGCCTTACCTATTCCTAGCGCCATAACATCAGCGTTTGTCGTTGACGTGCTCCGGTTCAGAGGGAAAGGCCTCCCGGCCTAAGGCTGGCAACGCACCATTACCACCTTTGGTGTCCCTAGGTGGCGTGAATTTCTTACCATCAGGAAATCCGTCTGCTTGTTCGCCTTCCAATATCATAAAAAAATGTATGTCCAGCAGTAAGCATGAAAGTTTTAAGCCTTTCATGGCTTACAAATATGGCGAAATAAAATATCGATAAGCAGTTTGTAACCGACTTTGTAAAATGTGTGTGTGTGAGGTGTTCGACTAGCAATTTTTTCCTTAATTTCTCAATTGTCTGGATCTAATGATGGAATGCCAGAGAAATCGAGGAAATGATCAATGTACATAAATTACATAATAATGATTGAAATCGAAGGCGGTTTTTTCGCAGTTTTACGTGTTATAATTTCAGTGTTTTTTTATGTCAATTTACTATTGTATACAGGTATTTGCCGAACAATACCAACATCTCTAAAAATGTTCTACGGCCACGTGTTTTGTAACGAGTGTTTCAAAACGCAAGTACTGACGAGATTTAGAGGAGAAAATCCACGAATGCATTCTAACAGTTGGTGGATGCAGTGGGGGCCTGGAACAAAACTTCAGACAGACGCAAAAGGTTTGAATACTTAAACCTACATATTTGAACGAGAGTTAGGTTCGTAACAAAAAGTAGGAAACCAGTAACTATGAATGTAACAGAAATAAAAGCGTTAGCGAAAATATATGGTATAACGGTCGCCGATTACAATCGCAACAGGTTAGGAAAATAGTGGTGTTGAAAGAAGGCATCGGTCTGAAAATGAGAGTATGCTTTGTAGGTTCGGTCATGTAGGGAGAATGACAGGACAAAACATTGACAAAAACAATAAAACAATACGAAAGTGGATGAATTTTGATATGACCTAAGTCTCCAGTTCGACATTTAACAAGACATCTTTCGCGTGTTACGATGAAGGTGATTTTGAGACTCCAAAACCGGCGAGTTTTTATGAAAAGATTAATGTGCAGAAAGCTACGCAGTTCTGCAAGAGCCATGACTCTTGCACTCGATACTCCCTACCTACTCTGCACCTTGACGTGGAGAAAAATGTACCTGAATACATATTTTTATTAATAGCAATTGTCTTGATAGCTGCATAGTTGCCAAATAAATTGCCTACTTCTGGTTGCGACATAAGTCCTACATTAACGTTAATCATCATCCGAAATGGTTCAAATATGGTTTGTTTTTTGTAAATGATTCCAAAACAATTAAGTCAAAAGACGAACTCATGTATGAATTTGCATCACCACAAAAACTACAGCAAAAGAAATAGACCCTACAGATAACAGCATAAGTATTTTCATTTAATTCATTCTCGAACAATCTAAAGTTTTGAGCAGCCTATGGTGTAACAGGAAATGTAGGAAGTTGATGCACAGTGAAAAAAACAGATTTAGTTAATTCTTAAATTTCATATTTTTTGCAGATGGAGAAGCATTTGAAAACCGTCCCAAATCACCAAAGCGTTGTGTTTGTGCGCGTTGCTTGTTGCCGGTCGAAGACAGTGATAAGGTTTCAATTGGTGATGACAACTTCCATTCTCAATGCGCTAAATGCTGTAAGTAAAAAAAATTAAGTTTTGAAACAGTAACTCTGACACGACGTTTATAAGGGCCTAGGGGCAGTATTCTTCAGAATCAGAATCAGAATCAGAATAATCTTTATTCACATGAACCATACAAGTGGTATTTGTGCGCGTCGACATTTTTTAAACGACCACCGGATCGGAATCTTAAAATGAAAATTAAGTCACTGCAGGTAGCTAAGTATTTTTTTGTATAAATGTCTGTGCCATGGCCCATTATGCTTCCAATTAATAATTCCACTTGTGTGTAAAAGGGGTTTCCCAAACTGTGAGTCGCGACGCCCTGTGGCATCATGGCCTTATCCCAGGGGCGTCACGTGTCAATGCTACTGAGTCGATTGAGTTATCCGAGTCTAGGAACCAGTTACTAGACTTGTACTTTAATTTTTATGGCCCAGACGGTGCGGGCTGTGTTAAGAGAAGTCATTAAAAAAGTACTTGTAATATACAAATGGCAAGTATTTGGTCTGGGGAAGCCCCCTCTCCTCTGACACTGAGTGGGTTAAGGGGCGTCGTTAAAAAATAGCACGACCTAAGGACTTCAAAGTATAGATAAGTTTGGGAAGCCCTGGAATATTAGCCCAGTAAAAAGTTAAATGAAACCATGATCTGACCAGTTTTGGCGCAATGAGTAAAAATGTGTTCATTAATACCTAAATAATGATATTATGAAAGAAATTCTGATTTAAATTAAGGGTAAAGGGATGAAAAAAATAAAAAAAGGGTTGAAAAATGCCTTTTCTTAAAATAACTTAATAACGGTAGGAAATAGAAAAAAAGTTTCAAGTAAAAGATGTAGAGAAAAAAATTCTACACAAAAAAGTTCCTCTTCATTTTTTTGTTATCTGCTTTAGTTTAGCTGCAAAAAATAAAAATTAAATTTGCTTTGTAATTGTTCTCCCAGTTGCCGTCGTGCTAGAGTCACGGTGTTGATGTCGTCGGATAGAGAATGGTCTCAAACCATCCAAACCTTGGAAATGTAGACCTGGTGAAAAGTCGGTCGACGGCCTGTCAAAACGGTGACAGCTAGCGGGACCGTTTTGTCGCCATTTTTCCTCTTTAAGGTGACAATTGCCAAAACTTGTATGAAAAAATCGAAAAATGGTGGAAACAAGATGGCCGCCATACAAAATTGATTCGCCTATTGCGTCCGAACCGTTAGAGTTTGAAAGCTGCATCCTTGATAGTTATTCATCATCATCATCATCATCATCATCATCATTTCAGCCATAGGACGTCGACTGCTGAACATAGGCCTCCCCCGTTGACTTCCACTTCGACCGGATGGCAGCGGCCTGCATCCAGCGAGACCCCGCGACCCTCACAAGGTCGTCTGTCCATCTCGTGGGTGGCCGTCCTATGCTTCGCTTGCCGGTACGTGGTCTCCACTCGAGAACTTTTCTGCCCCAACGGCCATCAGTTCTCCGCCCTATGTGCCCCGCCCACTGAAACTTCAGCTTGCTAACCCGGCTGGCTATGTCGGTGACTTTCGTTCGCCTTCGGATCTCCTCATTTCTGAATCGATCTCACAGGGAAATCCCGAGCATAGCCCGCTCCATAGCTCGCTGTGCAACCTTGAGCTTGTTTATCAGGCCCACAGTAAGAGACCACGTCTCGGTGCCGTAGGTCATCACTGGTAACACACACTGGTTAAAGACTTTTGTTTTGAGACACTGAGGTATTTCGGACGAAAAGACGCTACGCAATTTCCCGAACGCTGCCCAACCGACTTGGATTCGTCGATTCACCTCTTTCTCGAAGTTGGACCTACCTAACTGGACCGTTTGTCCTAGGTATATATATTCGTCGACAACTTCTAGGATCGCGTTCCCAACTGACACTGGGGTGGGCGCTACATGGACGTTCCGCATGATTTTCGTGTTGTCCATGTTCATCTTAAGGCCCACCTGTCGGGAAACACGATTGAGGTCTTCGAGCATTGTACTAAGGTCTTCCAGCGATTCCGCCATTATGACTATATCGGCAAATCGAAGCTGAGTGATGTACTCGCCGTTGATGTTGATGCCCATTCCTTTCCACTCCAGAAGCTTAAAAGCGTCCTCCATTGCTTTGGTGAAGAGCTTAGGAGATATTACGTCTCCCTGTCTTACACCTCTCTGCAATGGAATCGCCTCTGTGCTCTGATCTTGTACTCGGACGGACATAGTGGCGTTGTTGTACAAACACTTCAACACTTCGACATAGCGATAGTCAATGTGGCACCGCTGGAGAGACTGTAGCACTGCCCAGGTCTCGATCGAATCAAAGGCTTCCTCATAGTCCACAAACGCCAAGCATAATGGCAAATTATACTCCTCGGTCTTCTGTATAATTTGCCGTAGCGTATGTATGTGGTCTATGGTACTGTAGCCTTTTCGGAATCCGGCTTGTTCGGGTGGCTGGAAGTCATCAAACCTGCGCTCGAGACGATTCGTGATGACCCTCGAAAACAACTTACAAACATGGCTCAGAAGCGAGATGGGCCTGTAATTCTTCAGAAGGGTCTTATCGCCCTTTTTAAAGAAAAGTACCACCACGCTTCTGTTCCATGCTTCTGGCGTAGTACCTCCGAGCAATACGGAATTGAAGAGCTTCTGAAGGACTCAAAGTACTGGTGTTCCACCCGCTTTCAGAAGCTCGGTGGTGATTCCGTCTTCACCCGGCGCCTTATTGTTTTTAAGCTGACGGAGGGCCATTCTAATCTCGTACAGGCTGATGTCAGGGAGATCTTCAGTATAGTGTCGGGTCAACTTGGCTCTGGGGTCTTTCGCCGTGTTAGTGACAGGTTTTGCGACCGAGGTATATAACTGTCCATAAAATCTCTCGATTTCCCTCAATACCTCAACTTTAGTGGACGTGACATTACCGTCTTCTGTCTTCAGCTTCGTCAACTGGCTTTGCCCAATAGACATGTCTCTTGCGAACACTTTAGAGCCTTGGTTCCGCTCTATTGTTTGTTCAATACGATTCGTATTAAACTTACGAATGTCGTGTCGCAAGGACTTGGAAATCCGTCTATTGAGCTGCCGGTATGCTTCAGCATCATCAGGAGTCTGCAGTGTCATTGCGCGTCGTTTAGACGTGAGGTTGAGGGTGTCTTTGGTGAGCCTTTGGGGTCTATCTCTACGAAGAGGCCTGAGAAATTTAGACCCCCACAGTATGGACAGTTTCTACCAACCTGTCATTTATCTCGTCCACAGAAACGCAATCTTCCAGGCAAGCAAAGCGGTTGGTTAACTCGAGTTGAAAGCTCTCGGGGTTTTGTATCTGGGCAATACCAGGTCGGAGCGTAGACTTCACTAGACGAGACCTTTCTAGCCTGACATTGATATTCAGCGTGCCCCTTACCATCCGGTGATTACTCCCAGGCTTAACTGCGTGAATCACAGAGACATCGTTGAATATCCGTCTCTTAGTGGTCAAAATGTAGTCAATCTCACTCCTGGTGTTACCATCGGGGCTCATCCAGGTCCATTTCCTATGAGGCGGCTTCTTGAAGAAAGAGTTCATCATAAAGAGTCCCTCCTTCTCCAGAAAGTCGGCCAGCCTCTGGCCCCTTTGGTTTCTAAGCCCACATCCAAATTGCCCCACTCTCAACTCATCTTCGCTTCTCTTGCCCAGCCTTGCGTTGAAGTCCCCCATTACAACATTGAAGTAAGTTTCCGAAGTATGTATGACTCTACTAATGTCCTCATACATACCTTCTACTTCTTCACCTTTGTGTGTCGAGGTCGGTGCGTAAACCTGTATGACCTTCAACGAGTATCTTTTAGATACTCTGAGTATAAGGTACGCCACCCTGCTCGACACACTCCCGATGGATACGATGTTGTTAACAAGGGACTTGTGGACGAGGAACCCAACACCACCTTGGGACTGCTGGTCGCCCTCGCGGTAGTAAAACAAGTTGCCGGATTTGAGGGCTATCGTGTCCTCCCCCTCTCTTCGGACTTCAGATAACCCTATAATATCCCAGCGCAACTTGTCTATCTCCTCTTCCAGTTCAGCTAGCTTCTCGTCGGTCCTCAAAGTGCGCGTGTTGTAAGTAACCAGTGATAACCTACGCCGTCGGATGTCCATTATTCCTGCCATAGCCGTTTGACGGAGAGATAGACCCAGAGATTCTTAACACCCCGGGCTCCAGCTCTCAACCGACGCCCGTCAACGTCGGCGTCACAACTGGAGCCGCCGGGCACTTGGGGCCTTTTACATCGTGCGATCATCTTTGGGGGGAGTTTGGACCATAACTCGCCACGCTGGTCCATTGCGTGTTGGCGGGTCGCCATAGCCTCGTCAGCAGGGTGCACCACGCGCAGGTGAGGTTGGCTTGGGTCCCGAAGATTGAAGGTAGGACCCCTTACACCCCACATAGTTATTGATCGGTTATAAATAAAATCTTTGGATTTTGGAAATTAAACCCAAAATGGCAGAAAAAACATGGCCGCCATACAAATTTGAAAATGCTGTAGATTTTAAACGGTTTGAGATGGAGATTTGCTTCGATAGTGAATATTGCTCGGCGTTGCCAGGGCTTTTTAGATTTTTAATTTTCTTCAAGATGGCGGCCATTTTTTTTTATTTTTAACCCTCAACTACCAAGCACCAATTGTTATAAATGTTTGAAAGTTTCGGGGTAAGTCGCCAAACAAGACTTTTAAGGGGTACTGGGGGCGGGGATTTCGATTTTTTTGTTAATTTTCAAATCCAAGACGGCGACCGGAAGTTATAATTGAAAAACTGCTACGGCGGTTGTAGCTTAAACATTTTTTTGCCAGGGGATAGCATACATTTTAAAAGTAAAAATAAAATTGTGAAAGTTGGTCTACCTGAATCTGGTAAAAATTTAGGTGACGGTCTGCCAAAATCATTTTGGATTTTTTTTCTAAAATCCAAAGAAATTTTGTATAACCGATCAATAACTTTCAAGGGAGCAGCTTTCTATATCTAACGGTTCGGACGCAATAGGTAAATCAATTTTGTATGGCGGCCATCTTGTTTCCACCATTTTTCGATTTTTTCATACAAGTTTTGGCAATTGTCACCTTAAAGAGGAAAAATGGCGACAAAACGGTCCCGCTAGCTGTCGCCGTTTAGACAGGCCGTCGACCGACTTTTCGCCAGGTCTACATTTCCAAGGTTTCGGATTTTTTTGGATGGTTTGAAGTCATCCTCCGACGACATCAACACTGTGACTCTAGCACGACGGCAACTGGGAGAACAATTACAAAGCAAATTTAATTTTTATTTTTTGCAGCTAAACTAAAGCAGATAACAAAAAAATGAAGAGGAACTTTTTTGTGTAGAATTTTTTTCTCTACATCTTTTACTTGAAACTTTTTTTCTATTTCCTACCGTTATTAAGTTATTTTAAAAAAAGGCATTTTTCAACCCTTTTTTTATTTTTTTCATCCCTATCCCCTTAACTTAAATCAAAATTTCTTTCATAATATTATTATTTAAATAATAATG
Source organism: Calephelis nemesis (assembly GCA_002245505.1). Classification (NCBI taxonomy): domain Eukaryota; kingdom Metazoa; phylum Arthropoda; class Insecta; order Lepidoptera; family Riodinidae; genus Calephelis; species Calephelis nemesis. The sequence goes on from NJDD01000603.1 coordinate 178,529, forward strand.
AACACATTTTTAATCATTGCGCCAAAACTGGTCAGATCATGGTTTCAATTAACTTTTTACTGGGCTATATCTTATGTTTTTTAATACCAAACTTTTATTGCCTAATCATGTGTAGGTGTATTTGAAATGTATTTGAAATCGGTAGAAGATATTTTAGTAGAAGGAAGTGACGGTCTCATCATCCACTAAATCGTGCAGTCAGAAATTTGTAGTATCATCAGGAAATCCGTCTTGCTTTTTCACCCTTTATTACTACTACTACTAATACTATTAATACTACACCCAATTACTACTAATACCATTGAGTATATAGTACATACAAAAAATTATCATTTTAGATTTCTGTCACACGGTGCCTACGTCAAATCTAAAAATATACTATGGTCAAGTATTCTGCGAGGAGTGCTTCCACCGACACGTGCTCAGTCGTAATCGTGACAACCCATCTGAGTTTTTCAAGAGCTGCTTCGAGCATTGGCAAAATAACGCGCAGTTTGCTGACAATATGCAACAGTTTATGGCGGGAAACAAGGAATCGGCGCCATTTATTTTCATGATGCAGGGCAACCAGCCACCCTTCTGTAGATGCGGGACAGGTCCGCAAGACTGGTTCTCGACGAATGAACCTAAAAAATGTATGTTTTTTATTCAGTTTAAATTAGACATAAATTGGTAAGCGTATCCTTAGTCAGAAAATATTAGCATTGATAGTTACTTTTCTTTAAGATACTCACGTAAACTATTTATTTTACGTACGGTTTGGATTTCTTTACTTAATAAATAGGTGGGGTATGAGAAGTGCCGGATACTGTATTAACTTCATGGTCCATGTAGACCTGTTTACCTCATATTAAAAACATATCTTCACGGCCATATCCCCGAAGTGGTGAGCAGAGGCACAACCAGGGCCACAACACAGCCCATGATTAGCCGAAGTCACTAGGTCCCACAATGTGATAGGTGGCAGGTCTATCGCCAACCAGGCACATATTCAATCCCTGGCAACATTATTTTCATTAGAAAATTGAAAATATACATTTTCCAATTTTTTTGTTGCCCGACCCTGAATCGAACCCGGGACCTCAAGAAAAGTCCGACGCCGGACCGCTAGACTATAGAGGCGATATTAAAGGCATACAGATAGTCATGTTATGTAAACTATTTACGGTAGTCTCATGGTTAATTTATGCATAATTGGTTTTCTTGGTTGCTTAGTTAATAATCTGACCCTGTCCTTTCTACTTTGATTCATAGGTCTCCCTTGATCACAACCATGTTGCTCACTTTTTTATCCTTTACAAATTGCTATATTATGTAGCAAGTTATACATCAGCACTGTTTTTTTGTAATTGTAATGTTTGCCATTAAAAAAATATTTTTTAAATATAACTAGCCGTGTGCCAGTGATTAAATTGATATTGTTTGATAGTATGTATTATATGAGGTGGTGAGGTGTCTAGACTCCAAAGTCAAATATAAAGATGCCGTTCCAAACAGTAAATAGCGTTAAGTATTAGTAAATATGTTATTTTACAGACTTATTATTGTTAATAGGTATATGGAAAATATTGACTAAATTTCGTTTTATAGGTTCGTAAGAGTTGACTAAGGAAAAATTTTACAGCTATGACGGGAGCCATATCGATTACGGGAGAGTCTTTTGGTACTTACGACTTGTCTTACGAAAACCGCACAGAAATATCCGACATTCCAGAATTTGAAGTAAGTGAATCGGCAAATCAAGAAAATTTAATCGATGCAACAGAAAAAATTGCAAAGCTGACAAAATATTTGCATGAAAGAAACAGTCTTGGTATCTTGGAAAATTTCGATAAAAAATGGAAAACTTTGGATAGAAACTCCTTTGTAACTTCTGATGGGGACTTCCACGGTTGGGTGGATCTGCAACGCAACAAGAAAACTGGCTTAGATTGTCCTAAATGTTTGTGGCAGTGTGGGTCCTATTTATGTTAACAGTGATTATTTACAAAAACAAGTAGCTTACGGCGAAGATTAACTGTCTAATAAATTGTATTGTTGAAAGGTTTGTTGTAAATTGTGATTCATTTTGGATTTATTTTTGCACATTTTACTTTTTGCTCATTTTGCTCTGAAGGGACTAATAAAAGGGAGTAATCACTTAGAAGATGAAACTTCCACTTAGGAAATAAGATTGCCAAGATTTCTTAAAAATCTACGGCAAGGTATTGCAACATGTACGGAGAAAAGCATTATAGACTTAAACGTGTAAATACAACATCCATGTTTACAAAACATTGTTTTTGTACTTATCATTTCCTTATTAAAATTAACACACGTGACGTTTTGATGTTTAGATCGATTTAAAATATCAGAAGTCGTTAGAAGAAGGTGCTTTTACATTAATTTACAACAATGTACGCACTTATTTTAACTCAAAATCCAACTACAGTTTAAACAGAAACATATATTATCAAGGTAGAAATTTGGTAGAAAATATTGACCCCTTAACAGTTGCAAAAAAAACTAAATGATCGGAAAAAGCAATTTTTTGTACCTATCGTCAAGATGGAGGGACCAACTATTTTAGTCGATATTTTTAAAACTGTTTGTTTAAAAAACGTCACATTATTTTTATAAAGGTAGAATTTAGGTAGAAAAACATCAAGTATATAAAATATTTCCAGGAGCAGCCTATTAGAATGGTCCCTCCATCTTGACGTCAAGATGAAGGGACCAACATTTATTGATTAAAAAACATGTTTATGATGAGGTACTAATTTTTTAAGCAAAGGTAGCAAATAGTAGAATTTAGGAAGAATTTTTTGATGCATGTTTTATTAAAATCCGAGAATTGGTCCCTCCATCTTGACGCTCGCGCCAAGCGTATTCTAAAACTTTCAGTGATATTTAAAAAAATGCCAACATTCTCAGGTAGAATTCTCAGGACTTAATAAATTAATTCTAGTAATAAATTAAGAATTTTTGAAGTGGCCCCTGGAAATAGCTCTTATATTGCTTTCTTAAAAAAAAAAGTTATTATGTAATGCCGAGAACACACGCTAGGTGTGTCTACATATCATAGATTGTCAAACCTTCTACTAGGACATCGATTATTGCAAAAATGGAAAGCTACGTTGGCCGAGTGGTTAGACTCCTAATGATGCCAATCAACGACGCTTGAATTCGAATCACGACGGGGCAAGAATTGGGTGATGACTTGATATGATTTCGGCACTTAAGGTCTTACTACCGGAATGCCCACTCGGTTCATTAAGTTTATTTCCCTCAATGTCCACTACCCTGAATGTCCACTTCTTCGAATGTCCACTTCCCTGAACGTCTCTTTCCCTGAACGTCTCTTTCCCTGAACGTCGATTCCCTGAATGTCCACTTTTCTGAATGTCCACTTCTTCGAATGTCAACTTCTTTGAACGTCCATGCTTGAGCCATATGAAAACCTTCTCTTCAAGGATGATACTGGTGCGTGGCCATCCTTTAGGAAGGGATGTTATGCCTTATGCGTTAGTCTGCCGGCTACCTAACTCTCCAACCGGAACATGACATTGATTATTGCAGCGGGAATAATAGGTAAGGCGTTGGTACCTTTAACATTAAAATTATTAAAACTAAATTTGATCTGATCATATTTAAAGATAAATATTATAATTGAAAAAAAAAGAGGAAAAATTTCTTTATACGTAAAAAGTTACGAAAATTTAGTTAAGAATGTGAACGAAGCGGTGAGTCGTCTCACAAATCTCCCACCTAGTTGTCAAGATGTTAGAGACTAGTTTAAGCTTCGCTCGCCTTTTACGAGCTGCCTGGTAGTAAATGCAGATTGGCCTATTCTCACATAGGCACCCCCGGGCCAACATGGGGGACATGTATGCCTCGAAAAAAATATTTATAAAATCTTCCGATGATAAGGAAATGATCATGAGAGAAGGTCAAATTTTTTTCTTTGTTTTGAAACCCTGTTTTTTTAAAAAAAAGAACTAAAAACTGTACAGGATGTTATATCCTATTCTAGTTTTCTTTTACCTGTTTTTGGAATTAGACATTCGGGGAAGTGGACATTAGGAGAAGAGTAGGTACATTTGGTAAAGTGGACATTCGGGGAAGCAGACATTCAGAAAGGGACATTTAGCGAAGTAGATATTCGGGGAAGTAAACATTTGGAGAATCGGACTTTCAGGGAATGGGCATTCAGGGAAATAGTCTTAATGAACCGAGTGGGCATTCCGGTAATAAGACCTTAAGTGCCGAAATCCTTGATATTGTTGACTAACAACCATAACAAAATGATTTACTTCATTTGGAATTTCAATAATCTTTATATATTTAATTCTTCTGTGAGTGTGTATGTCACTGAACTCCTTCTAGAAAGTTTTTGTGCGTGTTCAAGGGAATTCGAGAATGGTTTAGATTCACAATTTGGTCTCCTGGAATTTTTTTTTTTAATTATTTTTTTAATAATAAGTCGTTGTTGATTTTGCAATGTTTCACATCGGATCCGAGAGACTGCGCTACTGTCGAAGCATTAATGTCAAGCGATACGAAGTTTACTGGGTCAGCTAGAAATATTATATAAGTGTGAAATATCTTCAAAATCTGTAAAATGTATGCCAAGTATTACAAAATTTATTTGAGTATTATTTAAATTTTCAAATACCAAGAAAATAAATCTCTTGGCGACTGTGAAACATATCTAATAAGTACAACTGTATAGTGTGTAGAATTTATATATATATACACACACAAATCTTCACGCCAAGTCCTTAACGGGGTAGACAGAGAGCATCGAGCGCAAAACGGCACGGGTCTTACACACTTGCCTTTCTTCTTCTACTTTTAAAACTCTCATACATACACGCCGACTTCGGAGAATCTTGACACCACCTTCAGATATCATCATCATCATCAGCCGGTGGACGTCTACTGTGGACATAGGCCATCCCCAAAGAGCACCACAAGTCACGGTCACCAGCCGTTTATGTTCAGCGACTACTTTAACCGAGTTATCAGTCCACCGGGTGGGAGGTCGTCCAACACTACGTCCTCCGGTGTGGGGACGCTACTCGAGAACATTTCTTCCCAAGCATTCGTGTATATTGTAGTCCAATCATAGGGTTACTCTTGAATCTCGATATAATGCACATTGGAATCGTATATATCATTGTAGGTACTTTTGAACACAGTATTAAAAGATTATTAACATTGTTACAAATGAATACATCGAATCCTCAGATAAGGTATCCCCTATAGTACCCGTCACGAGAAGCTATAAATTATGTAAACAAACATCTTTTACCAAGTAATTATTTTTACTTCGAGACAATAATGAACTGACCATATTCAATCGAAATAAAAATATAGACGGGTTATATGAAAGTAACAACCTACTTTATTTAGTCGGATCATATCTAACGACTGACGTTTGAGTGTCTTGGTACGGGGACGCGCCGGTCGCCGGGAATGCAAACCTTTTTGAAATAAACGCGTCATTCGAGTTTTGAATTTTTCATTGCTTTGTTAAAATCGCGGATTTGGTTGTTATTGTTATTTTTTTTATCTTTTCGTTATCACTTTGTTATTGTTGTTAGTTTTGTTAATTGTTGCCTTAATTTTAATTTTTTTTTATCCATTATTTGTTATTGTGTATAAACGTATAATGAAGCCAGTACCCAGTACATCTAAGGAAATCAATTTGCCACGAAAAAAATGTCAAAACATACGTAATTTATTATACATATTTAAATTATTAATTAGTTGAATTTATAACTAAATATTTAAAAAAAACTTTTATCTTTGAACCAAATGTTGTTAACTCCCGAACGTTTGTTTACATAATTTATAGCTTCTCGTGACGGGTACTATAGATGGATCACATTTAAGTTGAATAAATAACCTATACCTCTCTCAATAATTTTAATGTTGACATCGTATGTGTCAAAAAGAGATAGCAATTGCACTTCCGTGCGTCTTCAAACGCCGAGCGCCACTAGTCTAGAATCGCCATATTGTTTGTTACTCTGCTGGTTAACACATTATTTTGACGATTTTGCTTAAAATATTTACCTATTGTGAATAATATAACGGTTTGAGTGTGGTTTTCATTTCTTAAATAATAATGGCGTGTATTGGGCCTGGATGTTCCAATAGAGTTGGTGTTTTGAAAGAAAATAATGCAAAAGTCTCGTTTCATCGGTAAGTTAACTTAATCATTATTATATGTTAGAAAGCATCTTGCAAAGAAAGTGTTCATGAAATTGGTTGTCCATGCCATAAATAGGAAGATACAACTTTAATATACATAGAATCATTTCCTAATTTTTAATAAAATTGAAAACAAAAACCAAATAATTCATCTTGACATTTAAAGTACTTGATAGGGAAGCGAATTAGAATTCATAATAATATGTGTTTTATCGATAAAATACAAATCTAACCGTGTGTGTATTATACTACTTCAGAAGTCTTGTTCTGAACTATTACAAAGATACAAAAAAAAACTATTGCTGTAACGAAATAGCCTTCGTTTTTCGATTTATTCCTTGGATTTCCATCTACCGATTTAGTAAGTCATTATAAACGCGAAGGTAGCTTAAAATGTAGTTATACTATGGAAAATCAGCCTTTCTTTATTTTTTGTATTATTCAGGCCATGCTAAACCTAATTTAAAAGATTATTATGGCGCTCTTAAAAGTTTTTGCTTTTT
>NJDD01000604.1:9986-30237 GCA_002245505.1 Calephelis nemesis
GCATCCATTTCCTAGGCAAATAGCAAAAACTAAACCTTTACACTGCAAATTCGTCGAATTAATCAATCCGTCCGTATGTCACAGCTACTTTGTTTCAAAACTGTTAAAAAATCATACAAGGTTATACCTAGTCATAATTTTTTGCGATATATAGCACATTTTTATAAACTGTATTATTTACAAATATCAAAAACGTAGTACTTTTTCTGGTGAGAAATGACAGGTTTTTGTAACCGACTCTAAAAGAGGAGGTTATTACTATTAATACCTGTTCAGCTGTATGTTTTTTTACTATTTTTGTATGTTAAGCAAATCGTTTTAAAGGTTTTTTTGAAAAGATATGTCATAATTCCGAGATGGTCCTATATTAATTTTATCTTGATTTTTGGGCTTAGTCAGTACTCTTTGGGTAAAAACGGACCCATTACTAAGATTCTGTTGTCTGTCTGTCTGTCTGTCTCCAATAGAAAGTTGGTCCCGATACAATAAAAGTGGTTTTTTTCTCAATATTAAAAACGGTAACAGGTAGGCGCTTTAAATTTCCACAAAATAAAGATTAATTTTAATTTACTGGCCCGCCACAAGATTTTTTTTTAGTTTACCGGCCCGCGGTCAAAAGAATTTGCCCACCCCTGATATAGATGATAGAACCGAACCCTTTGCGCCCGAGTCCGACTTGCACTTGGCCGGTTTTTGAGTTACATTTAATCTATATGTCAAATGTAAAATAAGCCTTTATTAGATCACAAATAGAGTCTAGAATAGGGAACTCGAGGTATGGTTGTCAAATGTAAAGAACGTGACAATTTATATTATTTCCCGGGCTCTTCCTTTATTCGTGTTCTGGTCGCCGAGGTGGGTGGTGGGAACGTCAGTTAGGCTTGTCACATTCTGTGTCGTTTGGAGGATTATTTGCCACAACACTTACACTGCCTACGCGGAATGGGGTAGTCCACTTTGAGCACCCAGTTTTTCGGCACCTGCACATTCGGCACCTAGCCTAGTCCAGTTTGAGCACCAATTGGTATTTTTGGCAGGTGCGCAAAGTGGACACAAATTTATATTTCCATTTGTGTCCACTTTAAGCACCTACAATACAGGAGGCTATTGCTGGCCGCTAATGTTTTTTTTATGTCATTGGAAGGCAAACAAGCAGACGGATTTCCTGGTGGTAAGAAATTCCCGCCGCCTAGAGACACCAAAGGTGGTAATGGTGCGTTGCCACCCAGAGGCCGGTATGTTAGGCTTTGAGCAAAAGTAAGTTTACCGGCTACCTCACCCTCCGAACCGGAACACGTCATGACGTTATGGCGGCAGGAATAGGTGAGGCGGTGGTACTAATCCGGGTGAGTCGCTGCGAAACTCTACCACCTTGTCAGATGTCACGGTGTTAGTGACGGCAAGCCTATGCTCGACTTTTACGAGCTGCCTGGCACAGGAAGGCAGATGGTCTATTCTACAAAGGAGCCCGGACCAACACGGGAGACAACAACGACGGGGTTGTTTGTTCGATAACATATCGACGAAAGTCTCTTGAATTTATGTTAATTTGAAAATATACTTTTGTAAAAACAAAATATGTCAATGCGATGTACATGAAGTTGAAAAACATAAAACATCTCTGTAAAAAATATTAACCTAATTTTGAAATAAAACATTTTTACTTTTTATTAACCACCTTTACATTAAAATTTATTATGGTTGAATTTCGACCAATGGGCGATTTATGTTATATACGATATATGTATACAATCAAATAATAAAAATGCATTATGTAAATTTCTTCTGTTACTGTCTAATGATTGAGCACATCTTTACTTATTAATAACTTTAATTTAGTATTTAAATCGCAGTTTTGCAATGCAGTGACCAACGGAAATAAGGCCACTTGTATATTCCTCTGTTATACTGTATATCAATCTAGTTTTTTTGGGATTTAGGTGTGCCAGTTTTGCGCCAATTTCACCGTAGTTTTTGCAATTTTCTTGTAGAACTTTTAAAACAGTAGCAATATTCTTATTATTTTTTTAAATGCTTTATTGGTTTCAGAATAATAGTGTCCGGATAATTGATTGTTTTTGAGCCTGACCATAACAGCACCATTTGTTTGACCAAAATTTGTGGTCTAACCACTGTGTGATCATATAATCGTTAAATTGTGTAAAAAAGGTTTATATTATAATATGTAATATTTAAATAAGGCTGATTATGCAATAAATGTGATGTTTCCTGTATCTATAATAAATATAAAAAGAGAAATGTAACTCTTTATATTTATTAAATATATAAGATAAGATTAGATTAGATAAGGTAGGATTTCACCAAAACTGGAAAAAAGGTGGTTAATAAAAAGTAAAAAAGTTTTATTACAAACTTAGGTTACTATTTTTTACAGAGATGTTTTATGTTTTTCAACTTCATGTATATCGCATTGATATATTTTGTATTTACAAAAGTGCCTAAGGTATGTTGGAGTAAGATCGGACGGATTTTAGGCCAATTGAAAAGGTGTTGCAAAAACTGATTTTTCTCAAAATCTGTTTTTGATAAAGTACTAAGATATGGTGCTAATATTTATTTATTAAACGTTAGTTAGCTTTACATTTCGCTTATTCCTGTCAACTTAATAGTTTTTGTTTTTTATGCATGCAAAAACAGTACTTACTTTTAAAATTTGTGGTCTAACCACTGTGTGATCATATAATCGTTAAATTGTGTAAAAAAGGTTTATATTATAATATGTAATATTTAAATAAGGCTGATTATGCAATAAATGTGATGTTTCCTGTATCTATAATAAATATAAAAAGAGAAATGTAACTCTTTTTATATTTATTAAATATATAAGATGAGATTAGATTAGATAAGGTAGGATTTCACCAAAACTGGAAAAAAGGTGGTTAATAAAAAGTAAAAAAGTTTTATTACAAACTTAGGTTACTATTTTTTACAGAGATGTTTTATGTTTTTCAACTTCATGTATATCGCATTGATATATTTTGTATTTATAAAAGTGCCTAAGTATATTTTCAAATTAATATACATTTAAGTGACTTTTGTCGATATGTATCATTTAATATCATCTTGTCGAACAAACTAGGCTAGGTGCCGAATGTGCAGGTGCCGAAAAACTGGGTGCTCAAAGTGAACTACCTCCGCGGAATTAGCAAAATAAAGGCTTATTTTACATCTGTTATAATGGATTTCCGCAAAGTAACGCCTGATACAATAAAAAAAATAATCTTTGTGTATAAAAATGAGTTTTGTTTAGCGTGTTCATCGCATCACGTCTGAACGAATGTACCGATTTTGTTGATTATTTTTTCTTCTGTTGGATTATGTCAGGGGAATGTTCTTATGACGAAAAAAATGGGAAAGTTGCAGGGGAATGAAAAATTAATTATATATATTTTTTTGGCTAAGTACTTATTTTCTCTTCATGTACACTTAAAATCATACTTAATAATAATAGGCTCAAAAACTACTGGACAGATTTTAAAAATTCTTTCACCATTCGAAAGCTACATTATCCGCGAGTGACATAGGCTTTGTTTCATCCAAATCGGTATAGTAGAAGCCAAGTTACGCAGGCGACGCTGCGTGAAACTGCTAGTACAATATAAAAGTAAAGTATCTTACCGCCCATATCCCCGAAAACAAAGGCATAGGCACAACCAGTACTAGCCGAAGGCACTAATGCCCAATTTCACCAAGATCCCTTATACTGTAGGGGACCTTTTAACGTATTTTAGAGGACTGTTTCATATCGAAACTGTCCCATAAGTAACGTTAAAAGGTCCCCTAAAGTATAGGGGCTCAACTCAGGAGCTTGAGTCGAGCTATAATAACAGGTCACTGCGGGCTAAACAAACACCTTAGTATGAGCCCTGCAGATACATCTGACCGCAGGTCTTGCCTTGAAGCAGAAGAGACGGTAATGCACGTCCTCTGCCCCGCGTTTATTCAGGCTAGAAGAAAGCATCTGGGCCCCTAGATTATTAGATCCCCAAGATCTTAAGCTGATCAATCCCAAGAGCATTACACAATACACAGGAGGGTTAAAATGAACCACCGTCGTCTTGAAACGAACGTTCGTTTCGGGCCGCTTATAAATGTCAAACTCAAAAAGCGTAGAACGTTCGTGCCAAACAAAACGTGACGTCGGCGATAGACGTTAGACGTCTGACAATTGACAAATAACAAATTTGATATTGACGTGTTTTAAGTCGTGTCGTCATAGACAAAATTTTGTTTTTTCATACAAATTCGGTCATTACCCTTCGTTTACACGATATCGCTTCAAGTTATGATTGTTCTAGCTTTATAAAAAACGATAACGTTTTGAAACAAAACGCATCGTCCAAGCGAAACGACGCGATCGCGCCGAGACGAAAGTGCACATTCTAACCCCCCTGTTCTTAAAAACTGACGGCCTTGCGGTATTGTTCTTTAAGCTTAACTAGCTAGAGTTGTGATCACAATAGATCTAGTTAGCTCGTAGTGATCCTCGGGGTAGCTCTTTGAACTCTTAAATGATAATAATAACACACCAATTGAAAGATGGTCAAGGAAACGAGAGTCATTCGCTCGATTTTTACTAACACCGTGATCATGATTAAAGACTCTTTCTAGAGCTAATCCAGATTAGCATCTTCTTACCAAATCTTGCCAACATAACGTCAATGCTCGCTACTGTCGTGTTTCTAGTTGTCTAGAGCGTATGGTACCCGGCAAACATACCCACGCAAGAGGCTTGACATTTTAGCTCCAGGTTGCCTACGCACTTTTACCATCTTACGTAGGTACGACATGTGTTTATTACCATTAGGAAGTTCTTTGCGGAAAAAAGCTTATGTCAATGCCATACAAAAATATTTGTTGTATCCAGAAGTGCCAAGTGTTAATAATTTTAATATATGTTACGCTTTATGAACATAAAAATAGCCTGATTGGCTTACGTCAATGTTCTAATGTAAGCCATAATAAAATCAAATATTCTACTAGTCCAAATATTATTATAATTGTTCATTGTTCTTTCGAAGCCTTGAATGTTGAGTTGTGCAGATTTTCGTTTTAGAATGTATCTTTAAATTAGCCGCAAAACGTGTTGTCAGGAAGTATAACTAAGTATATTTATGTACGTATTCGAGAACGACTAGACAAAGTATATTTATTAAACCTGTAAAATGTGGCACTGAACTGACAAAATTCGTGAGTGACTAGATTTTCCTCATTTAACCTGAAAAATGTGTCATGAAGCTCAAAAAATCGTGACCGACTAGACTATCCTTACTAAAACTCAAAAACTCGTGAGCGACTAGACTATCCTAACTGTAAAATATGTCACTGAGCTCACAAAATTCATGAGTGACTACACTATTCTCAATGAACCTGTACACTGAACTCACAAAATTCGTGAACGACTAGACTATCCTCATTGAACCTGTCAAATATGTCACTGAACTCACAAAATCACAAAATTCGTCAGCGACTAGACTATTCTTCTTTAACCTGAAAAAAAAGTCACGAAGCTTAAAAAAAATCGTGTACGACTAGACTACCCTAACTGAACATGGAAAGTATGTCACTGGACTCACAAAATTCGTCTGCGACTATACTATTCTTATTTAACCTAAAAAACGTTTCACGAAGTTAAAAAAATCGGTAGCTGACTTTCCTTAACGTGACTATCCTTACTGAACCTGTAAAATGTCTCACTGAGCTCACAAAATTTTCCTATTTTTTCGCTATAACCCAACCCGTTTAATAGTCTTATGTTTTCTCAATACTTATTTGTTTTTTATGTCCTGTGTAGTCTAGCGCCTAGCGGTTCAGTTGTTGGACTTAACTCGTGAGGTCCCGGGCTTGAATCCTGGTCGGCCAACAAAAAGCAAATTTGGTTTTTACAATTTTCTCATGCGGGTCGGGATTGCATAAGTGCCCAGTTGGCGATAGGCTTGCTACTTATTACATTGTGGGACTTAGTGTCTTCGGCTAGTCGTGGGTGCCCTGGTTGTACCTCTGCCTACCTCTTCAGGGGTATGGGCGTGAAGATACTTACTTTTATTGGTTTTTTAAACCCCGACAGCAAAAAATGGGTGTCATAAGTTTGACATGTCCACCTGTGTGTCCATTATTAAGTTTTCGATGCGGATTTTGTTTCGTATTAAAGCTGACTGATCGAGATTGTTCTTATCATCACGTAGTTTTGTCGGGGTTATTCGTAATTTATAATTTTTGTGTTACGTTTGCTGTGACGTCAAAGAGCTCGTAGTTCGGCGAGTCAGCTAGTTTATAATAACACTAGCAGTTTCACGCAGCTTCACCTGCTTCACTTGGCTTCTACTTCACCGATTTTGTTGAAACAAAGCCTATGTCATTCAGGGATGATGTAGCATTCTAAAGGTGAAAGAATTTTTTTAAATCGGCCCAGTGGTTTCGGAGCCTATTCATTTCAAACAAACAAACAAAAAAACAAAAATCAAACTTTCTGTTGGAGTTGGATTATACCGCAACACCTCAAACTTATAACACCCCTCGTTTTCCATCGGGGCTTAAAAAAAGTTTAATTGAATATGAGATTATCTAAAATCCTTTACAATCCGTCAACCAATATACGAAACCGTGTTGGTCTGTGCCCCAGAATAGACCATATTCTGCCTTCCTGCTGGGCGGCTCATAAAAGGCGAGCATATGCTTACCGTCACTGACACCGTGACATCTAACTAGGTGGTAGAGCTTCGCAGCGACCCGTCCGGATTATTACCACCACCTTATGTAATCCTGCCGCCATGTCGTCATTGTTTTCCGTTGTCGTGTTCCAGTTGGAGGATAAGGTACCTGGTAAACTTACTTTTACTCGAGGACTAATATTCCGGTATCAGGTTGGCAACGCATAATTATCTCGTCTGGTAGCGACACCACAGGCTACTTGAATTTCTTACCATCAGGAAATCCCACAGCTTATTTGTCTTTGAATATCATAAAAAATAAACTTGTAGATAATAAGATACCTACCTATTGTGTAGGTGAATGAATGTTCATACAAACTGTAAATTATTATTTGTTTAGGTATTATGATGACGTGTTTAGGTTGACAGTTTTTACAGTTATAGTACGCTTAATTTTTTAATATGTTTACAATTTTATATTTTCACCGACTCCAAAAAGAGAGGATTTTAATTTGACTGTAGGTATGTTTTTTTGCTTATTTTTTATATGTTTGTTATGAGGTTACTTGACTACTAACGAGGCTATTCTGATGTTTTTTTTATCTTATTATTACAACATTTAATGAACAATAATTATTATTTAGCACAAAAATTCCTTAATTTTTTTAGACAGCCTATTTGTAACATGTTTTCTGATGTAGATACTAAATCTTTTCTACTTATATTATAAACTAGCTTCCGCCCGCGACTCCGTCCGCGCGGATGTCGGTCTTCGCGTGATAAAACTGAAAAATTAAGATTTATTTTTTTCTACGTATTTTTTCAGGATAAAAAATATCCCATTTTATACCCAGGATAATAAAGTATAATTAATTATACCATGTTTCATCGAAATCGAACCGTTTTCACGTGATGACAAAACATACAGACTGACAGACAATTTTTTTTTAATTACATATTTGGGTTTGGTATCGATCCAGTAACACCCCCTACTATTATTTTATTTTTTCAATATTTTCAATGTACAGAATTGACCCTTCAACAGATTTATTATATGTTTAGATCCGAAAGTTTGTGAGTTTGTATGTATTGATGTTTGTTACTCTTTCACGTTTTAATGGCTGAACAGATTTGTCTGAAATTTGGAGCACAGATGGTGACCTGGATTAACATATAGGTTACTTTTGATCCCGATCGCACAACGGGTTCCTGTAAAAACGCGGGCGAAACCGCAAGCAATAGCTAGTATATATATAAAAGAAGTCTTGTTGGTTACACTATTTCTAACTTTAGAGCGGCTGAACCAATTTAGTTGAAAATTTATGAGAAGGTAGTTTAGGACCTGGAGACTGGACATAGGATACTTTGTATTCCGTTCGACAGCGCGGAAACTGGTAAAAACATTTCTTTTTTTCCCATACAAACTTAACGGGTGGAACAAAGTTTGCTGGAAGAGCTAGTATATTACAAAATATAGTTCATCTCGCTCGGTGAAGGTCGACTTAGCTTCGCGTATACTCGACATGTTGATGCAAAATATTGATGTTATAACATACATACATATCTTCACGCCAAGTCCTTAAAGCGGTAGGCAGGGAGTATCCAGTGCCAGACTTAACGATCCTGACAAACCTGTCTGGCTTCCTTCACAGTCATAACGCCATGCAAACACTCCGGTTTCGGAGACTCTTGACTCTTGACCCTCGGATAATATCTGAATGATCTGATCGTGGAATTTCAACCTAGGGCTCCCATCCATATCTCACATCCATCCACATTCGCATTGTATATCTGCTTTGTCAATTTCATCAGTCGTTCTTTCTAGGTATATGGCCGAACCAGCGGGCCTTTCGCATCCTAACACCAATACTTTTTTTCGATTCCACTCTTTCTTGGATCTTACTGTCACGAACGCGGTCAGCAAGCGTTACACCATAGATTTTCCGTTGCGTATCTAGGCAGCGTGCATTTCTTACCATCGGAAAATCCGTCTTTAAGGCAAACAAGCCTTCTGATATCATAAAAAAACATATAATCAAAGAACAATGGCCAAATTTGTATAGGAGCTGGACCTGACTTTTTTTTGTCATGTCCCAAAAAAGGCTACACTTGGATTGGTTTGTTTTTAGGTAGTAAACACCATCCTGTTTGAAAATTACAACTAAATAGCCACATTTTTTTATAATCACGTCAACTTACTTTGAGGTTAGAATCCGCAATTACCTTTACACGACTGTGGCGTAGCATAAAAGTGTAGTCAGCGATAAGTGAGAAAAGTTATTAGCGATCCCGTTTTCATTAATTTCGATTTCCCTTAGATAATTATTTAAAAATAATAAAATTCGTCATTTGTCAAATCTGTCAAAACGCATGTTACTATTATCTGTATATCAGACTCCAGAGTTCGATGTTGGTTCGATGTCAAAAACCGTCTGTCCAGCCGGTTCGTGAAATCTAGTCTGCTTGGAAAACAGATTTTGACCGATAATTTAAAGTAAATCTTTATAGATCTTAACTTGCATGTATAGTTTACATAACAAAGACGGCATAACATCACACATATATTACTATATACATGTTACATTACTATGTAACACGTATATAGTAATTGAACTCAATTACAGTTGAAAACTAGAAAAAACGTAGAGAAATCATAATTATAGTCTTTGATTACTAAGTGATTTCATATGAAAAGTCAACAATAAGAAGCTCCAAAAACAAAAATAAGTAGAAAACTTTTTTGTGGCTACTTAAAAAAATATTTCATGTGTTTTTTAAGACCTTAAAAAATAAGGGAATTTTTGATATATATGTCTTATTGGGACGCCATGGTTTGTGGTCAGGTACGTTTTGGCCATCCTTCTTTATAACCTCTTTTAGAGTCGGTTGAAATTAATCGACTTCTTCAAAGACGCACATTTAAACAAGTTTTACAGTATGTTTTTTTGAATATCTAAGACCAGTGCTTGTCGTTGACGTGTTCCTGTTCGGAGGATAAGGTAGCCGGTAATCTTCCTTTTTCTTGAGGCCTAACATGCCTCATGCTGGCAACGCACCATTACCACCATTGGTGTATCTAGGCTACGTGAATTTCTTACCAATAGGTCTGAAAGGCAAACAAGCCTTCAAAAGTCATAAAAAAAACATATAATTGAATTTATAACCTCTTTTTTAGAGTCGGCTTAAAATAATAGATGTCTTTAAAGTCGCACATTTATACTATACCAGTGGTCGCCCATATTTTGTCGAAATTCAACAGAACGCCGTCTTCATTTCTCAAGACCAACTACTTTGTTTCTAAACTGTATGGTGCGCCATCTGTGATCTTTTATCGTTATCATCAATATATTTGTTTGTGTGTGTCAAATGCATGGTAGTGTGGGTAATGTTTTATTTATTGATTTAATGTACTTTATAAGCATTATTATTGAGAAATATTAGCGTTCTGCACTTCTCCTACACATAAACTATAAGTGTGCCAAATATTATGCTCCTGCGTCCTCGCAATTTTCGTAAAAGGGGGTCCAAAGTTTTGCCATCACGTGTAAAAATATGTATGTAATATATAGATTATGTTTCTTGAATATCTAATACCAACAATGTTAGTAATTATTTAACTAAATAGATCTTTAACAGCGCGTTCGCACACTGACTAGTAAACTTGCTTTTTAACCTCACAAGTTAATAAAACGTCAATTTTCTTACAGAATTGATGTATGAGATAATTTTGTAAACAGGTTTAATCAGGTCTGCGGTTCTCAAACATGTTGCCATGACCTTGTACGTCTGCAGTGTGCACTCATTAAAATTTTTTTGGGACAAAACCCTGCCTGACCTGCCTCGTTGGTCGAGTGGCTAGCGTACACGCCTAACAACATCGACCAACCGCGAGGCTCGGGTTCGATTCCCGACCGTCGCGACGGTGGCAAACTTTTGTGTGAATTTCTGATGAACATTTAATATTCCTGAACAAGCGACACAAATTGAATCTAACCCCAAAGTAAGCAAGTAGTATGTTTGTGTTATGGGTGTTTGTCAACGATACTAACACTCTATGTATTAGTATGTTAGTATTAATACTTAAATAGATACCAGAATAAAAGGATCCCGGGCAAGTGGTAACGTTACTTTTAGTAGAAAATTGACAATAATAATACGTAGAAATACTTAAATAGATACCAGAATAAATTTAATAAACACAATCATGTAAGTAAACAAAAAAAAGTTTTTCATCGATATGATAAAGAGTAATTCTATCTTAACATATAGTTTAAGAACCGTAGGCCCAGACTAACTAATGAAAAATGCACAAGAAATTATATCTAAAACCGTAGCTATACATCTGCCGGCGCAAAAACTTGTAAATTGCAGCTTGCAGCTCACCTGGATCACGCGAATTGTTATTAACCGACATTAGTTCTCGTCGGTTCTCGGAAATGTATTTTGAACTTGTTAGTGAACGAAAATACATACTAATATTGTAAATGCAAAAGGCCACACCGCTGGATCGATTTTGATAAAATTTGATATGCATAGAGCTAAAGTTCAAACATAAGCTATTTTTTCTGTAAAATTAATCCCCAAAGGACTATAATAACGAATGATACCTAGTTTGTATGAAATCGTTACTATTTTACGTTGACGTAGACGCGGGAAAACAGCTAGTAACAAATAAAACTCCTAAGATAAAATACACAATATGAATCCCAAAAGTAAGCAAATTATAAAAAAATATTTCGGTAAGTTTTTTAGGTATGAGTATCGCTGAATTAAACAATAAAACAAGAATATAATTAGTTTAAATTGAGGTTATATCAATTTGTGTTATTTGTCCATACCAAGGATTCCTTGCTAGGTTTGACGGTCTGTGTTTGTACAGAGATAGATTTTATTAGAATTGTAATTCTAAACGGTTGTAAACCTTGGTGGCATTGGATATGCGCCCGGTTGGCGATAGGTTTGCTACCTATCACATTGTGGGACTTGGTGTCTTCGGCTAGTCGGGGTGCCCTGGTTGTGCCTCTGCTTACCTCTTCGGGGATATAGGCGTGAAGATACTTTTTAAGGTAGGGCTTTATAAAACAAATATATCTAAACTTATACTAATCTAACACAAAGACATTGCTAAACTTAATTGAAATCGGTTAATCAATTATTAATAAATACATACATGCACACTTCACTACATAGTATAAAACAAAGTCGCTTCCTCTGTCCCTAGGTTCTTTTGTATGCTTAAATCTTTATAACTATGCAACGGATTTTGATGCAGTTTTTTTAATAGATAAAGTGATTGAAGAGGAAGGTTTATATGTGTATTTCATAACCGTGCGAAGCCGGGCGGGTCGCTAGTATATTATATTGTTACTTTTTAAAACAAAAAAATTACTTCTAAATTTTAAAATCGGTAAAAAATTACTTACCATCGAAGTTTATCTGTTTTTAATAAACAATAGATAAATGCTGGGGTCAGCACCCGGAGCACATTATTGCTTTCGTTGACATTTAACAAATTTCATTCTTAACGGGATCTCGTCATGCTTCATACGTGTATTCCTTTGCTTGTTGCATAAAAAAAAAGAAAATAAAAATGGTGGAAAGTCAGTGCAAAGTTCGGCCTGTCAAGGCGTATATTATGAGTGACTTATTGGAAAAATTTGATTTGTCAACCGCTAGTGATTTCGTGAAGGTTTTCATAACGGTTGTCGGTTTTTACATCGGATTATTTTATTGTGAGTATTTTTTCTTCGTTTTAAAATTGATGTAGATTTTTTTTTGCAAGTTTTTGTTTTTGATTGTGTTTATTTTTTATGTAAAAAAATCAATTAATAGTTTCTATACTTTGTAACTTCGGTGATCGGTTTCTAAAATCGATTAGGTAAGGTCTCGTTTTTTGGATTCTCGCGATTCTTCTTATTTTTTTTTTGTAAATATGCAGAAACAAAATAACACTTTTTGTGTTAAGAAGTAGGTATACGTCCCCTTTAGACATCAAAGATTTTAGTAGTGTGTTGCCAAACTGAGGCTAGATTGTTTAACCTTTTGCGAAATTAAGTCAACCGGCTACTGGATCTAACCTAAAACTCAATGACGAACAATTCATTTAAAATTGTTGATATTAAATAGTTCTTTTTTTTTTCTAGGGACTCTTGTATTTTTTTTTAATTTATTTTCTTCTGAAAAAAAAACTTCCATCTAAATTACACAAGTTTCACCAAACTGTCAAGCAGTTTGTTGGCGATGCGCTCAGATACCTGCTATTATTATTAGTAAGCTAACATATTTTCTTAATTTTTTTCGATTGGTAATTAAAAAAAATATGTAAAAAAATTTGCAGTTTTGACCATGTTTAGTAAAAAAATGCATACAGCTGTATCAGAATCAAGCCATTATTTCGCATTACTTGTCAATAAAAAATATATAAGAAGGCAAGCAAGAATAAAAGAAAATGAAAAATCTTAAGAAGATAGACAAAAAAGCTAAATAAATAATTAAGGTTAGTTAAAAAAAACAGTGAGGCGCCTTTTGGTGGTTTTTTGAATTTTGTATAACTTTTGTCGGTTTTTACATTCGAGTTTTTTTTCGTAATTGCTATGTATTTTCTGACGTTATTCAAGATAAAAAATGTTGGTGATCTTTATTAAAATTTGATTTTCAGTTTCTTTTTTAGTTATTAATTACGAAAACCTTTAAAGAAATAATTCTCATTAAAAAACTTTTGTTTCTAAAATTTTAATAATATTTTAATGTTATGAGCGTTCACCAAATGTCAATTATAAAATGGTTGTCGGTTTTGTAACGGTATTTTAACATCACTAGTTTTAATTATTTTGGATGTCAAAAATAATAATATAGTATTTAAAAATGTTATTTTTCGTCAGTATTGTTATGTTTTTTGCAAGCTGCTGCCATAACGTCCAATGCCGGTAGCCGGTAAACTTACTTTTGCTCGATGTTTAACATCCCGGCCTCAGGCTGGCAAGGCACCATTACCACTTTTTGGTGTCTCCAGGCGGCGTGAATTTCTTACCATCAAGAAATCCGTCTGCTTGTTTGCCTTCCAGTATCATAAAATAAAAGCTTTATCATTTTTAGTAGACAAATTTTCTAAAATAATAAATAGGTACGCGTTGTCTATGGACATCAAAGATGTTAATGGCTTTGAAAACTGGGTGTTTCAATCTTAAGCCTGCCGCGTTAGTTTATCAGTATAACTACCTCCTAAACTGAAACACTAATATGGCGAGCACAAACATTATGGCCACATGTTTACAGGATATATACAGGAAACCGCTTAGATTTTTTTTAATTTTCAAAATGTTTTTTTGTTATTATTATAAACTAGCTTGTTGCCCGCGACTTCGTACACATAATTACTTTACTTTTCAATTGTCTATTTAATTTCATTGGTAATAATTTATACGTATTGCTTGCAAACATCAAACGGGGTTATGGGGTTTTGCTAACCAGAGGTTAGACCGTTAAGCTAAATAAGTTTACTTGTTACCCTTCACTCCAAACCGGACCACAACAATAGCGAGCACTGACGTTATGTTGGAATAGGCAAACCGGTCCATCCAAAGAAATTAGGACGAGTTGTCACAAAACTATAACATTTATTAGCGGTCACGGTGTTAGTCATAAATAAAATGACGTCTGCTTTTTATGACCTGATCAATGGGAAATTTGTTAGGTTATATTCTTCCAAGGAGCACCGGGACATATAGCAAGTAGAGGATGCTTTAAAGTTATTTTAATGTAGAAATAGTTTTTGCAACCTGTTTAACACTATACGGTTAATTTACTCGCGACTGCCCTGCTAATTGTTTTAAGTCAGTGGTTCCCAACTTTTTGACCTATGTGAAAACGGAGGAGGTTCTCAATTCTAGTGTTAATTTTTTATTTTAGATTCACGCATAACCTTTTTTTAAGCAACGGCATAAAAGTTACACATAGATAGACTGATTTTGATAAAATGTATTTCGTAAAATGAACCATCTAAATCGGTTCGTTATTGACCGGGCTATTACCGGGCTAGGACCGGTAACAAACATACAAACCGAATTGGTAACCTTCTTTTGTTGAAAATACAGACTTCTATGTTTATCACACAAATGTGATCACTTCGATGTTCGAGTGACTAGCGTACACGCCTAACTACACCGACCAACCGCAAGGCTCGGGTTCGATACCCGACGGGGGCAGGCATTTGTGTGATGAACATTTAGATGTCTGCATTTCCGGGTCTGTGTGTTTATTAAATTTATTCTGGTATTTATTTAAGTATTTCTTTGTAATAGTATTATTGACTAGCACCCATAACACCAGCGTATAATTTGCTTAATTTGCGGTTAGATTCAATTTGTGTGACTAGTCCAGGGATATTTATTATTATTTATTGTTATTATTTATCTCATAATCATTTCGTTCACGTTAGCGTTTTACGAAAAATCCACAACGAAATCGATCGATTCGTATTGTAGTTATGATTCAATAGGCAGATAGACAAACACACACACGTGTAAGTTATAGCACTCTTCTTTTTCCCTAGGTGTTTTACAAAGAAACTGTAAAACAGGAAACGAAATAAGGATTATTCAAAGCTAAAATGTAACATATAGCGTATAATTTGCTTAATTTGCGGTTAGATTCAATTTGTGTGACTTGTCAAAAAAAAAATTTAACCCTGTCAAGAATCGAACCGATGATGATTAGAAGTGATGTGTACTCTAACCCATTTACTAATAAAATAAATTCGTAGTTGGTCTAGCAAACTATAATAAACAAGAGAATAATTGAAGATGTCCTTATTTCAAATCAAGTAATTTTTTTATTTTTATTTCATTTCATTTTCATTTCATTTTTATTCAAAATAAGTAACTGAGTACATTTTTTGAAAGTCAATAATGCCTTACTTAATAATAACATAACATAGATTATGAAATAGCACATTACTACAATTTAAAAAATATAAACATTATATTTTTGTAGGTAAAAATTAAAAAAAAAATATGTATGTCAAAAACAAATTAAAAATGTCAATAACACAATTGAGAATAACGTTGAAATAATAATTAAATCTAATTCTGAAATCCTGTTATAACAGTAATAAATAAAAAATAAAATGATATATAAATATTTAAATTTAACATGTTGTCCAAACTGAATTGTCAGCAAAATATTCCTCAATCTTATAATAAGCTTTCCTCGTTAGGGTATTTTTGACATAATTTTTAAAATTTGTTTCCGATAATTTTTTGACACTTTCAGGAATTTTGTTGTAAACAAGTATGGAAGTGCCAATAAAACACTTCGATGTTTTTTTTAGTCGAAACATTTGTACAGCTATCTTATTTTTATTTCTTGTGTTTACACTGTGTATATCCCTATTTTTTGTAACTGAATCTATATTTTTTCTAATGTACATTATATTTTCATATAACATGTATAAACTAGGTACAGTCATAATGTTAATCTCCTTAAACAGTCGTCTTAGGGCCACTTGCACGATCCTGGTTTAAGTATTTATCACTGAGTTAGCCCCTTGCTAGGGTTAAATCACCTTATATTTGACAGTTTAACTCAATATTAACCGTAACCCGAGAATGTGCAAGTGGCCCTTAGAAATGCTCTACCCTCCAAGTTATAAATTGCTCGTATAGCACGTTTCTGAATAATAAAGATTGTATCAATGTCAGCAGCTCTGCCCCATAATAAAATGTTGTATGTCAAATGATTGTGAAAATTACTAAAATAGACAAGTCTCGCAGTCTGTACGCCCGTAAGTTGCCTGATTTTCCTAACAGCGTAAACTGCAGAACTAAGTTTTTTTGTTAGGTTTGTTATTTGTTTTTATGTTATTATATTAGAAGGCAGTCAAGCAGACGGATTTCCTGATGGTAAGAATCTCACGCCGCCTAAAGACACCATAGGTGGTAATTGTGCGTTGACAACCTGAGGCCGGGATGTTAGGTCGCAAGCAAAAGTAAGTTTACCGGTTACATTACCCTCCGAACTGGAACGCGCCATAATGTCAATACTTGCCGCATTGACGTTATGGCGGCAGGAATAGAAAAAGCTTTGGTACCAGTTTGGGCGAGTCGCTGTGAAACTCTACCACCTAGTCAGATGTCACGGTGCTAGTGACTGTTAGCCTATGCTCGTCTTTAACGAGCTGCTTGGCAGGAAGCCAAATGGTCTATTCTGCAAAGGAGCCCGGACCAACACGGGGAAAACCTAATTTTGTTTTAATTGTACTGTTATTTCACATATTCACCAGCTTATTTGGAAATTAGAACTGTATTTTACCACGTGAAGAATTGTTTCGTGGAATATTTCGCAAGGTTCATTGTGTTTTGGGGTTTCTGAAATATGTTTTCTATAGGCCAATGCCAAATGTTACAGTACATTGTTTGACTCTGTCTTTTTTTATGATACTGGAAGGCAAACAAGCAGACGGATTTCCTGATGGTAAAAAACTCCCGCCGCCTAGAGACACCATAGGTGGTAATGGTGTGTTGCCAACCTGAGGTCGGGATGCTAGGCCTTGAGCAAAAGTAATTTTACCGGCTACCTTACCCTCTGAACCAGAACACGTCATGACATTATGGCGGCAGGAATAGGTAAGGCGGTGGTACCAATCCGGGTGAGTCACTGTGAAACTCTATCACCTAGTCAGATGTCACGGTGTTAGTGACGGTAAGCCTATGCTCGCATTTTACGAGCTGCCTGGCAGGAAGGCAGGTGGTCTATTCTGCAAAGAAGCCCGGACCACCACGGGATGAAAGTCTTAAGTCTTACGGTCGTAGGCCAAATTTTTTTTACGTTTGGAAAATCTCCACGGCTACCCGCCGCTCTCGGTAGAGAGCAACAGGTTATTTCAGACTCGAACCGACTAAAAACCAAACGATGACCTCCACGGCGCCCGGCTAGGGGCGGAATGGGGTCGCTTTTGCATTTAACATGTCATTCCGTGCCTAGGACCCGGGCCCCGGGCTTTACCAGGCCTCCTCCTGCACTGAAAGAGTCTAAATGACACTGTATTTTTTTCAAATTTTTTTATTAATATTTAATGTTCTAAAAAAAAATATTTATTATTGCGCGGCGGCAGTGAGGCAGCGCTGAAACGGCCGCGCGGAACCCAATTTCCAATGTTAAATTAAAATTATTGATAATGGAGCTACATCTCCGGAAGTCGAGACATATCTTACTGAAATTTTCTCCTCTTTTAATTTTAATTATCTTTAATACTTTTTGAGTTACAGCTATAAAACGGAGACACCCTTTTTTCTCTTCTTTTTTTTTGTTTATAACAATTGTAATTTTTTAGACTGGGATTATTCCTAAATTCCAATTACTCAGAATTTTTTTCCGAATCCAAATTATTAACAACCATATTTTTACGATTACAAGAACTATTTTTCGCAGGAAACTCACTTCTCGACTAGACTATAACTTTTTTATTATTTTACGGAACCCAGTATAATAATCGCTTGTCTAGAGAAAAGTTCATATCAACTTACGTATTTCATAAACTGTTCTGCGGTCTATCGGAATGGGGAACATTCTTACCACAGTTCCTGGTTATTTGATACTACTTTTTCACTATGGTTTCACTCTTATACCTACGATTTAATATAGGCGATATGCAATAGATGTATTTGTCAGGTATGATAATAAGTATTAGATTATTAAATTTTTAGATGAAGATTTAAATTTATATATCTGAACTCTATTGTTTTATATCCCAGATTAGCCATAAAATATCTATTATCTGAAACGAGCTGTCCCGGTGAAATTAGATCCACCAGTTTAGTTTGTATGAGAAAAAATAAAGTATTGTTTTTCCCATTTTTCCTGCAATTTTCCCGGTTTAACTTTTCGTAAGAGCCTTCTGACAATAACTAACAGAATAAAAAAAAGAATAAGCCAAGTCGGTTCTGTCGTTCAGAACACATTTAGCGATTCATTTTTATACTAGTGGTCGCCGGCTGGTCGAAATTCGATCACAATAAATTTTAATATCTTGCTGATAAGAACGCCATCTTTATTTTTCAAGGCCAAATACTTTGTTTCCAAACTATTAAGTCCGCCATCTGTGATCTTTTATCGTTATCATCAATATATTTGTTTGTGTGTGTCAAGTGGGTAACGTTTTATTTATTGATATAATACATAAATATTTTATAAGCTTTATTATTGAAAAATATTAACGTTCTGCACTTCACACATAAACTAAAAGTGTGCCAAATTTTATGCTCCTGTGTCCGCCCAATTTTCGTAAAAAGGGGTCCAAAATTTTGGCATCACGTATTAATTATGTAGATTATAGACTGGCGGCCCGCCCCGGCTTCGCTCGGTTATGAAATACACATATCCTCTTCAATCACTTTATCCATTTTAAAAACCGCATCAAAATCCGTTGCGTAGTTTTAAAGATTCAAGCATACAAAGGGACATAGGGACAGAGGAAGTGACTTTGTTTTATACTAAGTAGTGATGAGTTCGCCTTTATTTGTATCATTTTGTGTTAAATAATTAAATATTTATGCATATTACGTGTACATCGCTTCTGTGCTGTAGCGGCCCATTGGACTTGACTTCTTGACGTCCTGGGTTCGACTCCAGGGACGGACTTTATTGTCCGCCATTAGGATAAAAGAAAAAAAAGGGGCCTTTAAATTTTCTAATAAAAATAACGTTGCCCGGGATTGGATATTTGTCCTGGATGGGGATTGACTCGCCACCTATCACATTGTGGGACGTAGTGTCTTCGGCTTGTCGTTGGTGCCCTGGTTGTGCCTCTGCCTACCTCTTCGGAGATGTGGGCGTTAAGATACTTTATTATAAAGGTTCTAAGAAATTTTCGTGACAATGATAAATATTTTACCTATACGTATTTCGCGTGCATCTTATGTATGTCAGTGGATAATCTGAGTTTGCAGTTTGGAAGGTCACCCACAATAACTGTACATACTTATTTTTCATTATAAATTTAAAACACGACCTGATTACTTCATCATTTATCTAGCGATAGGTTCCTGATTCCTTTAGATGTATGTAATAAAAAAACTATTTGGGGTATAAGTAGGTTTTTGCTATAGATAAGCAGACATACATATTTTCCTGATTTTAAGGAATCCTTAGTTTGCATCGGTGCTGTGGGTTTTCTGTGTGAGACAACACACGCATATCTTCATGCCAAGTTCCTTACTGGGTAGGAAGAGAGTATCGAGTGTGAAATATCACGATCCTTGCAAACCAGCTTCCTCCACATTGATTACTCTATTCATACAAGCATTCCAGGGTTGTAACCCTCCTATATTTGAATTCTATCATCAGACCAGCGGGTCTAAAACGGCCGCTTTCGGTGAATCATAATATGAATCTGATATGAATATTTCACCAAATCGTAAAAAGGCCACTTAAGCGGCAATTCATATTATGATTCATTTGCAATTCTTTTCTGGCAACTCCTTCGTATGACAGTTTTCTAGTGGTTTTCTATGAGATTCGTAAAATAGTCAGATTTAGATGAATTGCAAAACTGTCATTTTGGTGAATCGAAAAAAGTTACTTTT
>NJDD01000604.1:36929-92208 GCA_002245505.1 Calephelis nemesis
AATTTCATCACAGGTCCAACAAATTTGAAAATGACTCATATATGACCATAACAATAACACGTGTCAGTTTATTTATATAAATAAAATAAAATGGGTCATCAAAGTTGTTGTGTAGTCGATTGCAAAAATACTCTTAGGAATAGTAATTGTAAATTTTATAAGTTTACGGTTGCCGTGGAAATTAAATCGGCGAAAAAAATGGGTAACTGCTGTTAGTAAAAGGGAAAAGTATATCTATATCAATAATTTTCGTCTAGGGGTACGGTAGACTCGATTGAAACCTTATCTGAAAAATAAAACTTAAAAAAAATAATGATTTTGAGTCGACAACATATTATATCCGCAAAATTCGTATTGTCGAGTATTTTGTTAAATTCTATGTTAGATTCTAATGTGTTGACAGACAAATCACAGTCGCCATCTTGGGTAGTTAATAAACGTTCCGTTTTGTGATGTGTAATAGAGAACATTCCTTTATAACCTCTGCTAAATTCTCGGATAAGTACACATTGCAATTTGTTTTGTTAATTTATGTTACTTTACTTTAAATGTTGATTTAAAAAAAACTTTGGCAGCTTTTATGTACTATATTAAACACAATGAATGAAGCTATACGAATCTATGTCTTGCTGATACCTTTAATATTCCTTGAAAACCGGTGACTAGAGAAATATCTACCTAAATTTTGCATCTAAATGTATATTATGTCACATTTTACCCGAGCTTTGCCGGGTTCTTATCTAGTATTACTATAATCTGCAACCGTATTCTATAGAATAATGTTATATACATGTGTATGTCGTGTAAAAAAATGGAGTAATAATTTTATTAATATTTTTTTGTAAAGTATTGATGGATCGTTATTGTCTCTGTTCAACGTGACCAAAGCCACATTAAACATACAAGCAACTTCTGAAACGCCACTGAAAGGAGGACAGCAGAGTTAACATATGGACATGTCCTGATGTCTCACCATTAAAAGATGCTGCATTCACAATTTACACGGATGGATTACAAAGGTTTTTGCATGAATGTGTGCGTCGGTGTAACTTGTATATATACTTAAGATTTCTCTTAATAAATCAGATTAGATACTTGGTTCTGTCTTATTTACCATCATCTCAAAGTGGCGAAGACACCTTCAAGTCCTTAATTGGTCAAGTGAGCCTGCTTGATCAGCTTTGAGAATATCATCCCGCACTTATCTATTTAAGTATTTAAAACATTATGTTAGGGCTAGGGCTGGGGCTGGTAGGTATCTAGGGCCGGTAGGCATCTAGGGCCTTAGGGACATAGGGTGCTAGGTCTTTAGGGTCACCTGACATAGGGTATTCTGTTCTGTGTCACCAACCCTCATGGTGGTCGGTTTAGTCTACAAAACCTATGGATGTTATATGCAGTGAACACTTCATTGGCGGTGAAAAATCAGATGTTGAATCAAGTCCTAATTACGCTCCAACTATTTTTCCATCAGTTTATAGAAGACGTAAATAAAGTCAACGAATCCGCAGTTTTGAGTAGGTACGTAAAAAAATTAAGTTTTGATTAAAATATTTAGAATAATAGAAATAATCGATATAAAAAAATTAGACATATTATTTGATATAGTTAACGATTTAGCAATATCTGTTTTATTTAATTTTATTTTTATTTATACTATCGTAGTTTATTTATTTAGACACAAACGCTTCATGTACAGGAGAATAATAAATAAGTCAACGGATGATTTGGATCCGGTGATGAATATTGTAGAACCGTCTGTTGTAGAACCGTCTATTGTAGAACTGATCAACCCTAAAACATCCATGAATCAAATATAATTGTGTTAAACAGAGCTATTTGTTATTTTATATACCATTTTAGATTGTTTTGTAATAGGTATTAATAATTACTTTTTATTCTATATTAATTTTACAATAAATATCTTGACAGATGTGTTAACCTAATTCGCTTTTTGAGACTTGTTTTAGTTGTTGTATTTATTTTACTTACTGTTTTTAGCTGACCCACGGATTTTTTTAGTGAATATTAAATTTTACATTGAAAAAAAATAACTTCAAGTTGGTTTTAATTTTTCAATAACTATTTGACTTCCAATACATGTTTATTTTCTCAAAAGTGGCACCGTAAGTTGTATCGTTAGATGGCGCTGGGGTCACGCACCCGGCGAATAGGATTGTAAAATAAAATAAAAAATGCCTTATGTTATCTTTCTACAACGTTTACTGCTATTTTTAGGTGTTTTAATGAACCAGCCCGCCTCAAGATTAATTATAATTTACTGGCCCGCCACTAGATTTTTTTTTTACTTACCGGCCCGCGGTCAATAGAAGTTGCCCACCCCTGCTTTACCTTAATGCCTTCTCCCGTGGACCCCTAGGACTCCACCTGGATTGCTTTGTGAATCACTGCTAGAACCTGTATTACTAAAGGACAATCTAGGCGTTTATAAACACTGGTTATAAACAGTCAGTTTTTCCTCGTGTTGGTCCGGGCTTCTTTGCAGAATAAACCATCTGCCTTTCTGCGAGGCAGCTCGTAAAAGGCGAGCATAGGCTTACCGTCACTAACACCGTAACATCTGACTAGGTGGTAGAGTTTCGCCCAGATTGTTACCACCACCTTACCTATTCCTGCCGTCATACCGTCATGACGTGTTCCGGTTCGGAGGGTAAGGTAGCCCATAAACTTACTTATGCTTGAGGCCTAACATCCCGGCCTCTAAAAAGCTATTTTTTCCTGAGGCGGCTGTGGCGTACAGGCTGCTTAGAAATATAGAAATGTCCCCGACTACCACCCAGTTGTTTACCGGTCACGGTGGGTTCTCTTCATACTTGAACCGATTCAATTGTAAGGAGAGCCCAGCGTGCCTCTGCGACCCACAAACGGAGGAAACAGTACCTCATCTAATCACGGAGTGTCCTATTTTTGCTTTGCAAAGAATCCAGCTCGAGATAGAGACTGGAATTCCATTAACTAAATATAATATTAAAGAAATAATAATTAGTAAATTTAGAAATAAGTTCTTGGAATATTGCGACAAAATAGTTAGGATTGTTAATAATAGAAATAAG
Source organism: Calephelis nemesis (assembly GCA_002245505.1). Lineage (NCBI taxonomy): Eukaryota > Metazoa > Arthropoda > Insecta > Lepidoptera > Riodinidae > Calephelis > Calephelis nemesis. The sequence goes on from NJDD01000604.1 coordinate 40,004, forward strand.
TAGGGTTAATAAAAATTATGATATTAACATATTTTGAAAATATATTAATTATCATAAGAACATAGAGTAAGAAAATCAAGTTTAAAATTAGATTCCTAAGAACACGTAATCGTATAAAAAAATGGTTAAAAAAATAATAATAATAATACACTCCTTATAAAAACAAAAACTAAAAATGCACTCACCTTTTATGTTCATTTTTGTATTATTTTTAATTTAACTTTTATTTTCGCATGTAAACTACATGCACATTTTGTTATAGATTTTAAGATGTTTGAACCTTGAAAACAATAATTATTGTTAAAAAATGGCCTTGTCCCAGACAGGGGTAAATATGAAGAAGGCTTATTGGCCTTTATTTACAAAAAAAAAAAACATCCTGGCCTCAGGTTAGTAACGCACCATTACCACCTTTGTTGTCTCTATAGGCTTCGTGAATTTCTTAGCATCAGGAAATTCGTCTGCTTGTTTGCCTTCAATATCATTAAAAAAAGTCAGTTAAAAAAGCAAGATCCAACAATTTTATGTAACGGCCACACACTAGTCATTTTGTAAAAATTGAAATTTTTATGTGGTTTTTGTAGATACGTTTTTATTTTATTTTATTTTTTTTTAAAGTGTGGAAAATCCCCCCGGATACCCACCGCTCTCGGGGGAGAACGGCGGGTTATGTCGGACTCGAACCCACTAAAAACCACACTATGACCTTCCTGCCGCCCGGCTAGGAGCGAGATGGGGTCGCGTTAGCATTCACCATCTCGCTCCGCGGCTACGGTCCGGTCTTTACCGGGCCTCCTCCCGCGCTGAAAGAGGAGCGACTCCGGCCACTGGAGCTGCCCCCCAGGCGTGCGAGGCCGTATTGGCCAGAGGAAGTCCCCCGACTCCCCCCGGCAGCCCCGCATCGGAAGCACTTTGAAAGCGGATGAACCGCCTTCTCGCGCCCCCGGTCCGCCTGCGCCGAAGCGGGCCTGAGTTGGGATCGTTCTCCCGGGCCCGCTCCGCGGTCTCCTTTTGCGTCATGACTTCTTCGCAAAAGGAGACCATCGCCTGCCAGGACCTGTCACTACCGAGCATAGCGTTGACAACGTTTGGCAGCGAGAGGTCCTCTCCTACGACCGCTGAGAGTTTACGCCGCTGTTGTTCGAATGCGACGCACTCTCCCAGCGTGTGGGACGCCGTGTCTTCTGGCGCCCCGCACTCGTGGCAGGCGGGGGTCGCCTCCCGTCTCGCGATCTTGTGCAGATACTTTCCGAAGCATCCATGCCCGGAAAGCACCTGCACAAGTCGGAACGTCAGCGACCCGAACCGCCGCTGCAACCACCCTCGGAGGACCGGCCGGATAGCCTCCACCGTCGCCTGCCCAGGGACAGGTGGGGCTAGGTCCTCCTTCCACCGCTCCAACGTGGTCTCCCACGCCTGCCTCTGCATGCGCCCCACGTCCTCCCACGCCAGGGGCTTCCCGCACGCTCTCGCCGACGATACCGCGAGGTATGTGTCGGCAAGAGCACGCGCTTGGAGCTCCCAGGGCGGGTCTCCCGCGAGGACGCATGCCGCCGTCCAGGACACCGTCCGGTATCCGCGTATCGCCCTGGTCGCGATGACCCGCTGCGGACGTCGCAGCAGGGTCTTCTTGGCGCGACCGAGGGCGTCCGCCCAGACAGGTGCCCCATACAGGGCCATACTCCGTACGACGCCGGAGTACAGCCGTCGGCAGATGGCGCTCGGGCCTCCCACGTTGGGCAGCAGCCTCCCCAATGCAGCGGCGGCTCCCAGGACTCTCTGGGCGAGCCGGACAAAATGTGCCTTGAAAGTCCACCTCCCGTCCAGGATGAGACCCAGGTACTTCATCTGGGTCCCAACCCGGACCCGGACCCCGTCCAGTACCACCCGCGTACCTGGAGGGGGTCCTCCCCGAGGCCTATGTAACAATAGGACCTCGGTCTTGGGGAGGTTCACCTCCAGACCCAGGGAGCGTATGCGGCCGACGACAATGGTTGTCCCCACCTCCGCCAGCCGCAACGTCTCACCCAGGTCCCTCCCCCTGGCTACGACCAGTGTGTCGTCCGCGTAGCACGCTACCCGGAGGTTGTTGGGCAGCGCGCCGCGGAGGACCCAGTCGTAGCCGATGTCCCACAGGAGTGGGCCCAGAACGGACCCCTGTGGGACCCCGCAGGTGACGCGGCGGCGTATGATGCCGTCGCGTCCTTCCACCAGGACCTCGCGGTCCCGGAGGTAGTCGGCCATTTGTAGATACGTATTCTAACATACTTCAACATGACGTATGAAATTCATATTTATTTCAACTAATGACAACGCTTACATAAAAAATACAGTTACATTATAATTATGCATGCATTTTTAAATGTGTCTGAATTCTGAAATGGGTTCTGTCTATTAATTACATAATTTTTATATTATTCTAAAGAAAATTGCGCTTAATAATTTTATAATATTTGGTATAGTATCTTCACGCCCATATCCCCGAAGAGGTAGGCAGAGGCACAACCAGGGCACCCACGACTAGCCGAAGACACTAAGTCCCACAATGTGATAGGTGGCAAGCCTATCGCCAACCGGGCACATTTCCAATCCCGACCAACATTTTTTATTAGAAAATTGGAAAAATCCAATTTTGGGTTGGCCGACCCGGGATTCGAACCCGGGACCTCGTGCAGTCAAGTCCAACACCCGGACCGCTAGACCGCAGAGGCGATAAGAGGCATAATATTTGGTATTTTTCTATTTACTACTTTTTTTAAACCCTAGAAGGTACGATGATAAGAACTTCACTGTAATATTGTTCCCACTTATACGTGTACTAGCTGTAGCCCTCGGCGTTGTCCGCGTGGTTAATGGGATTAACATTTTTTCGGGATAAAACTATCCTATGTGTTAATTGAGTTACCCTCTGTGTGTGTGTGCCAAATTTCATGAAAATCGGTCATACTTCCTCACGATAAAACTAGCACTTTTAAATACAAACTTACGCGTTTATAATCTTACGTGTATATTGTTTGTGTGTATTTAATCCCAAGCAAAGTAATTTTTGCTAGAAAATTGTTAACTCACACTTTTCTTGCGTCTTTTGCTGCCCGACCCGGATATCGAAGCCAGGTCCTCAATAAGTTAAATCCGACGTCGGACTGCTACTTCACAGAGGCGATTTTTGTTTTTTTTTTATATTGTCAACTTTTGTTTTGTCAGATATTATATATCACCAAGCAGTTATGGAATAGACTAGGACCTCTTCTCATATCTACCAAATATGCATAAAACATCATCAAAATCAGATGAGCAGTTCCCGAGGATATTTTATACGTATGGTTGTTATCTAATTATTATTACTTATTGTAAACCTGTACAATGTACATCCATACTTATAAAAATGCGAAAGTTTGTCTGTGTGTGGATTTTTCACGCCAAACCGCTAAACTAATTTTGATGAAATTTGATATGGATATAGCTAAAAACCGACTTAAACATAGTCTATCTTTTTTAATCAACCTCTAAAGAACTAATACGGGGATGAAAGTTTGCAAGAAAATCATGACTTCTACACTGACGAAGACGTGGACAAACAGCTAGTCCATTGAAAATGAAAATTTGTGTATGGTTTATATAAAAAAAAAAATGTTTTAGATGACAGTTAAATCTATTATCTTATTAATAAAAATAGATAAAGACTGTTATTAATAAGATCGCACAATGTGTTTATGTGAACGATTGGACTATCTCTTTGACAATAAGAATATAAGTTTATACGATGGCTACAGAAAGTCCATATCTTCATGGCACCACGCATGAACAGTTGGACTAATTTTGTTAATTCTTTGTCGTGTTCGTTTTTTTAGGGGAAGGTACCTACATATGAAAAAAAATATGGACAGGACGGCGTCGGTTGGGCCAACCAGTTTAAGACTTATTTATAAAAAAATATGTTTGTAAAAAAAAAACGCCTCCGTGGTCTAGCGGTCCAGGTATTGGACTTGACTTCATGAGGTCCCAAGTCTGATTCCCAGACCGGGCAACAAAAAGAAAATGTGGTTTTATGCATCTAATAAAACGGTTTTGTTCGGGTTCGGATATGTGCCCGGTTGGCGATATGTTTGCCATACTGTGAGACTTAGTGTCTTCGACAAGTCGTAGGTGCTCTGGTTGTATCTCTGCCCACCTCTTTTTTGGGGTATGGGTGTGAAGATTTTTTTTTTACTTTGTAAAATATTGACTGTGCAATCGCGATCCAATGTCACGTCAGAGATTTATAAGCTAAATGTTTTTCAACCTATTCCAAATCAGGTAAAAACTACCACTAGGACCAATACGAATTTTGAATTATCGTGGCTTTTAATACCTGCTATTAAGTAATTCATGTGTTGGGAATGTTCTGTTGTTATTAAATAACAAAAGTCTGGCGGGTCATGGATCTTGGTCTATAAGTTTTGACGGCGAATCAAAATAGGCGCCAATGTTTACCTGTTATTTAAAAAAGTTCGAACAGTTCAAAGAAAAATAAAATACATATTTTGCAATTGTGGTGATAAGGTAGACTGTACTGCACTCAGATAACCCCGTCACATGATTGATTGCCACTTGATATATTAAATATGGTTAGTATTGAATTTAAATAAAAAAAAACTTTACTCGTATAGACTTCTATGAACCAAGTGAGTATCGTCCACTTGGTTACATTGTGCGCCAATGTTACTGTCTTCCGCCATTGTGTCCATACGATGTATTGCTCGCGACGTGTGTTAGTATTTCGTGAATTGTCACAATTTTCATTTAGCAGTTAATACTCGAAATGATAAAAAAACATCTCATAATTAGTTTGTTTTTCGGTATGAATGAATGTTTAAAATTTTGCTAATTGTAATTGTTTGCTAAAATTTTAATGGCCTGAACGATTTTGTTAGTATCTTCATGACCATGGCACCCATGACCAGCGAAGACACTAAGTCCCACAGTTTGATAGGTGACAAGCCTATCGCCAACCGGACACATAGCCAATCCCAGGCATCGTTATTTTTATTACAAAACTGAAAATATGCATTTTCTATTTTTTTTTCTTGCCCGACCCAGGGATCAAACCTGGGACCTAATAAAGCCAAGTCTGACGTCGAATCGCTAGACCACAGAGGCGATTTTGTCAGTGTCATTCCTTTTTCTATAATCTTTACTTCCTTGTTTGATTTAATAAATTTCAATTTCAATGATAGTTATTCCTCTGCCTCCTAGCTCCTCGTAAGAGGCGAAGATAGGTTAAATTATCATTGATGTTATACATAACTTATCATTTCGCTTAAATTTAGATTAGGTCAGCCAATTTAAAAATAAAAGTATAAAGTGTAAAAAGAGTAAAAAGTTTCAAGCCGAAGCGCATAATTTAAATAGTAGTAATTGTAATTATATATTTCTTCATTCGAACATTCAATAAAATTAGGCTGTCCCAAAATAAGGTTCCAAAAAATACTGTGCGTTGGAGACATTAGTTGTATGAATCAATTTTATTTTTTATCACTAATAGGCAAAAAAACAATACCTAATTTAAATGTCATCATTGGTAGAAGCGTGTTTCCGTTGTGAGTTATTTTAATGATGCGATCATTATCCATTTTGTTTTTTGCATCATTCACCATCTATTGGTGAATGATGCCAAAAACATATATATTTTGTATATATATTTCACTACGTATATATTTTAAATTTTCACACTTTATTTTGCAAAAAAAAATACTGCTTGTTATTTTTTTGTGTTTAAACTATAAATATTATCTATTTATATTATTAATAATTGTTTTATGACTTTGTTATATATTTACGCGTCTTCCCAAGGTAGCGTTCTTGCACCTATCTTATTTTTGATGTACATAAATGAATTATACGTCAAATCTATCTAAATCTAAGGACTAGTATGCCAAAATCTATTAAAAAAAACAATATATAGAGAGAATGGTAAAATAATAACAATTGCAGTAATTTGGCGAACCATTTAATTTGAGAATTAGAGAATTTTAATCTGCGATGCCGTAACAGTTTTATACAGTAACGATAATTATGCAACGAATATTGTCATTCACGAGCTTCTAAATCAACATTGACGTGTAAATATCCAAAGTCCAAAGCTCTCGATCGATGGAAATATCCGACCGATAAAATTTCAACATCCCGGTTACTTATCGCCAAGGATATCGGTTAAAAAAGTAACTGTTCAATATTGATAAAGTGCATCCGGGTACTATCTCGTCGGCGAGCTGTCTACACGCAAACCTTTTTTTCTAAAATATTTGTTCTTTTTTTGTGATATCGGAAGGCAAACAATTCCTGATTCCTGATGGTAAGAAATTCACGCCGCCTAAAGAAACTAAAGGTGGTAATGGTGCATCCTGAAGAAGAAATGTTAGGCCTCAAACAAAAGTAAATTTACATCCCTCTGAACCGTAACACGTCAACGGAAAGCACTGACGTTATGGCGGCAGGATGGTATTGCGGTGGTACAAATCCGAGCGAATCGCTACGTAACTCTACCACCTATTAGGATCTCACGGTATTAGTGACGGTTAGCTTATGCTCGTCTTTTACGAGCTTCTTGGCAGGAAGGCAGTTGGTCTATTCTGCAAAGGAGCCCAGACCGACACGGGGTTCCTCAAAGCTGTAACTAGCCAATTCAGTAAATGGAATCAACTAGCCATAAATGGTGTTCCTCAAGGCAGCGTTCTTAGACCCATATTTTTTTCTATACTATAATGACTTATGTGGAACCCCTCTAGGATTTATTCTGTGATTGTATTCCATTTCCATCCATCCATCCATCTCATATTATCATCATCCATCATACCGTTATGTACCCACTACGATTCTATTCTAATTCTTAACCAATATTGGCTTCTAATTTTATATTTCAAAGCTCATAATCGATGGAAATGTTTGACCAATAAAAGTTTCAACATCCCAGTCACTTATCGCCAAGGATATCGGTTAAAAAATAACTTCAATATTGATAAAAGGCATCCGGGTGCTATCTCGTCTGCCCGCCGTCTACAAGTTGACCCCATCACGAGGCGAACACGAATCAACTGGATTTTTTATGACAGAATTATCGGGCAGGTATTATGAGTTGTGTACGTTTTTTAATAACAGACAAAGGATGAAGATTTTCTGATGGGAAAAAATACACACCATTGTTTGAGTATATATTACCAATATGAAACTGAGCCCCAATAATTTTGAAGCTATTTGGTTGGTGAACGTTCTTGTCCTATACTCTAAGCTACCTTTCCACACCATTCCTTAAGGGTAACCGATATAGAACTAAGCCCTAATAGTTTTGAAAGTACATATTTGGTTGGTCAACATTGTTCTCTTTTGTTTCAGTGGAATATGTAGACACTGAATACAGTCTATGGCTGACGTGGTTTCTCACACCGGTCTTCGTGACATTTTTATTGCCAGCTGTCATCATTGTATTGGTCTACATCAGCAGCACCATATTCTATTTATACAGACTATATAGGTACGTACAATGGTATTTAATCTACTCCGCTAAGACATAACTCACACGAGTTTTACGGAATGGGCCTGCTCGTGTGTGGGTGGTTATTCCTTATTTGCTTCACACAACGCGCCAAAAGGAAAGGGCAAAGTGGTTATTCCTTAATCGATTGACATTGCGCGCCAAAACCAAAAGAATGATTAACTAGTTAATTTGTTATTCGAAACCGGCGTGTTTGTATGAATACAGTGAAGAATGTACAGGAAAGGAAGTTGCTACTATGAAGGCTTTGTAGGAACCGTGACATTTGGCACTCGATAATCTCTGTTTACCCTACAAGGGAATTGGCGTGAAGAAAAGTATTGATGTGTATGTGTTTCTTGTTTGAACTATAAAGAACTAGTATTTTTGCTAAGTCGATTTCAGTAAAGTGTACTCTGGAAGTATTAAAGTGTAAAATATAGGTTTTGTTTATCTTAGTGTTTTATCGCCTCTGTAGGCAAGCGGTCCGGCGTCGGACTTGACTTCTTGGGGTCCCGGGTTCAATTCTCAGGTTGGCCAACAAAAAAGAACGGGAAATGTATATTTCAATTTTCTAATAAAAATAACGTTTTCCGAGATTGGATAAATACTCGAATGGCGATAGGCTTGCCACCTATCGCATTGTGATTTGTGTCGAAGACACTAAGTCTTCGGCTAGTCGTGGGTGCCCTAGTTGTGCCTCTGCCTACGCCTAGAGGACATGGGCGTGAAGATAGTTTTATCTTAGTATTTTTTAACATTAGACTTTACCAAACGCCTTTCTGAAGAATTTAGTTTAGTTTAACAAGAGATATAAAGTCTACTTGGAACCAATACAACTCTTCCATTTCTGTTATGTTTTTCTTCATTATTTCTATAATAATTGGTAATCTTGGCACTCTCAGTCATACGACTATAACACTTATTTATTACTTATATACACTTTATATGGTGTCGTCAATATTCACACTGCACATTATCTAATGCTAGGGTTGCCACTTAGCATAGAAATGTAATTTAAAAATTATTTGAATAATTTTTACGACTTTCTAAAGAGATAATTCACCTCAAATAGAATTCAAACCTGTACCTTTTCGTCTCTTACTGTTGTCTGCTCTAACCTTTTAGCTATCAAGAACATGAATCCTGTGATATTTTAACAGCGAGAGTCTGTATGTGCCGTCGTTCATTAAGTTTCATAACAAGTCTTTATATTGAGATACATTGTGTTTTTATTTTGTGCTTGCAAGATTCTTTCAAGAATTAAAAGAAGTTCCAGCTCTTTGTATGTTGTAATGAAGGACTCCCTCAGCAGTTTCCTGTAAAGATAAATAAGAACAACTAAAATATTAATTTTGTTAAAATATGCATTAGTATCGTTGCCAAGCACCCATGACACTAGTCCAGGGACATTTATTTACTTACTTTTGGGGATGTGGACTTGAAGAGGTAAGCAGGGGCACAACCATGGCACCCACGACTAGCAGAAGACACTAAGTCCCACAATGTGATAAGTGGCAAGCTTATCGTCAACCGGGCACATAATTCGGGGAAATGAGGGTACAGATACTTTTTTTTTTAAATGAAAACTTATTTAGCGTCGTTGCGCACTGTTTTTTGGATTGGGTGAAAACTCACGATCAATCAACGACGACAATCGCGTCAGGACACGTGACCAGATAGAAAATTCGTAAGACGGCGCAGGGCGCATGCGCGAATGTTCCTGTTGTCATGTTTGTGTACGATAGCGCAATAAATGAGTATTGTATTCTACATAAATTATAATACTTTCATACTGATTAATAGAAGTGATTCGTGCAAAAATTATTCCCTAACCTTTCCAAAATATCAAAAATTCACAAAGTTAATATTCGAGTTTTCACTTCTGTCGGAACTCCCGGAGTGCAACCCGTCGTTTTTTTTTATTTTTGCCTGAGTTTCGACAAGCTCGAGATGGCAACCCTACCCTGATATCTGAATCACGTACCAGCAGCACCCGACCTATAATCGTTAATCACGTGCTTGAATATGCTGAACACACTTTGTGCTGAACATGAAATGGAATTGTTTTTTATTGTTAGACGATTGACTTATAGACCCCACTTTTTTATGATATTGGAAGGCAAATTAACAGACGGATTTTCTGATGGTAAGAAATTCCCGCCGCCTAGAAACACCAAAGGTGTTAATGGTGCGTTGCCAACGTGATGCCGGGATTAGGTCTCGAGCAAAAGTAAGCTACTTACCCTCCGAACCGGAACACGTTAACGGCAAGCGCTGTCATTATGGCGGCAGGACTAGGTAAGGGGGTGGTACCAATCCGGGCAAGTCGCTGCGCGACTCTACCACCTAATCTACCACTTTTACTGATTACCTTCACCTTGTTGGAAAGGGCGAGGGTATAGCTGAAGCCACCAAACCTTAGCAAGTACGGTTTTTGAAAAAAGGAAATAGAAATTCTTTTATTTCACGTAGATCATACCATATAATTTGCGGATTGATTGGAATGCGGTCACACACGAAGTAGATCCTGCGAAAGAAACTCAGCAGGTTTTTTCTTCTTATTCTATACAAATAAAGTAACATTGTGATTTATATTTAAACTAGCGGCCCGCCCCGGCTTCTTACGGTTATGAAATGTACGTATAAACCTTCCTCTATAATCACTTTATCTATTTTAAAAAAAAACGCATCAAAATCCGTTGCGTAGTTTTAAAGATTCAAGCATACATGGGGACTTAGGGACAGAAGAAGCGACTTTGTTTTATATTATGTAGTGAAGAGATTGGAATGAGGAGCAAATGACAACTACGTTGATGACTGACTGACTGACTGACTGACTCACCCCGAATTGTTCTCCCAGGTGCCGTTGAGCTAGAGTCACGGTCATGATGTCGTCGGGTAGGGTTGGTTTCAAATCACACAGAAATATCCGATATCTGCTAAATATTCAGCAATGGTATAGCAACCTTTCTTAAATTATTTCAATTTGATTTATTTATTAAATCTATTAAATTGAAGGTCTTTCGTATAATCGGCTAGTTTGTTGTAAAAACGAATACATAATGATATAATTATATTAGTTAAGAAAATTGGATAAGTGCTTGGTTGGCAATAGGTTTCCCAACTATCACATTGTGGGGCTTCGTGTCTTCAGCTAGTCGTGGGTGTGCTGGTTTGTACCTCTGCCTCTTCGAGGTTATGGGTGTGAAGATATTTTTTGACCGCCTCGTTGGTCGAGTGGCTAGCGTACAAGGCGTGTACGCTAGGCAACTACACCGATCAACCGCGAGGCTCGGGTTCGCTTCCCGACGGGAGCAGGCATTTTGAGATGAACATTTAGATGTCTGCATTTCCGGGTCTGGATGTTTATTAAATTTATTCTGGTATCTATTTAAGTATTTATATGTATTAGTATCGTTGACTAACACCCATAACACAAGCATATAATTAGCTTACTTTGGGGTTAGGTTCAATTTGTGTGAATTGTCCAGGGCTATTTATTTATTAATTATTTATTTAAGAAGAAGTTTATTGTATAAGGATTTACCTTGACCGATGAAGGAATAACTTACGCTCTGTTTCTTTGATTAACGAAATACATTATAGAATTATAACTATAACCTATTCGTAGTTTGTCTAACAATAACCAGCCGTTACTTACAGTAATCACGAAATGTTTTGACTTATTTACCAGCAGATACCAACTACGGCTAGATATCTTAGCAACAGACCTCACGAGTGTTACGATTCGTACAAAAAACTACCGCGCGTAAGCAAAATGACTCGATTCTTGAAAAGCAACCTGTTGAGATGAAGACACTGACCTATACTTTCAATATTTCTGTTTTCAGGTTACGGGTATTCAGTGGTCTTCATCAGGGTGATTGGCGTCAGAAAGGAAGATGGCTGGTCTGTGCCCTTTGGCAGGCTCATGGTTGGCTTTGGCATGGTGAGTTCTAAGGGGAAAATCTTTCACTCCATAGGATTACGCGTATCACTCTTTCTTTTTGCAGGACTCTAGTCTTTTCTGTTATTACTAAAACCGTGACCGAGAATAGTCTTTTGCGTTTAAATTTTGGATTGGCACCGCCGCCTTTAATGTTCCTGCCGCCATGCGTCAGTGTTTATAACACTCTTGTTGCGGATTGGAACCAGTTAAAATATGAAAGATGCTTAACATTCTAGCTTTAGGTAGGCAGCGCACGAAAGGTGACCTTTTTTTTCACCCCATCAGGTAATTCATTTGTTTACTATAAATTTTAAAGAAAGAAAAAATTTCGCCCCAGACAGGATTTGAACCTGTAACCTTTCGTCTCAAGCCGACGAATGCTCTAACCAATTGAGCTACTGAGGATTCAAGTCCCGTGGCGAAATTTTTAATTCCTTTCTAACCCGTTAACGCGGGTAGTTATGTCCTATAGATACACAATTCTGAGTACCCACCAAATGAGTTCATCACCGATGAAATTCACATTTTTAGAATGGACATAACTTTCGTTTCTTGCATCGTATTTTTATTTTTTATTTTTTTTAGCACTTGCCCTGTGCGTGGGATAAATTTCTATAAATTTTAAAGAAAGAAAAAATTTCGCCCCAGACAGGATTTGAACCTGTAACCTTTCGTCTCAAGCCGACGAATGCTCTAACCAATTGAGCTACTGACGATTCAATTTATCCCACGCACAGGGCAAGTGCTAAAAAAAATAAAAAATAAAAATACGATGCAAGAAACGAAAGTTATGTCCATTCTAAAAATGTGAATTTCATCGGTGATGAACTCATTTGGTGGGTACTCAGAATTGTGTATCTATAGGACATAACTACCCGCGTTAACGGGTTAGAAAGGAATTAAAAATTTCGCCACGGGACTTGAATCCTCAGTAGCTCAATTGGTTAGAGCATTCGTCGGCTTGAGACGAAAGGTTACAGGTTCAAATCCTGTCTGGGGCGAAATTTTTTCTTTCTTTAAAATGCATAGAAATTTATCCCACGCACAGGGCAAGTGCTAAAAAAAATAAAAATACGATCATTTGTTTACGTTTCAATTCCTCAAAAAATCAAAAAAATCTGTTGCTAGTGGCTTCACCAGTATAATTTGTTTTTTAGCATTAGAGAGCCAATAAGCACATACGAGCGATACGTAGCTCTCCTGACGGCTACACCCGCTTGCCATAATTTCATCTGCTATAATGGTCAACATACATAATATTGTTTCTCATAGTTTCATATGTTTTCAATTAGTCATGTGCTAGATAGAAACTGTTTCCCATAAAGTCAATTTCAATAATATCATTTGGTAGCATGATTGTAAGCCGTATTATCACAAGCCATCATCATTTACCATCAAAGTAATTTCTAGAAAAAGAACAAATTTGTTTTATACTAATGATAATTTAGGTTTGGTTTGATTAGGTTAGAACATGAAAAAAAGCAGCTCGGCTTGTGCGTTGAGCGAGTGAAGCGAGCGTGCCGCGGTAGCGGCCGGCAAAGTACCAGAAATCTAATCGCTTTTAAGAACAAAAACGTTAGGTTAAATTTGAACACAAGCGACTTTGGTCGTATAAAGAGGTACTAGATAAATAGGTATTAGAAATTAAAATAATTATAATATGTAATCGTACTGTCATAATATATTTATTACAATTTACATTTTGCTTAATTCAAATACAAATTTTTGTGAGGCGTTTAAATATTCTGTTGAATAATATTATTGCAATTAATAAAATGGATAACAATACGTATGGCACTCGTATCATTATGGAAACTAATTCTGGCATTTGACTATATGGCATATATTCTTCGGGAAAACAATAGACAACCCTCTCCTGATGGTCAGACGGAGTTTATGGTAACCTAAAAGCAGACGAAGCCATGTTTTCCCCGTGTTGGTCCGGACTCCTTTGCAGAATAGACCATCTGCCTTCCTGCTAAGCAGCACGAAAAAGGCGAGCATAGGGTTACCGTCACTAACACCGTGACATCCTGCTGGGTGGTAGAATTTCGCAGCGACTCACCCGGATTGGTACCACCGCCTTACCTATTCCCGCCGCTATAACGTCATGACGTGTTCCGGTTTGGAGGGTAAGGTAGCCGGTTTACTTACTTTTGCTCAAGGCCTAACATTCCAGCCTCAGGTTGGCAACGCAACATTACCACCTTTGGTGTCTCTAGGCGGCGTGAATTTTTAGGTACCATCAGAAAAACCTTCCGCTTGTTTGCCTTCAATAATATCATTAAAAAAATAAAGCCAATATATTCTATAACCTTCCATAGACCGGAAGGTTTGTGGATAAAAATCATGTTATCAAGGCAGTTAATGCGTCAAACTTTACACTTTTTTTGTCATTGTTTTTGTTTGTTTCACCCATATTCACTTCATTGTTTCTAAGTTTTTTTTTGAGAATGTAACGTTTTAGATAATTAAACCGTAATGGCATTTTAAACATCATTGCATTGTTCTTTTGGCAGCATATTTCACAGATTTTTAATCGCGAATGACGCACTAAGGATCAAGTTAACGGTATTTCCTTTTCCCCGTGTTGGTCCGGGCTCCTTTGCAGAATAGACCATCTGCCTTTCTGGCTAGGCAGCTCGTAAAAGGCGAGCATAGGCTTATCATCACTTACACCGTGACATCTGACTAGGTGGTAGAGTTTCGCAGCGACCCGCCCGGTTTGGTACCACCATAACGTCATGACGTGTTCCGGTCCGGAGGGTAAGGTAGCCGGGAAACTTACTTTTGCTCGAAGTCTAACATCCTGACCTCAGGTTGGCAACGCACCATTACCATCTTTGGTGTCTCTAGGCGGCGTGAATTTCTTACCATCAGGAAATCCGTCTGCTTGTTTGCCTTCCCATAACATAAAAAAAAACGTTTATTGGAAAAATAATTTTAACTCTCTCTAATGACTTTTCTAGTCGTTGCGTTTAACGGTACCTTCGTTCATTTTGCGGCTTTTTCGAGCAGAAAGTATCAAAACTCCGTGGCCAGTAAAAAAGATTTAAGACTTTTCTCTGATTTACTGTCCTAGGCACAAACTATTCTAACTGTCCGTACTTTGTAGGATTAAAAAATAAACATAAAATACCACAGGAGCTTTGTATTTTATCAAAGAACGAAATAAAGTATGAGGATAATCAAGTACGGATGACGTGATTAAATAGTGAGTTAATTTTAAGGAGATATGTACGAATATGCCCAGAATGCTGCTGCTGGGTCTGAATATTCAAGTGATTAAGAAATAACGGAGGCATTTAATGGAAGAAGTGGATTGGGCGATAAGAAGTATGATAAGCCTGCTGGATTAGATGTATTTACAGTTGAGATGATCAAGCTTAGCAGTTGTCTTGCCATCCGGGACTCTTTACACCGATAGAGCACCTGAAGACTGGCGGCGTGCGGTCATCGTGTCCTTATACAAAGGCAAGGGTTCACGCATGAACTGCACCAGTTACAGGGCTATAAGTTTAGCTTTAAAAGTGTATAGATAGAAAAATAGTTGAAAGGAAGATAGATGTAAGGAGTGTCCGATGGAATGTTGTGGGAGGCGTATGAGGGTTTCAGGTCCGGAAGAGTATGTACGGATCAGGTATTTTCGTTCCACTACATTATATAAAAACATCTGACACATATTATTCTTGAAATAATATTGATTAAAAGCCTCACGCGCAACGTCCCGACTTCAAGACCATTACAGATTTTGCTAATGAGGGTTTTTTTTTTAGGTTACGAGGTTCGTGGTACGGAAAACATTCCAGAGGGCGCGCACCTGGTCATATACTACCATGGTGCGCTACCCATAGACATGTACTACTTCATGGCGTGGATGTACCTGCACAAGAACCGCCTAGTTCACACGGTCGCTGACAGATTCTTGTTTAAGATACCAGGTAGGTTTTTTAACATTTATTCAGTTTTTTTTAATATTAATGGAAGGCAAACAAGCAGACGAATTTCCTGATGGTAAGAAATTCACGCCGCCTAGAGACACCAAAGGTGGTAATGGTGCGTTGCCAACCTGAGGCCGCGGTGTTTGACCTCGAGCAAAAGTAAGTTTACCGGCTACCTTACCCTACAAACCGGAACACGTCAACTGCAAGCATTGGATGTTATGGTGGCAGGAATAGATAAGGCGGTGGTGCCAATCCTGACGAGTAGCTGAGAAACTCTACCACCCAGTAGGATGTCACGGTGTTAGTGACGGTAAGCCTATGCTCGCCGTTTACGAGCTGCCTGACAGGAAGGCAGGTGGTCTATTTGCAAAGGAGCCCGGACCAAAACGGGGAAATAATTAATATTATTAAATTAAATTTTTACAATTTAAATATTTTTAGAAGGAATGCATAAAAAGCTGTAAGTTTATGAGTAATTTAAGCTTTGATAATGAAGGTTATTGTCAGAAGTGTATTTTACTAATACAAAGTGCCATTCATACAAAGTGTGTTAGTTATTTATGTAAATGTACTTGGTGATTAACATTTGCCGTGTCAAGTGTTTTTCCATCGTATATATCTAGTTATGAAATCTAGTTTAGGGCCACGTTCATATACCCACGAAAACTGTATTTTTATAAAAAATAAATGCTGTTTCTTTATCTCGCTAAGACTCGAAAACTGAGGAACTAAAAGAGGTGAGCAAAATTAAAGAAGCACGAGGAAAAAACATTTTCATTTTTCCCAATCAAAATGGTTTTCTTGTCAATATTTGGCGGATTAAAGTTCGAAGGACAGTTAGTTAAAGGACGTATAAAATGTTGTTAAAATCGGTTAAATCGATCGAACCGTTAAGGAGGAGATGTACTCCTCCTAAACGGTTCGATCGATTTTACAAACACTCTAACAATGCATTAGTCAAGTTTAAACCGAGGTTTTTGCGCCATCGGAAGAAGATTGTCGCAGTTTTTTTGGTATAACTATTGACTTTCGTATAACTATTGAGTAAAGGCAGTTAATTTTGATAGCATTTAATTCGGTTATAGTGTACAAATGAAGTATTCTTGAAGAAATAAATGTAACGTATAGGTATTTAATCGTTCCCGCCAAATCTCACTGAATGAGCTTGAGTAAGGAGGCCACTGCTGTACTCAAGATGCTGACATGATTTATATGACGACTTATGACTAATCTTGTATAATTTCAGTCTGGTTTTGTTAAATCGGGTAACTTGTGGTAGTGGTAATTTGTTGAATGGCAGATACTAACGGCCAATGCCAAGAACTAAAAAAAACACAACTTATATATTTATTCGATGTATAAAATCTTCAGGGTGGAGGATACTCCTCGACAACTTGTGCGTGATACCTGGTACCGTGCAAGAGTGTGCCAATGTTTGCAAAGCGGGGAACTCGCTCGCCATATCGCCGGGAGGGGTTTACGAAGCGCAGTTTGGCGATCACTATTACAGACTGTTCTGGAAGTCGCGGATCGGGTTCGCGAAAGTCGCTCTCGAAGCTAAAGTGGTGAGTGAACAATCAACATACATTTTCATTTCTATAAATTTTAAAGAAAGAAAAAATGTTTCGCCCCAGACTTTCTTTCAAATTTATAGAAATTTAACCCAAGCACAGGGCAAGTGCTAAAATAAAAATACACCTTCATTTCTGACACAGTTCAGCTCCTTGTTCTGTTCGTTTTTACCCTCTTGTACCCCTTTTTTGTAATGGTCATTGAAATTTCTATTGGACTTCTAAAATGTTAGACCAAAACGAGATAATTTTTTTATACAAGAGGAAGCATACGAGCTAGTGGGTCACCTGATGGCAATGATCACCGCTGTCCACGGACATCCGCAACACCAGGAGTATCACAGATGCGATGCCTACCTTTAAGGAATGAGTACGCTCTTTTACCGCCCTCGGTAACTGATTCCACAGAGGTGTTGAGCGAGGTAAAAAATGTCTTCGGAATCGCACAGTTGTAGATCGCCACGCATCAAGATGATGGGCATGATACTTTAAACTCTGTCGCGATGTCCGAAGGTGGAAATCAGCGGCTGGAATTAAACCAAACAACACTTCAGAACATTCCCCATGATAGATGCGGTAGAAAACAACCAGGGCTCCAACATTTCTACGCAGCGCCAAAGAATCGAGCCGATTGGTAATTGTCCGGTCATTGAGATAAGCAAAACCAAATAATGACAAGGGGTGTTTTCCCCGATTTGGTCGCGGGGTCGTGTTTAAATTAGACCATCTGCTTTTTAGCTAGGCAGCTCTTAAAAGACAAGCTAAAGTAGGTAAATAAGTCATAACCGACAAGATAGTAATGCACTTAAAATATCTATGGTTTACCTATAGGCTACGATTATTTCTAACCATCAGGAGGTTCGTGTGTTCTTTCGCTGTCCTATCACACAAAAAAGACCAAACTACAAGTATTTTAATGTGAGCTCAACACTAATACTACTATACAAAGATGTCTTTGTTCTTTCTGTATTGCTGCATGTGAGTTGCAATAGTTAAGAAATGGTAACGCTACAGTGTTAAGGTATATAGTCAGTATTTGCGGAAGGTTTCTCGGTCAGTACCAGTCAGTACATGTGATCGGTTGTGTTGCAGCCGATAGTGCCGATGTTCACCCAGAACCTGCGCGAGTCGTTCCGCACGGTGGGGTGGCTGCGGGCCGCCTGCCTGCGGGTGTACGCCGCCACGCGCGTCCCGCTCACGCCCGTCTACGGCGGCTTCCCAGTCAAGCTCATCACGCACCTCGGGAAACCCATCCCCTACGACCCCTCGCTCACGCCCGAGGCGCTGCAGCAGAAGGTACGAACCGTACGCACGTACGCACTCACACACGCGCACTCACGCACACTCGCACACGCACGCACGCACACGCACGTACTTAAACTCGCAACTTATTACTGTCTTACATTCAATCCAAAATAGAAAAGAATAGTTTAAAATATTTCTCAAATAAAATAAGTATACATTTTTTGTAGGCCATAAACACATTACACATTTAAATTTACAATGCAATATTTTAAAACTAAAGTTAATAAGCATCTTAATAACGTATTTAAATGTCAAGTTAAAAATAACAGTATTGTTATACCAATAACATTTTCAAATTGTCAAATAATGAACATCAAAATAACACAATATAAATATGTAACACATATACAATCATTCAACATTATACAGCAACTTACTTAATATGTCTATGAATATTTCTCTGATTGTAATATGCTTCCCTATATTAAATATCTATATATGAAATCCATTTCAGTCCATGTTCATTCGTATTAATAACATATTAGTCCATTCAGAGACACACACTCAGACACACAGACACGCCAAACTCATATATAATTCTGTAGAAGAAGTTATAAAGATCTCTAACCATTACTTGACAGGTTGCAAGAGCAATCGAAGACCTCGTGGAAGAACACCAAAGGGTGCCTGGCAACATACTTCGCGCGTTAACAGACCGCATTTATGAAGTGCCTAAAAATAAGAGTAAAAAGCATATCACCAACGGCAAATGCCAAAGCGAGAGCAGGACGGAGACAGAAGATAGTCTAAGCAGCAAGTGCGAGAGTGATAAAAAGAAAGTGCCCTAGTGGTCATGTACAAGGTATTTATAAGGATCGGTGTACAAATGTATAAGCATTTTTTTATGTTTTTGTACAACAATATGTTGATTTTTAATAATTTTATAGGGAAAAAAAACATTTTGCTACTTAAATCTAATAGTAAAAATATGTGTACGTGCTTTATAGTTACGGCTAGATTTAATGTTCCTCAAATTATGAATTCGCTAAAAAATAGTTCATTGAACCCTTTAGATTTGGTATGCCAAATAAACAGGGGTCAATGATCTATTTCTTCCGCTAGTTTTTGATGGCAATACACTTTATGCTTTATATTATAACTAAAATTTTACTAATCTATAACTGCATATTGTCGATGGGTCGTTAATAGCTGTAGCTATTTTATATTAATTAACTACAACTAATAACGACCCATCGAAAATCTTTAAATATTAGCGACCCATTTAATAAATTTTCATTTTTACCTTCTTTATTAAGATTTGAGATATATAAATATATATATAAGATATACATATATTTATAAGATGTACATATATTTATATATATGTCGAGTATGCATTAGCGAGGTTTCATCATCATTATCATCACCCGCCGGAAGACGTCCACTGCCGGACATAGGCCAGCTGCTTGTATGCAGCAACCCTTTCCCCGCGACTTTGACCAGGTCATCAGTCCACCGGGTGGGAGGTCGTCCAACACTACGTTCTCCGGTGCGGGGCCGCCACTCGAGAACCTTTCTTCCCCAGCGGTTGTCGGTTCTGCGAGCAATGTGGCCAGCTTGCTGACGTGACAATGGGCAGCGTTGTTTATTTACAATAAATATCTTACATCTTTTAAAAGTTGAGAGAAATTGATACAAACTTAATGGGTCGGTGATACCTACAGATTTTCGATGGGTTGATACTGATACTGCAGCTATTAACGGCCCATTGAAAATGCGTACAATTTCCGGTAAACTATGTGACTAATAAAGTTCTATGGCCTCGTAAAAGAGAGAAAATATTTAATAGAATCTAGAGACAAGATATAGTAAAAGTCTCATCGCAATAAGTCTTTACAAAGTAGAGAAATATGAGTTTTGTAATTGTAATAGGTTAATGAATAACTTTAAAATTACAAAAAAAATTAACCCTCGACAAAACTACATACAATGTAGCTAAGAACAATCTCGATTACATCACTTTTCAAATCGTAATTACTCTATCCGTTTCTAGTTAAAATAATGATGGGACGGGCCGGCAGACACACACACACTCTTTCACTCTCACACACGCAGGCGCCACGCGCACGTCCATTTCAAACTTATAACACCTCTTCTTTGTCGGGGTTAAAAAAGATGATAGGGGTCAATGACCGATTTTCTTCCTTCAACGCCTAATGTTTTTTATTTATTGTAACTCTTCCCGTTTTAATAATCTAATAGATATATAATTACGTGCAGTAAAACTGCAAAAACCGACGCCAACTATTTCATTAGGTACCACGTTGCGATTTGATTATTTTTTTTTTTGAAAGATAGCAAATTATTCCGAACCTTTATCGAAATAAATTTTATCATCATGATAAAACTACTGTGGGACCACCTCGGCATCATAACCGATAGGTTTTGAGGTTTTCTTAAAAAGAATCGTCAAAATCAGTTGGCTATTGGCAGAGTAATTGTGTAACAAACATACAAAAGACTTGCAGTCTCTCAGTAGAGAACATCCTTCTTTTTTGGAGTCGGTTAAAAATGTACTCATATCAAATCTTACTTTCCCTTCTATAAAAAACGTGAAATGGGGTGTGAAACTATTATACTTAGAAATATGAGCTTAAACCTAAATGTCACAAAATTAGTGAACTATTAAAAATAATGTGATATGAACATTTATATGAAAAACCCAAGATGCATATTCGGCACCTCAAAACCATCCGTTAGTTTGAAATGAGCTCTCATTACTAAAGCATACGGACGTCCGTTAATATGCAAAAACAACTATACGTCGAGTGCTTGAAGTTGGTTATGCAAAAATGTGTTTTTTTAACTTAAAAAAATTCTTAACGCTCTTAGGCAGAGGTTCAACCAGGGCACCCACTAGTCTATGGTAATGTCAGTGGTGGTGATTCTGCCGTTTACAAACTAAACTTATTTTAGACGCATGCTTTCTTTTTCAAATAAAACAAAAACAAAAGAGATGGAACATTTTAGACATGTCAGATTAGGATGTTTTTGATCAACTTTTCCTAATGACAGATTAAACATCTGTACAAATGTCGTGTACGATTTAATCTGACAGCACTAAAAGCGTTTTGTCTCTTTCTATTACTTGCGTTAAAAGAAGATAGCGATAACTTAAAATTAGTTTAGTGAGTGCACAACAAAATTACCACCATTGGCAATCCTATCGCCCACCGGGCATTTATCCAATCCAGCCTGGCCTAGGTTTGTTCTAGAAAATCGATAAACACATCTTCCTACTGTCCCGAGTCGGGCGCGAACCGAAGCCTCATAAAACCCAACACCCAGGATAGGGTGGGTTATAATTACCGGAGGCGATAATTACTACGCCCCCATAACTATGACACATTTACATAATTTTTTTTTAAATTTTAATGTCAGTTTTATTTGAGACCTTGCATCTTGGGTTTTCTTATCAATGTGTTAGAATTAAAAAAAAAACATATGGCATATTCTGCGAAAGTCCTTTCAAGTGCCAGTAGAGATAAGATTCTTTAATTCTTTCTGTAGCTCAGACATAATATAAAAGTTTTTAGTAATAAAATTAAATAGGAAAACAAATGTAAATTGAGTTCGTCGATTTTTAAATTAGAAAAAGGGTATGGTGGTGGTATCTTCATTCTCCTATCGTCAACCAGGCATATACTCAAACCCCGGTCATTTTTATGTGAATATTATAAAAACACACATTCTTATGGTTGCCTGACCCGGGGACCGAACCCGAGACCTACAAACTCAAGTCCAACACCGAGAGTTAAATCACGTTTTTCATGCGAAATGCTATTAAATACTTAAATACAAATATTTTTTGGAACAAATATGTCATCATAGCCATCAGCATTTAATCCCAATCATAGACAAGAAATAAATATCTGTTTTTTTTTTGTCTAGGAAAATGTGAAAATGGGACCAGTAGAGGTCGACATAATGTTTTTGATAAAAGAAGAAAATGGCTACTTAGCGGGAAATGGGGAAAGGGTATTGAGGATGATAATGTTTGTGTAATTTTATTCGTGATACATGATGATTAAAAATATTTTTTTTATACATGGTGTTCCTCATAGTTCAGTAGTATCATACTGTGTATGTCATATTACGTTCAAGGCTTGGAACCGATACCAAAAGTAGTTACTATACCGGTACGTAGCGTTTCTTGCCATTAAGATACGTGCATATCGCTGACAAGGTACATGTACTCCGTATACCGGTACCGTCCCGATACCAATGACCTGTGATAATACCAATAAATACCTGTACCTAATAAGGGTACTCGTTATATGCAGGTAAGGCTTTGCCAATTTTCGTTTTTAGGCATCGATATCATATAAATTTTTCAAGTAGTAAAAAAATCGGTTGTAGAAAACTTTTACATAATATATTTTTAGTACCAGCAATATTGAACCAGTACCGGAACAAAACTCTTGAACCAATATACTGGTACTAAATCTGGTACCGGTAATATCAGTACAGAGAACGCCTTTGGTATTGGTATTGCTGCAAGCCGTTACTACCGGTTCCAAAAATACCGATATCTTAAGCCCTAATTGTTATATTTTCTCTCCACAGACATTATTAACTCTAAAACTAATGCAATAATTTTAGTTTTTTTTTATAAAAAATCTAGTCCTTTCATGTATAGACACTATGTATGGTAAAGTTTTGAATGAACAATTACATTCTATACAAATAACATCATTCTACAAACTGTAAACACCATGTATACTTTATACATTTTGATTAATGGTACTTTGTCTAATTTACTTTTTTTTGCTCAAAAAATCCTATTTTAATATTATTTTAGATGTTTATATTTAAAATGATTTATCATTAAATTGACATTATTGTCTTATGCAATATTTTAATTTAGTATATGTTATTTATATTGTTTTGTTTATATGTTTAGGATTCCCTTTAGTTTAAAAATTTATTTCATATTTTTTCGTTTTAGATGACATAGATCATTCAGATTTTATCACAGATTTTATCATGACAACAGAATTTATGACATCAACAACTAAACTTAGTTTTGACAACTTTATATTTAGATAATGATATTGAAATATATAGCAAAACAAAATATTTATTATTAATTTTTCACGCGGGCTAAGAAGTGGGGAGAAATCAGTATTCTCTGCCACCAACTTTTTTATAGAAATGTTATTAAAATTTGACCTCGTACACCATGAAATAAGGTCGAATTTTAATATTTTTTCTGACCTCCCGACGGATAGTAACAATTTTTTCACCTGCTGCGCTAAACGAAGTTGTAATTTCCAATTGCGCTCTAAATGAAGTTTTTGTTTTTTGTGATTGGTATAGCAGACAAATAGTAGACACACCTTGGCAAGTAAAAAAGGAAGGCTCATATCACATGTAATTGTTGGAGTTGTCAGCTTCGACGGTATTTTACTGCCCCAATATAATATTAAAATCGCTAGCACATTTTTTCATTTCTCTAGAACTAACAGCACTTGTGAAATTCCCGTTTATAAGAAAAGAAAAAGATTCTGAAGGCTAAAAACTGGAACTAAAGGTTTTATGTGCATCTAAAACCATATTTTCAGACTATGTATAAGTTTTAAAAATATCTTTCATGTAATTAAATTATATTCGGAACCTTCGAAGTTCCTTTTCTTCAAAAATTATTCCGCAACAAATGTTGCCAAAAAATGTGATATTTAAAAAATACATTACAAATTATGAAACACCGTTAATAGATTTAAGGTTATATTATGCATTTGATAATTTAGTATTTGTGAAAATTATTTATGTATTAAGCATTTGTTTATATCGTGTATACTTAATTACCGAAGCATAATAAAAAAGCTACTTAAAAATTGAAAATTATTGTAAAACAACATAACGTATGAAGCTTGGTATCTGGCAGCTAGCTGTATGCGAAATAGTATGTGTGGCCAATTATAAAAGCTGTATAAAAATAATTATATACTTTTAACATTTTTAAAGTAATAATGCATACGAATTAAGTATATGAATTCCCTAATGGCGCTGTCAGACATATTTGCAAAAGCTTTGTATATGTATCAAATTATGTGTATGTATCTAAATAGACTGTATATTTTATAATAGTTTAAGTGTGGTGTTTTGGCTTAACTAGATAGAAAACAGGGATAAATCGACTAGGCCAAGTTTATTATACTTATTAGGAAAAACTTATTTTAGAAATTATTAAAAACTGACAACTTATGTAAAAATATTCGCAACTTCATTCATAGAAAATACAAGGTGCTACTAAATTAGTTAGCAATATTTTGAATATTACTCCCAATGTATAAACGTTAAATATTAATTTAAATAATATTTGATGTTCATAAGGTATACTAAATTTTAAAGGTTATTAGATATATCTTTTTCTCTAACTTGAATTTTGATTATCAAGATATTTGTAGTGATTTTCTTGTTCTTTTCTAGAAACTAATTCTTAATCAATTTTAAATTGCCCTATTCAAATTTATTCTTAGAGACCCTTCTACCAGTTCCAAAAATATTGGAAACTAATTTGTAGCTATGTATGTAATACACAACTTGCTATAATTAGTCAAATAATTCGAAATAAATTGCTGGGTATATTATACCCATGGTGAATAGGTCACGCTCATAGCCAGGAAAGTATTTGGATGGATTATATCAATTTTTAAATGAATAGCTGAGTGGGCTGTAGATAAGTAGGCGGGTGTGTTATACCCATAGCGGGGTGCCAGGGTGTGCTATACCCAAATTTGTTGTTGTCAAATGTACGCGATTATTTTTTACATGAGTATTTTTTTCTACTTTTTCACATTCATCTGATGCGAAGTATAATTACTCAAAAATATTTGCATGCGTATATTATGTCTGCAAATGTACAAACTATGCCTAGTGACTAGTGAGTCCCTACTACGTATTGTATACTTAATAACTGATAATATTTATAAGGAAATAAATATTTTCCACATAATATTTATTTTATTACTTAATCTAATTTGTGGAATCCTATCGCCAGATAATAAGTGCAAACATCTTGCCCGTAATTGTACCACTGCTTCCTTTTTTTCCTTTCGATCATATCAGTGTTTGCTAGTGTTGTGTTCTGGTTTAATTTTTATGGCAGTCAGGCAGATTAACCTACTCAGGCTAGACGCTAGAGACTTAATATCTTTGATCCAAGTGTTAGCCAATAACATGAATATTTTAACTAATCTACCAATAGTTTATGGTCTCAAGTACAGGCGGCGCAACGGGTGCACTAACGACGTGTTTCTTTGCTACAAGTAAACAACAGGTGCACTCGCAGGTGTGCAGGTGACGTCTTTCTTATCGCTGCTGCGACTATAAAAGACGAAGCAACTTCATTTCCAATAAACACACCGAACGTGAGTCGCACAGTATTCCGATCATTGCCTAGGGCGATGGTCACTACTGGTTAAGGTCTCTTCCTGACATATGAGGGCAAAGAGATACTGCTTGTCCTAATTATAATGGGTAAATTGTGATCAGTCCACAACCCGGACTTGCGGGGAATACCAAGAAATGCTATTTGATTGGCACTTACGCTGTCGAGCGGGGTGAAGCCCACTGTTCCGCCCTTAGAGGCTTTGCTTGAACACGCGCGCCTTGTGACTAAATAGGATGCCGTTGCTTAGTTCGACATTAAAGTTATTTTTGGCAGTTGGCAGAATATTGGCAACATTTGTTGCCTTTATTCTGTATTTCAAAACAGAAAAATGATTTCATATTTTCCATTCGTTATTGCTTTATGTAAAAAAAGATAGCGAATCATGGCCATGCACCATAGATGATGTAGCTGTGTCGCTGTCCTGTGGCTGGAAGCTAGACTAATCACAGATTATACCCAAATAAGGCTAGTTGTGCTAGTCTACCAGCTACCCTACCCTTTGGATCGGATTATGACACTGGCATTACATCAGCAGGAATAGGTAGGGTAGTTGATCCCTACCCGGACGCAGATGAAATGGAGGAAACCAAACCGCGTCAATTGCAGATGACTTACGAAGTTGAACTGGACTTAACTTATCTACATATGTAGGTGGAACAAGTTGTCACTCAATTTGAACCATATCAACTAATGATGTTACAGCTTTTTTTATTTTTAGTCATTGGTCATAGATCAGTCAGAGACTTTTCAACTGAACCGTGAACTGCAAATTTTTGGCTGTAGGCACAGCTCTATATAATATAATATCTGAATATGTGAACCGATTCAGAAAGTTGTGAGTAATGATCTAATAAAATTTAATCGCCTCTTACAAAGTGCCTGACAGGAAGGCTAAGACTATTTCTTAACAAAGATCCGGAATAACATGGGGGATATACGATATGGAGATAAAACATATTGTTATAATAATTTCCATTTATTCTTAAATTTACAAATTCATACAAACATCAGTCATTTATACATTTAATACTAGGACATACATATCATGGAGTCATTGTAACGAGTTTTTGATCTCTCATATATCACAAAAGGTCTCAAGAAGACATTCGTCTTCCTCATTAATAAGGAATATGAAAGAGACAAAAAACATGGCTAACTTGTAGGAACACATTTTTCGAGCCATATTTCATTTATACATCGATTAATATTAATTTAATTGTATTTCTTCAATCATTTGAAAATTGTTTTAAGAATTTACAGATTAAAAAACATAATATGCGTCAGTGTTGCCACTGTAATGTAAACTACTGTTCCTGAAATTAAAATCTTTTAAAAGTAAAAAATATATTTGTAATAGCAAAAATAAAAGCAATCATGTTAGTTTTTAGTATGTTTTAACAGCATACGCAACTTGAATGTACTCCAAGTATTTCGAATATTATAATATATAACATAACCTCACAGTGATGGAGTGATCCACCATCAAGAACCGCAAAGAGAAAACAGATACATGTTATATATTACATAGCATATATTCCAGGGGTTAGTTCTCTTATATATCACTAACGTGCTACTAAATATCTGGCAACCCTGGAAATATCCAGTGTTGCCATTTTAGATAAATTAACGCTAGAGATTTTAGAAGAAATTGAAATGATTTTACCGCCTCCATTTGTGTTTAGAAATACAAATAAAGTTTACTTCGTCTCTGTCACTTTTATATAATTTAAATGAATTCAGTGTAGTTGGAAACATCGTCGAACTGCTGCGGTTGTGTCGACGGCCTGACTGCACCTGTACCCGGTCTGTATTGTGGGCTCTAGAAAAACATGTCACAAATATTTATCATTCAATACCATAATTTAGCGATAAATCTGAAAAATACGAAAAAAATCAGCATTAACCTTTACCACGTTTGTAATCTAACCTCTTACTCTTGGTTCTTATTTTTTAGTGGCTATAAGCATAGTGTACAGAAGATCTTTCTCGGATAATATATGCAAAAAATTAACTTTACAAATCATAATATTTCTAGTACGTAAATTAAAATAAATTGTATAGTGAAATAGTACAAGTATTAACCACAAAAAAAGTGTGTAAAAAATATTTATGTTCGACAACGTCAATAACATATAAATTTGACAGTTGTCATTTATACCACGCTGCTGTCAAAAACATACAAAAAAGGAGAAAAAAAATTGTACATAATTCTTAGTACCGCTATTATTGTACTTAAAATGGTACTTTTAAAATTGACCTTGTATGTTATCTAAAATAATGATGAAAT
Source organism: Calephelis nemesis (assembly GCA_002245505.1). Classification (NCBI taxonomy): domain Eukaryota; kingdom Metazoa; phylum Arthropoda; class Insecta; order Lepidoptera; family Riodinidae; genus Calephelis; species Calephelis nemesis. The sequence goes on from NJDD01000604.1 coordinate 67,969, forward strand.
AGCAGGTAAATAGCCAGTAACGTCACCCATGTTAAAAAGAATTGAAGATAGTGTACGAATAGAACCCGTGCTAACAAACTGTGTATTAAAACGAATAAAATGTTTTGACTCCCAAGAACGAATATTTAAATTTCTAGGCAAAATTTAAATCTGTCTTTTTTAATGCTTTACAATAGACAAAGAGGATGAGTTACGCATGTCAGATGTTCTAATTAGTCTGTGGTTTGAATGTACCTGTTGTTGTTTTCTTACTGGTAATTTTTGACGGAAAAGCTTTTTGTTTAAATTTAAATTCGTCATTTTTAATATGGGTTAGGTACTGCAGAAAATTAGATGAAAAAAATTTTGAAAATACATAAAACGGAAAGCTCGTTCTAAGTAATAATTTAGAACATATTGTTACATACATTACAAAGAACGATCTCTATTACATAAAATTTATTAGAGGTTTTGAAAGATTTGAAGTATTAAAATATTGAAATTCAAATAACAAACCTTAAATATTAAAAAAAAACTAAAAGATATTAAATTAAATGCAAAAGCCAGTGCATTTTAGGCACGAAATTTCTCAAGAATGAAAAAATAACAAAAAATTTAAATTTATGCAAGTTATTCCGTCATGTGTATTTTCAAAAATTCTTAAGATTTTGTAAGGACTTATTGAAAAGTTAGAAATCAATATTTCGGGATATGGCTTGTGACGGGATGTGACGAGCGTTTCACAACATGAAAGGTAAATTTGTTCAAATAAATGTTGGAATAAATAAAAACTACTCAATATTGGAACTTATTTGTTTCTTTTTTTATTTTGAGATCGCAATTCATTTTTGCCTCAAATGTGTTTAAAATTCGATTGCACATGAAGCAATAAACTAAATGTTCCTTTAACTGTTATTTATTGATGCGATATATACTGAACTACTCGTATTTTTTCTATTGTTGATACTATTAATTACTGCAAAATAATCATTTAAATACATAAAAGCAATTAATCTACCTCAAAGAGCATAACTAACATTACACTAACCATCCTCATCAATTAATTATCCCAACGTAATTATGTTAAATTTGCATAATTGTGCTTATCCTAACGTTGTTGTAAGGAAGCGAAAGTTGAATATGTCAGAAAAAGCATGAGAGTAAAATAAATGAGAGAGAATGTGAGCGCTACGGAAAATCTGTGGTGTATTGCTTGCTGACCGAATCCGCAACAGTGAGCTCCAAGATAGAGTGGGTTTGAAAAGAAAGTGTTGGTGTTAAAATGATAAACTCGGGTGTAATGCGAAGGTGGTTTCAAGAGTTTTAAACCGGCGTGTTTGTATGGAAAGGGTAATGAATGTAGAGGAAGCCGGGCAGATCTTCAAGAATCGTGAGATGGAACTCGATTTTTTCTGCCCACCTCGTAAAGGACTTGGCGTCGAGATGTGTATGTACTCTTTATTAAACTTTACGTACAACATGTAAATTACTGAATGTACAATTGGATTTGTAATAAACACAAAAATTAAATCCGATATCCAATTTTAAAAGTTTAAAGTCTGAACAAAACCTTAGACTATATGACAAGCATAAAAATATAGAATGAAATGAGAAAAATATTGCATTACTTATAAAATATAATTATAAATCTTAAGATAGACAGAACATAAAAAGACGTAAATGTGTCTCACGAACAATAAATAAAAGAAATACCTGTAAGTACTGCAATATTACTTGTTAAGTTAACACACACTGGGGTATTTCGTAAATAGTACTGGTCAAAATTTTACGATAGTCTTGGTGGCTTTTATTTACGTTAAAGATGGCGTTCTTTCATATAACACATATTTTGCTTAAGAATGAAAAAGTACAATCTACGTATATTTCTAAAATACAAATAAATATCCCTGGACCAATAACACAAATTGATCTAACCTCAAAGAAAGCAAATTATATGCTTATGACAACGACCCTAACACCTACATAGAAATATTGAAATTTATACCAGAACATACAATTTCAAGAAATTTATATTTATCATGAAATTCAGTGGAAATGTTAGAAAAATGGGTCCACAAAAATCATGAAACGTCCAGCAATTCATGGAAGGTGAATTCAATAAAAAGTAATTTTGTCCCGAAAATAGCCCAGTGTGCAACAGAGAAAGAGATGAAGTAGGTGAGAAGCAATACTTATGTTAGGCGTGCGTGATACAGCTCACATGTGGGGTCGGCCACCGCGCGGCACCTGCTGTTGCTAGAAAACGTGCAGCACTGAGTATCTCAACATTGAGTATATGCGGCACTATAAAGGCAAACAAGCAGAGCTAATACCGTCTATAGATACCATGTTAATGTTTGCCAGGCTGCTTGGTAGTAAAAATTACTACCCATTGCTAAAATACGTACACACTTATAGCAGTTTAGAATCGCGTATTAACCCAAAATAAACAAAAATGAAATTTATTTATTTGCGGAATATGTATGTTTAAAAGTTGTTACAGAATACTTATTCGTACCAACATATTCTACCACATTGTGGTGTGCAAATATCTAACTTAATTAAATATTACACTTATTAATTTAAACAAAAATTATAACGATTAAGTTTTACTCTATCTACCATACACTACCACCGTTTCCAAACCTAGCCAGTCAGGCGAAACAAATGCTGTTATCATGTATATTTTTGTATCAAATCAGCTTAGTACACAAGCAGGTGAGCTCCCTGAACGTACTAGAGAAACTATGGAATTTAGTATTATAACGTTGAGAGTCAAATTTCGAATTTTTTAGTGTTTATCTGACTTTAAAAACCCCAATCGACCAATATACTTTGGTTCAATATTCTGTATGTTGCACAAAATCTAGAACGCACTTTTACAAAAATAATAATCCATAGGGTATCTCTTAGTTTTTGCTAAATTATATAAATTATATTTATAAATACTCTCTCGTCATAATCCCTCATTCAATATAAATAAACGTCCGATCCGTCCCTATATGATATCTTTTGACCAAAACTTATATAGAGGCAAAAAAGTAACTATTTCATGGTACGTATTTTAAAAATGGGTTTAAGTCCTAAATAAAATTTTCACCAAATACTCAATGTTAGATCCTCAGAAAAAGGTTTAAGGGACAGATTTTGCTTACTCCAAAAGGCGTTGTTTACTAGCTTGTGTATTTTTATTCAATTTGCTATAAATAAAAGATTTCAATTAAATTAAAAATACTGCAACAAACCTCCGAAAAAAAGTAAAAAAGGTATAAGCGAATAAACATTTAAAATAAGCATTAGGTATGTAAAAGATACTTTTAAATTATTTTTATTAATTGTATTTTTCAAATAACACTACATTTTGGAGCAAACAAGTTAGTAGCGTGCATAGACAAAAGAAAAAGAATATCAGAATTAAAGGATTCAGAAGAAATGGTAAGATCTATAATTTTTAGAAATGAGAGAACATGATTAGTGACAACAAATGAAATGAAATAGGTAAAGAATATACCAAGCTTTAACATTTTTCCAAATCGTTAATATTCTGTTCTAAGCTACTCTGTATGTTCTTTTTTTAATTTTATTTGGTGTTGCCACTACAAGTTCTTATTATCAAAATAGTATAAAAATTAGGACAATTTTCTTTACTACATTTAACTTCATACTAATATTAAAGCTTGGTTTAGACAAATGTGAATGAATGCACACTTAGAATTTTTGAGACCGCTGTTAAAATTTTATCACATATATATTTCATGATTATTTAAATTATTGTGGCCCAAATTTTTTAAAATTTGTCTTAACCATTATTGACTCGCAACTGAATACAGATTTCAACAGTTGCCAAAATATTTTTATTGTTGCCAGTAACAATAAGTATGTATGCCAAAAAAGAAGCTTAGCCTTTTTGTTAATATAACTGCAACACGAAACATTTAAAAATTGTATGTGTGTTATACATTCATCAATAATGGGTTTTGTTAAAATATAATGAAGCATTAAGGTATGCTACAAAAAATATTTAAACTTCGCCAAATATTTTAACAAATGAATGAAAAAATATAAAACATTTGTAAGATCATATACGATGTGTTTTCAAATTAGTGCTCAATATTGTGCCTATTAATATTAAATTGAAATAGTAAAATTTAAAGTAAAAACAACTAAATTATAGCACTCTTAATATCCTATATTTGCTTGCTCAAGGTCAATGGCCGCTCACAGCGTATGAATATCAACTAAAAGCGCCTGTCTTTTTTCACAATAATAATCATAATTTGGTAATAACTGTTTTACATGTTATTTATTTTTATTGTTTTTACTGAAAGTGTAAAAACAATAAAAATAATTAACAAAAATAACTAAGGTACGTTTTCCGTGTCCCTAGTTGAAATGACAAAAAAAATAAGATATCGTCAAAATGTTTGAGAAAACATGATCTCTGTGTATATTTATGTCAAGTTTGAATAATTTTGTCGTAGATAGGATTTTAATCAGCGACCTTAGATATTAAAGCTGTCGATTTAAGGTGCACATATTTTTCTTTTCAAACAATTTGACATTTAAATAATTTTTCATTAAAAATATTGTTTAAAAAGCAGGCGCAATTAGCATTGACGAAATTTCAAATTTATGTACAATAAAAATTTAAATTAGGTTAGCTGAATTATGGAAAATGGTTCTATATAAAGTTAAAAAGAAAATAGTGTGAAAACTATTATGAAGATGGAATTTGCTAAAATATGCATACATTAGGTAACCAAGAAGTCTGCATAATTTATTGGATCTTTACAGGTAAATGCATGTTTCTAATATTTTAATTTAAAATGGTTTTAAAATAAAAATCTTAAAATTGAGAAAAAGGGAAAGTTAAAAGCTTAAAGCACTTACCTACTAGCAATCGAATAGTATTTTATCGTAAGTATCTGAGTATTAAATATATTACGATACAGTTAAATAATCGTCTAAATTTTATTTTATTTTTTTATCAAATAACTTTTTGGTTATCTAATAAAAAGTGTAAATGAACTTTAAAGTGGAACAAGCGATGACACGTGCGACTAAAATAATATGTTATAAATACATAACGCTATACAATATCATACAAGTCATAAAAACATATTTTTTATAACATTACACAAAATTCATGATTAGGGGTACGTAAATTTCGCAAATAAAAAATCTTGATTTCGCATTTAAAAAAACTAAAAAAAGAAAATTTCGCATTTATTTCGCAAAAAAAACTACAATGTTAAAAATTCAATTAAAGGCTAGCATTGTTGTAATTTCTACATTTTCATCTTTCATTGTTTGCCTGCGATTAGTTACGACAATGTTGTAGATACTAAAGTACCTCTCGGCATCAACACTATTGACAAAGAAATTGAGACAATGAATAGCTACTTTTGCAAATCCGGGGTAGCAAGATTTTGATGAAACTAAAATTTGCATTACATCAACAGGAGCTTCTTGGCCGACCAATCGAAGTAATTGTCTGTGAAAAGAGTACCCGTCAATTAATTCTTCTGGTGGTACACTTTTGAAATACGGAATTTTTCCCCTTGTTGGTCCGGGCACCTTTGCAGATAGACCATCTGCCTTCCTTGCTAGGCAGCTCGTAAAAGGCGAGCATAGGCTTACCATCACTAGCACCGTGACATCTGACTAGGTGGTAGAGTTTCGCAGCGACTCGCCACCTCAGGGTGCAACGCACCATTTACCACCTTTGGTGTCTCTAAGCGGCGTGAATTTCTTACCATCAGGAAGGTAGGTTTGCCTTCCTATAACATAAAAAAAAAAACTTTACAATATGGAATTTGAATTAGAAAGGAAGAAGAGGGCACATTTGCTGCTTCCGATGGACAAAATAATCTACTAATGTGTTTGTAGCACTCATTTGTTAGATTCGGTCCCATGTGTACCAACAATTTATCCAAGCTCTTTTGAGCTGATGTCTTCAACAAATTAACATTTGAAAGCACGTAACGTAAAAAGGTGCGAAAGTATTTTATTTTCAAATTTCGCTTTTATCGCAAATAAAATGCAGATTTCGCTTTTATCGCATCTATTTCGTAAAAACGAAATTTACGTACCCCTATTCATGATATATCTTTTTATACGTGATTTTGTAAATGCAATAGTATAAAAAAAGGCAATTGTTATCAACGCGGATGTCTACTCGTGTGAATCGGGCCTTACTCGTGTAAGTGTAAAAGTCGGAAGGCAAACCAACCTGCTGCAGCAGATGTCGCAGGCCGGGGTTGGGCGGCATCAGCGGCCGCATCAGCCGCGCCCCGCCCGCGCCCCGCAGCTGCAGCTGCTGCAGCTGGTGCTTGCGCTGCTCCTGGGGGGGAGAGGGGGGATATACAGGCTCACTGGTCATTAGTGCACTACGTCCTAGGGCGGCTCTAGTACATCAAAAGCAACAAGTTTTATTCTACTACTTTTTGAAAAACGCGAAAAAAGAATTTTGGTTGTCCATACTCTTGATCAGAGACGATGAACTTTTTGTAAATGTAATCTATGAAATTGTAAAAAAATAGGTATTTTTAAGAAATAAATATTCTAATGGCGACTTCTCAATATATATTTAAGAAACTTGATACATGTTCATAAAAATATAAATTTGTTTAAAAAAATTTTTGATGTAGGAATAAAAACAATCTTACTGCGCATCCTTCTCATCTCCACAAAATCAGCTATTCTTTAATGGGCCAATGTATACGTTTTAACCTCTACCCTTTTTTACTATATACCTCTCCGGGCATATTTAAGACTAACCATTTAATAAATTTAAAAAATGTATTAAATTTAAGTTGTATATGCAAGAATTATTGTACTCGTAGGATTTCAGAATATTTCGAAAATAGAAATGCTTTAATATTAATTGCTCCTCATACCACTAATGACGGAGAAACCGATGAACATACATAAAAAATAAATATAGAAGACAAAGGTATGACCTCCTTCTTTTATTGATGTCAGTTAAAAACATTTCGTATTCTGTAAACCATGATATAATAGTTAAAGTTTACAAATCACAATTTATAATAACAATAATGAATTTTCGCCAAAAGCCGACGACGCAAATTACAGAAGTTGATTCCAAGCATACCTCCAGCTGTTTGTAGTGCTGCTCCTGCTGCTGCGCGGCCTGCAGATGCGAGGCGATGTCCATCTGCGACTTGAACTGTGCCTCCTGCTGCTGCGCCGCCTCCAGCGTCTGCTGCAGGTGCTGGATCTTCTCGAGGTTCTGCTGCCGCGCCGCCTCCAGCCCGTCCAGCTGCGAGCCGCGCGCGCCGCTGCCGCCCACGCCCACAGACCCCACCCCGCCCACGTGACCACCCATGCCGCCGCCCATCATCATACCCTGACATCGCCCAATATTATACATGTATTAGTGAGTATAAGCGACGAAATCTGGTACCTCAAGACGCTATGATCCGGAAACAGATTAAGGCTACTTTTTGTCCTGACAACTCAAGTGGTTTACGTGGGAGAAAGTAATTAATGTTTTATGTTTATAAATAATGCTAATATTTTTGAGCACCAAAAAACAATAATTAACCAAATAAAATTACGTGCGATTTTTTTTTTGTTTCGCTATTAGCCTTTTTCCTGGGAAGATTAAAAAAATATCCGCTAGGGGCAGCACCGGTGAGGGGTATATATGTTTTGAATTTTCTATTGACAACAATGTTAAACATATATAATATGTAAAATTAATATGTATAACATATAAAATTTTATTTGAATTGATGGTGGTAAATGTCTAGCGGATAAACAGAAACATATAAATTACTCAATCCATCTCTACCAAGTTCAAAATCCTACACTTTTCCTACTACAAACTGGAAATTTTCCATCCTAAGCTTTACCTCGTTCTTTGCTAATGATAGCAACGAGTATAATTATATTACTACCGGTCCTATTGATACTTTAGATTTGAATGCTACATTATCTGACGATGACGAACAGCTTCCGAATTCTGGAAACTCGAAAGCACTACAAAGAGGAAGACAATATTGTTTAAGTTACTTTGTATCAAATATGGAAAACAATGCGAATGATTTGGTGTATTACTTAAGAGCAGACGTACAATCTTCCTTTCGAGTCACTGTGAAGTATAAAATAAGTATAGCTTTGGATAAGAATAGTAGCAAAATTATAAATGCTCAGTGTCAGTGTCCAGCATCTCCTTTAGAGAACTGTTCTCATATTGTTGCTTTACTTTACAAACTTGAGGATTATACTGTACGTTACAGTTATGATGTACGCACATGCACATCAAAATTAAAAGAATGGAATAAAGGCAAAAAATTAGGCAATAATCCAGACAATGTTTTAACTGTTAGCTATCCCACCAAACGTAAACACCTAAAGAAATCAATAATAAGTTTTATTCTGAATTAAAAAACAATATTTAAGTGATAACTATGATAAAAATCAGTTCACATCCAGATTTGTTTGAATAGTTCAAAGTAAAAAGGAAATTAGTTGTATGTGGAATACTTTGCTATGCATAAAATATGATGATTACGATTTAAGTCTAGACGAACAGTTAATTTTAGAAATAAAAGTTGAGCAATTACTAATGAACTTAACTCCGATTGAACCTGGACCAATTGAAATCGAAGTTGAACAAAATAGTTTACAAATAAAGTAATATTCTAATATTAATAAAACGTACATTTAACGTTGTTGTCAATAGAGAAATTAAAACATATGTACCCCCTCACCGGTGCTGCCCCTAGCGGATCTTTTTTTAATCTTCCCAGGAAAAAGGCTAATTAGTTGTTGCGTACGCGCCACTTTAAAATAAGCACGAACACGAGTAGATGTTTCATTTTTGTTCAATTTTCAAATTACTTTTTTCAGAAGAATCGTGTGTAAACTTTACATCTTCTTTACATATCAAAGAAATCCTGACATTTCTATTGTCATCTTACGTGTGTGTGAATGCATATGCGAGCGTCCGTGTGTTTGTGTGCGTGCCTGGGTGGATGTGTGTTTGCATGCGTGTTTTACCTGTTGATGCTGCTGCGGTAAAGCGTTTAATCCTCCACCCAAACCCACTAAGCCACCGCCCATGCCGCCGCCCAAACCGCTGCCTGCAAACATAAAAAAAAACACTTTCAGATAATTTATCTATTTTTGATATGTTAAACGTTGACCGCACGAAAACTGAATAAATTATAACCGCAAAAGCGTAGTTAACTCAATGAATATAAAAACATAGCAAGTTGCAAATACGATATAAAAATAAACTAATCTTTTTTTGTTTATCCCACTTCTGATCGGAAAAATATATTATATTTGAACGCTTTTGAAGTGAGGTGAGCGAGGTGTTACGAGGTGTACAGTTACCGGGCATCGGGGCCGCGGGCGGCGCGCCGGCCGGCAGCTGTTTGTTCATCTTCTGCTGCTGGATCACCTGCGGACGGGGGTATTGCCGTAAGCTGGTTTGCCTTTTAGATTATTTGTAACATAGACCTACCTGTCAGAGTCGAGAATTTTTTTTTCTTTGACTAACGTGACTGAGTCGGTGGTGGGACTTAGTACCAATTCGCCCAAATATCGCCAGCACTCGTCAGTCGTGTTATGATTTGGACAGATTAGCAACGCATTATTAATAGCGTTATGTAATTTTACGTATCTTATATGTAACGAGGTACCTTACATATAAGATACCAGGGTATCTTTGTATGTACTTAACTTGTGGAAATTCAACTACATTTTTGACTTTTTTTATAAAAAAGGGAAATGTAATCCAATGAGCTTAATTGGAAAAACTAAATATTATGTTGTTATCCTAAAGGTTATGCCAAATACACTAGCGAATTCAATTAAACTAAAAAACATGAAAAATTAAGATTATTTCTATTTGGAAGTTTTCAGATGGGAAGCGGGATAAAGGAGAATCCTTATCCCACTTCTGATATCTTAAACTCTTTAAACACAATCTGACGCTTTCCGTTGTGCGTAAAGTAATCTTTATATTTAGATACGACAATGACTAAACATCCCAACTTCACGTTAATAATAATCTATTAGCACCTCTAGTATTTCTTAACATTATAAAATCAGTTGGGTTAAAAATATATCATACTATAATAAATAATATTATAAAGATGAAAACTTTGTTTGTTTGTTTGGTTGTAATGAATAGACTCAAAAACTACTGGACCGATTTTAAAAATTCTTTCACCATTCGAAAGCTACATTATCCACAAGTGACAAAGGCTTTGTTTCATCCAAATCGGTATAGAAGAAGCCAAGTTACACAGGCGAAGCTGCGTGAAACTGCTAGTAACCTATAAAGAAGCTAGGAATTGAAATCCGAAAATGTATATAATGTAAAAATTGAAGTATAGTACCTTCCGTAATCGATCGACGAACGTAGCCTGGTTGTTGGGTATGAAGCCGAGGTACGCCTTCTTGTCCGACGTATAGAGGAGGATCAACACCTTGATGTCGCACTGCGGTGGAGACGACATCGGAGAGAAGTGGACACAACCAGCCTGGATACATATGTATAGCTTAAGACTCGTAAACACACAATCATCATCATCATCAGCCGGAGGACGTCCACTGCTGGACATAGGCCTCCCCCAAAGAGCGCCACAAGTCACGGTCACCAGCCGCTTGTATCCAGCGACTCCCCGCGACTTTGACCAGGTCATCAGTCCAACGGGTGGGAGGTCGTCCAACACTACGTCCTCCGGTGCGGGGCCGCCACTCGAGAACCTTTCTTCCCCAGCGGTTGTCGGTTCTGCGAGCAATGTGGCCTGCCCATTGCCACTTCAGCTTGCTGACTCTCTGAGCTATGTCGGTTACTCTCGTTCTCTTGCGGATCACCGAATCACGGATTATATCTCGCAGAGAAACACCGAGCATAGCATGGAGAGCCATAGCACGCTGAGCGACTCTGAGCTTATTTAAGAGGCCTACATTTAACGGCCAAGTCTCAGTTCCATATGTCATCACCGGTAACACACATTGGTCGAAGACTTTCGCCTTTAGGCTCTGCGGTAATTTGGATAAGAAGATACCCTTTAGCACACAATATGTATTCATAATAAAGAATCCCTAATCGGATCCTCTTTTATATCATCTATATATTAATACGTGGTGCCAAAACTTTGGACCCCTTTTACGAATATTGCGCGGACGCAGGAGTATAAAATTTGGCACACTTATAGTATAATAATATTATTCAATAATAATGCTTATAAAGTACATTAAAGTAAAGTAAAATAAAGTATCTTCACGCCCATATCTCCGGAGATGTAGGCAGAGGCACGACCAGGGCACCCACGACTAGCTGAAGACGCTAAGGCCCATAATGTGATAAGTGGCAAGCCTATCGCCAACCGGGTACATTTCCAATCTCGACCAACATTTTTTTTAAATTAGAAAATTGGAAAAACTTCTTCATACGCAATATATACGTACATTAAATCAATAAATAAATCATTACCCATACTACCATGCATTTGACACACATAAACAAATATATTGATGATAACTATAAACATCACAAATGGCGCACTAAAAAGTTTGGAATCAAAATAATTGGTCTTGAGAAATGAAGATGGCGTTCTTATCAACAAGATATTAAAATATATTATGGCCGAATTTCGAACAATAGGCGACCACTAGTACTCTTAATTTCATGATTCTTATCACGATCAAACTTTTTTTATTTATTTTTCAACGCACGAAAAAAAAGTCTTTTTTTATGTTATAGGAAGGCAAACAAGCAGACGGATTTCCTAATGGTAAGAAATTCACGCCGCCTAGAGACACGAAAGATGATAATGGTGCGTTGCCAACCTGAGGTCAGGATGTTAGGCCTCGAGCAAAAGTAAGTTTACCGGCTACCTTACCCTCCGAACCGGAACACGTCATGACGTTATGGCGGCAGGAATAGGTAAGGCGGTGGTACCAATTCGGGAGAGTCGCTACGAAACTCTACCACCTAGTCAGATGTCACGGTGTTAGTGATGATAAGCCTATGCTCGCCTTTTACGAGCTGCCTGGCATAAAAAGGCAGATGGTCTATTCTGCAAAGGAGCCCGGACTAACACGGGGAAAAATTTTATGATACAATTGTAATACCATTATTACGATTCTTTTACTGAAATTCTTTACAGAGTTAATGGATCTAATAAAAGAGATATACATATTATATAAAAAAATGTTAAAAGATGATACTCACAAAACCATTCATCATGACCTTAGTCAGAGCATCCAAGGCTTCATTCGGTTGTAGGTGGAAGAGCACCGACTTGCTGTCCTTGAGGTAATGACCGCCGATGTTACTGATCAGTTGCTTCGGCATCAACTGCATTAGGAGCTTACTGGGCCAAGTATCCACTTTCAACTCAGGCTCTATGTCTTTCGAATTCGCCGACACCTGTCATTTTAAACATGTAAATAGTTTATTACTAGCAGTTCAGCGAAATACTTTAGTCAGCACACATTCATCATAACGTCATGACGTGTTCCGTTTCGGAGGGTAAGGTAGCCGGTAAACTTAATTTTGCACGAGGCCTAACATCCTGACCTCAGGTTGGCAACGCACCATTACCATCTTTGGTGTCTCTAGGCGGCGTGAATTTCTTACCATCAGGAAATCCGTCTGCTTGTTTGCCTTCCTATAACATAAAAAAAATCAGATAACTGTCAGATAGTTTTGAACATAACTTACCTGGCATGGTAGAAGCTTAGTGACTTTCTGCTGATCTGACGCTTTGCCCTTCTCCATCCACTCCAGCACCCCGCTCCAGATGTATTTCCTCATGGGTGGTACTACTGCGACACTTGTGCCGGAAGTACCAGCTGCGGACGTTCCAGAACTGCTGGGTTGGATCATTTGCATCCGTTGCATGTTCGACTGCAATTAAAACATTGATATACTTCCAATATATGTTTATTCAACATGATTACTAAAGTTTATGGCTTTGTTAATGGGTATTTTTTGCCGTTATTATTAAAAACTTAAATGCGCTTCCGAAGTAGGTAACATGTAGTTGCACAGAACTTAGAAAGAAACAGAAAGGTATTAGGTTATATACGGGGAAGTGAGGGAGCATACTGCTGTACATACTCTATACATACTGGTTGATAATCGTGCTTCGTCCCTTTTGCTTGGGTACAGTTGGTTAAAACTTTTGTTTTGTGTTACAAATTTTGTATTTTACACTGTATTATGTAAAGTTATGTAAAGTAAATAAATATTTATATATTGACAAACACGTAACGTGTGTTCTAGCTATCCGCCATCGGACTTGACATTTTGAGGTCCCGTGTTCGAACTCGGGTCGAGCAATATGATAGAAAATCTAATAATAGATAGTATGAATAGGATTGACGATAGACTTGCCACCTATCACATTGTGGGACTTCGTGTCTTCGGCCAGTCATGGGTGCCCTGGTTGTGTCAGTGCCTACCCCTTCGTGGCTATGCGCGTAAAGATACTTAACGTTTTGGATTTATAATAAATACTAGCAGGATATTAGGTTTTTCTTGGTCTCACAGTATATAATGTGTACAATTAAGTATTAAATAATAACTAGTATTTCTAGTGCTAAACCTACTATAGATCGGTAGGCTGTTAAAGCTGGTTTACTACATATAGGCATTGCAGACTACAGTTGTTCTATTCTTTATGTAACAACTATAGTCTATTTATTTTAACGAACAAGTACTGAGTATGTCCCTCGCATATTTCCGATACTGACAGAGTGAGATGTAACATTCGTAGCGATTTGCACTACGACTTTGTTATTGTCAAATTGTAATGACGTGTTCTGATTGGTTGAAATTTACTTTATGTTGATTATGTGGACCAATAACGATTTAGTAAATTTAGTATTTACTATGTATATTTAGTAAATAGTAAAGACATTTTAAATTAATATTGGTTGCCGTAGATGATATGGTAGGATTTTTTTATCAATTCCTATTCGACAATATCCCTGCATCATTGTAATGTTCTAAGATACACAAGACTCACTGTCAAATAAAAAACCAGTTTGTATAATAAATGTACGCAAAATTAAAACTAGATTATTATTGTAGTACTAGCTGTCCCGGCGAACTTCGTACCGCCCGTTCAGTTTGTATGGGAAAAATTACAATTTTATTACGTTTCCGAACAAATGATGCTCGAATTTAATTAAGTAACCACGTTTCCGAACAAACGATGCTCTTTCAATTCAATATAGTCTATGGCTGTGAATTACATTGACATTCGTTACGCGCGTTTTTTAAAATATGCAAAATTAAATGTACATTTTTCAAAATTTTTGAGAGATTTTCTTAATATTTTTTTCCGTAAGAACCTTCTCCTAATAATAACAAATACAACAAAAAAAGAATGAGTGAAATCGGTCCAGCCATTCACGCGTAATGCCGTGACCAAGAAAAACGGGTTTCATTTTTTTATATATATAGATGGAGTATTGCTAGAATATTTAAAGCATTACTAAGATATAGATGGCTGTCAACTTGGTTTATTACCATATTCAGTTCATATAATTTTGTTATCTATTGTTGAAATATATATTATATATATAGTATATTGTTTGTTATCTATTGTATCTACTAATATTGTAATGGATTTGGATACCAGGCGATACAAAGGGTCGCCCGGCAAGCAAAAACATATACCTAGTGGGATAAACGAATCTAACCATACTAATATTATAAATGCGAAAGTTTATCTGTCTGTGTGTAACGCTTCATGACTAAGCTGGACCTATTTTGATGATCTTGACCTTTTTTCACAAATTGTCCCATAAAGTGGAAATCTTTTGTGTAAAAAAGTTTGAAGTTAATCAAAGCTGCTGTCCGACGTAACTATCCCACTCTGACGAAGTCGAACATAAATAACTAGAAGTGTTACCTGTGTAGGTGGCGGTGGATAGGAAGGTTGGGCCAGTTGCGTGAGCAGCGCCGAGTTATTGGCGTATATTGGTTGCCGCGGCGGTGCCAGCCACGAGTTGGCCGGGTGCCGCACGTTGCCCACACTGCCCACATTGCTCACGGCGCCCACGTTGCCCACATTTCCCACGCCCACCGGCGGAACAGCGGCTCGAGGGAATTGGGATGTGGGGACTCGGGGTTGGGCTACTCCACCACGGCCTTGGCTACTGGAATAAAAAATACAAGACAAAAATATAAATTTACTGAAAATCATGATACTTATGAATTCTCTGGTCTAGCGCTCCGGCGTTGGAGTTGACTAAATGAGGACCCGGGTTCGATGCTTTGATTACACAACTATAAACATTATTGAAGTGAAATTTCTTTAGAATCGTTGTGATTTCAAAACGGGTGCAACGGAAAAACGACAGGTAAGAGACACAAATATATATTCATCTCATTCTTTAGTCGATTTACTGAAATTTCACTTCTATCGTGTGTGAATCGCACGCACACCTTTTTTTATATTCTAATAAAAAAAAACTGCTCAGTATTGGACAAGTGCCATCTTGACAGTAGGTGTTGCCACCTACTACTAATACTAATCTTATATTGTATCTCTGCCTTGTCTTATACGTACTAGGTCTCGTCGAGATACGAACGTGAAGATACTTTTAAGCAAATTATAGTGTCAAGATGTGACGACCCCATTGTCCGCTAGTGAAATAAACTAGTAATTCCAGTCAGATTAGTACCAATGTCTTATCTTTACTAACAGCTATAACGTCAGTGCTCGGTATTGTCTTTTTGTGGATATGTTAGGTCATAAAAAAACACAAGAGATTTAAACATTTTAGCATCAAGATGGAAACGCGACTTTCAAATTTTGAGTTACTTCGTATTACAAGAATATTTATTTGGTAGTTGAAAATGATCAGTCAAACTAATATTATAATTTCCAAATTGTATCCGTCAGATTTTTACAGCTGGACCGATTTTGATGAAATTTAATATGTATATAGGCCCGAACTTAGATATAGACTACTATTTTTCAAAAATGAAAGTTATGACGAGGTTTCACACACAAAGATTAGACCTTACACCTATTAGAAAGATATAAGCTACCTATACAGGGTTACTTTGAATGGACCGGCCAAATTTTAATCTAAAGAGTTAAAGCTTAAATCGTAATGCATTTTAAATATTATTGAAAAATTATTAGTACGCGTCATGACGTCACCAGCCTGCGAATGTGACTGGGTCGGTGGGAACCAGTTTTATATTTTGTTTACGCTATAACCACGCATCTTGTTGCGTATAATTTGCGTCAGGTAAATTTTTATTTTTTCTCACAGATCGAAGGTTAATTCCAAACCGTTTCTCAAAATTTGGCTGATGCTTTAGATGTGACCCTGAACAATAAGTATGAAGGAGCACCTGTATGCCATGGGCGGTAGGTCGGGCTGTATGTCGGGGGCGGGCGGGGGCGCGGGGCTGGGCGGCCGCTCCTTCAGGCTGTAGCCCCGCAGCAGCACCAGGTGACGTGGGTCCTGGGGGATTGTGACATTGCGCGCTCACTCACGGCTAATATCAATAACCTATCTAAGATAGTGCTAGTTTCATCCAGCTGCCAGATAGCCTCTGTCATTTCCGAAGATTAACAAAACCCTAGTAGGTCTAACTATAGCTTTAGATAGGTTATTAATATTTATTAAACAAATTTCAGGTCATCGCTATCTTCTTTTTACGCAAGTAATAGAAAGAGACAAAACACTTATAGTGCTGTCAGATTACTATGTATACTACATTTCAACAGACATTTACCTGTCACTCGGAAACATTGACAAAACATCACAATTTGTCATGTCTGGACTCATGTCTAAAATGTTCCATCTCTTTTTTCTTTGTTTCATTTAAAAAGGATAGCATGTATCTAAAATAAGTTTAGTTTGTGCCCAGCTATTGGTTTTTTAAAATATGTTTTAAAGGACGAAAAAATTTAGCTAGACTCGCTTTGCATAATTCTGTACTTATCCCAACGTTATTGTATGGAAGCGAGAGTTGGGTATGTTAGAAAAAGCATGAAAGTAGGATAAATGCAGTCGAAATGAGAGCGCTGCGGAAAATCTATGGTGTAACGCTCGCTGACCGCATTCGTAACAGTGAGATCCGAGAAAGAGTGGGATTGAAAGAAAGTGTTGGTGTTAAAATGCGAAAGGGCATGCTCCGCTGATTCAGTCGTGTGGAAAGAATGACAGATGCAAGATTGACAAAGCGAATGTGGATGGATGTAGGTACCCGGGGAGACCAAGGCTGACATTTCACGATCAGATCAATCGGGTATTATCAGAGGGTGGTGTCAAGAGTCTCCGAAACCGGCGTGTTTGTATGAAAAGGGTAATGAATGTGAAGGAAGCAAGACAGGTTTGTCAGGATCGTGAGGTCTGGCACTCGATACTCTCTGCCTACCCCGTAAGGGACCTGGCGTGAAGATATGTATATATGTAAAAAAAATTAGCCCCTAACATAATTTGATCCTTTTCATCTCAAGCCATTGTGTACTCTTACCATTTGAACTACTAAAGATTCAACTCCTGTGCCAAAAATGTTTAATTCCTTTCTTTACCGTTAACGCGGGTAATGTCCTATAGATACACAGTTCTAAGTTCACTGTTACATATGAAATTTTTATTTATAATGATCACGTCATCGATTTCGTATTCTGTATTTTTACTTTAGCATTTGGTCTGTAATTGGGTTAAATTTCTACATTTTTTAAAGAAAAAAATGGCCTCATACTGGATTCAAACCTGTACCCTTGCGTACGTGTCATAATACATATAGTGATAAATTCAGTTAAAGGACAGACAAATTTCAATTTAATAAAGTTAAGGTTAATAAATTGCATTTTTAATGTCATCGTCTAATTCTAATATTTAAGTCTGTAAATATTTATTTAAGAGTCCGTAAAAATACTTTATTGTTGTCATCCTTAATGTCGTACCTATTAAGGATATCGCATAATTTCGACGGAGCGAAGCGTGCTAAGTCAGGACACTTTGCATTGCAAAACCGGGTCGAATTGCATCGGCCGATTTTTGTTAGTACTAAAACGTAAAATTAAAAAAGAAGAGTGGCAACTTCACTTTTAAATCGTCAGGTATTGACATCAGCGCCTCTGGCGGTAGTCGAACAAAACTTTAGTACTAAAATATAATTAACCCTGTATTGCTCTTATTACTTTTGCTTTTACTCCCTTTTTTGGAGACAGTAGGCCTCATATTTTGCTGGTTTTTGTAGGCAACTACATATACAATGACTATACAATACATTTACTATAAAATATTTTTCACTCTAAGTATCAGCTCGGTGAAGGTCTACCTAGGTTCGAAGCTTAGACCATAATAACTCAGTCCTAAATTAAGATAATAATGACGTCATCAATCGCAAATGGTTCTTAATGTGAGTAAATCTTCTTTCTGAGAGTTTTAAGATGTCAAGTAAAGAAGTCAAAACTAAAGAGGTACATTACATTACATACAGTAGGTACATTAGACTGAAATAGCAGTATTTGAAAATTATGTCAGGTCTTTGTCAGGAATTTAACCTCCAGTACTAAGATAGCTTCATGCTATTAATTTACCTTGGCGTAATTTCTCTGCTGTGCCGCGTGTAGTTCCCCACCAGCGTGTTCATACAACGCTAACAACGCCGGCAAACGTTTGGCCGCCGCCACCGACAAGTGGGCCCCACGCTCGCCCACTAACCTGGCCGCTTGTTCTGGAGTAGCCGGCGCACCTGTTACAGAAACGTAACATAAAAAAATTTAACGCTCGTAGATCCGAAGCGGAAGGCAGAGATATAACCAGGATACCCACAACTAGTCGAAGACACTTAATCACACATAGGTGGCAAATCTATTCCCAAATGAACGCACATTCAATCTCGAGCAACATTTTTTTTTTAAATTTTAAATATACAAATTTTCAGTGTGTTGCCCGACCAAGGGATTGAACTTGGGACCTCATGAATATTAGTTCAACACTGAAACGCTAGACAGCCGACAAGAACGCAACAACCAGAAGATAACGCCTCTGTGGTCGAGCGGTCCGGGTGTTGGACTTGACTGCATGAGGTCTCGGGTTCGAATCCCGGGTCGGCCAACAAAAAGAAAATTGGATTTTCCCAAATTTCTAATAAAAAAAAATATGTTGGTCGGGATTGGAAACGTGCCCGGTTGGCGATAGGCTTGCCACCTATCACATTATGGGACTTAGTATCTTCGGCTAGTCGTGGGTGCCCTGGTTGTGCCTCTGCCTACCCCTTCGGGGATATGGGCGTGAAGATAACATCCAATATTTATAAAACCATTGAAAAATAAAGGATTAGTAATCTTCTGTTATATCTTCACTTTGCATGAGTTCTGCATCTGTACTACTTACTTACTAACGAATTACTTAGTTACATTGGCAAGAATATGTAGGGCGTTGGTACCAATTTAGACGAGTTGCTGCAAAACTCTACCTCCTAGTTGGATGCCACGGTGTTAGTGACGGTAAGCCTATGCTCGAATTTTAGGAGCTGCCTATCAGGAAGGCAGATGGTCTATTCTGCAAAGAAAAAAAAATAAAGTATCTTCACGCCCATATCCCCGAAAAGGTAGGCAGAGGCACACCCACGACTAGCCGTAGACACTAAGCAAAGGAGCCCCAAAAAACACAGGGAAAACAATTTTCTATTATATTTGGGCATTTCTTCACAACACAAACTAATTTGTACTCCAGCCCTGATATTTTAAATAAATCAATCATAATAACAATAAATTACCAGGTGGAACCAATCCTCCAGCGTATGCTGAATATGGAGGTGAACAACAAAGTAATATGACATGAAGAGGTATGTCTGTACGTCCTAGTTCCTCTAAACATGACAGTGCTGTGGCTAGGGCCTCTGTGATACAGGCGCGACTTTCAGCATGGCCCCCCACAAACCTAAAAAGATTATCAGTTGAATGAGATGATATATATATTAGATAATCACCTTAAATCTAATAATGCCACCATAAAGTCAGCACAAGCTTCAAAATAAAAGGGATAAGATTTTTTTGTGTACAAATAGGTGGCTCTTTTGTTTTATTATGATACATTTAAATGTTAATAATTGAACATTGTCAATAATCAAACAGATGTTTATTAACAAGACTTTAATTTTTTTTTATTGAAATGAAAAAAAATTCAATGAATCATTTCATTTTATTCCTTTGCTTTCATTCATTTTATTCCTTTTATTCGTTTAATTATTTTCATTGGTTTCATTTATTTCATCCATATCATTAATTTCATTCAATCAATCATTTCATTCATGTCATTCACTTCATTTATTTCATTCATTCATTTCATTTTTTTGCAAATTAATATGATCCTTACCAAAAAAAACTATATAAATTTATTCACTTTTTAATTCTTGTATTTTGGTAAAACTAATTTATTTATGTCACACAACTTGGCTGAAAGTTATTAACACACTACAAAAACAACTTTCTGGCAATGCAGGTATAATACCCACCCAATACCTACTCCTTCTTAATATTTTTAGGTAAGACCATAGTTTTTAATTGGACCTATTTGTTTAATAGCTAACAGCAGAATAAAATACATGGCACAGTTTCAGTAAAGTACAAGAAAAAGAAGGAAGATGCATACAATAATATTTGTAAAAAAAATAATATTAAAAAATGATAATGCATTAAAATATGTATTATATATGTATAACTTTTGCAAACAAAAGAATCTGACCCTGTACAGAACTGGTTCCTGTTATCTGAGTCACCCTGCGGTATATGCGATGAGAAGTAGCTATATGTGCAGAATTTGTTACATAGAGTAATAATAAGTAGTTATTAGTAGCTATGTTTTGGCATGTGGTTTATTATATATAATTATTATTGTATAATAAAATTTTACAATTGAAATAGTTACAAACTTAGTAAGGCTTTTGCAAAGCTTTTTGAAAAATTTTGTATACTATTTCTTTTTAAATAAATGAAAAAAAATATGATGTAGCAACATTTAAAAACTTACTGCATCTTATCTACAGTATCAACTACATTCTGGGGGCTGGTAAATGGTCCATATGTTGATACTGGCAACCCAGGGTGACAGTCTGCAGCATAATACGCCACCACTCCATACACCGATCCACTACCAACATTGCCTTCTTCTAATGAACCACCATGGAAGTACCTGGAAACATTATTACCAAAAAATCAACTTCACTAAACTATCAGTGTTACATAATTGTGTGCAATCATAATTCCTTGAGATTTGTTCATCAAACATTTAAAGTATTGTCACGCCCATATCCTTGAAGAGGTAGGCAGAGGCACAACTAGGGCACCCACGACTAGAAGAAGACACTAAGTCCCATAATGTGATAGGTGGCAAGCCTATCGCCAACCGGGCACATATCCAATTCTGAGCAACATTTTTTTTAAATTAGAAAGTTGGAAAACCCAAATTTTCTTTTGTTCCCCGACCTGGGATTCGAACCCGGGACCTCATGCAATCAAGTCCAACACCAGAAGCGCTAGACCACAGAGGCAAGTAAATCACTTTAAACAATCACATCTAATAATATTATAGCTGTGCCTTATATTTTTCCTTTTTTAAGAGGAATGTAATGGCTGCGAGCCATTGAATGGCTATGTCTGCATGGAAATTGGCAAAAGTCTAAAATAAAAGTAGCCAAGTTACTGCCTATTACATCAGCTACCTGACAGTGAGAGTTCTGTCAAGATTGATCCAGCCGTTTCCGAGATTAACAGAAATGATATTTTGGTATACATACCACAAATACATGCATATGCATGTAGAAAAAAGCAGTATTTTTAATGGAAGCCCATCATATTAGAGGATATAACATATTATTCTAAGCAATCTTAAAGATAATAACTTTTGCCATGCATACCATGCTATTACAACAAGTGTTATCCAGGAGAGCCATTTTATACATAATAATAATAATAAATACCTGGACAAGTCACACAAATTGAATCTAACCCCAAAATAAGCAAATTATATCTTGTGTTATGGGTGTTAGTCAACGATACTAATACATAGAAATACTTAAATAGATACCAGAAAAATTTAATAAACACCCAGACCCGGAAATGCAGACATCTAAATGTTCATCACACAAATGCTTGCCCCCGTTGGGAATCGAACCCAAACCTAGCGGTTGGTCGATGTAGTTAGGCGACTAGGCTAGCCACTCGAACAACAAATCAACTCGATAAATAAAATCAAAGTGATAATAATTATATTTGGATTTTTTGCGTGAAGCTACCAATAATCAAGTGAAGGAAGCAATCCTTGTAAATTTAAATCAGAATAAAATGTTCCACTTTTACATTCGCTTTAACAGGGCATAAAAATT
This sequence comes from Calephelis nemesis, assembly GCA_002245505.1. Lineage (NCBI taxonomy): Eukaryota > Metazoa > Arthropoda > Insecta > Lepidoptera > Riodinidae > Calephelis > Calephelis nemesis. Next base: position 90,314 of record NJDD01000604.1, read on the forward strand.
ATGACTATGATTGCAATTTCAATAAGGCTAGACTTTTGTTGCTCGAAGTCTCAACTATTTCTTAGCTCTAGAATCTAGCCTAGTGCATATTTGAAGCTGGGACTACAAACTGAAGCCTACTGGGAAATAAACACTTAAATGTTAAGTCGAACAATTTAAGTCTTCTTCTTCTTTTGTATATCTGGCTTTCGATCATTTTTCACGACTTATTTAGCCAATGTCAAGTATGGGGAAACAATTTAATTAAAAAATCAAACATTTGTCAGGATCGTGAGGTCTGGCACTCAATAATCTCTGCCTACGACGTAAGGGACTTGGCGTAAAGATATGTATGCATGTAATTGTTAAGTGTCAAAAAGTTAGCTTCTAACCTTTATTCTGTATCATTAATTAGTGAAATAAATGGTAACTCAATTAAAAGTAGGTGTTTCACTCACTCTAATGTGGGAACAATGTAATTTGTTTTGAGTTCATTGATATAAGCACTGTTTGCCGAAGTTGCTTCCACCACAAATATCACTTCTGCCTGTACAGGACTGTCAGGAGCATTTACTATCATTTTGTATTTATTTTCAGAACATTTTTATATAAAATAATAATAAATTATGAGTTTAAAATAAATAATAAATAAAATAGTTAAAACTCAAATGACTGATTAAGACTCATCATCTCGTCTCGTATCAACCATGGTCTTTTCCAAAGAGAAAATAATCACTACGTTCTAAGAGACGGCCAGTGTGACCAGATTTAATTTTAAGAAAATACCGAGGCACCTCAAAAAAATACTGAAATATACCGACTAACATAGGACAGATATACCAATAAAAATACTGATTTTCTTAAAACGTTTTATTTATTCATGCTCACAATAAATGTTAGAATTATATTTTAACATCCTTTTCGAAGGATTAAAATTTACACAACCTCCTTCATCTTTAATACCTTGCTTTGTTTTTAAAATAGCTGACACATTTTTGTTTATAAATCTGTTTCTTTGGTCCGTTTTTATTAAATTTATCTTTGAAAATATGCGCTCGCATGCAGCATTCGACACCGGTATACATAGAAGAGATTTACTTAAACTAGTTATATTTTTGTATTTTAACATGCCATCACTGTTAGAAATTTTTCCAACTTCCACCCAAAATTGTTCACACGAGATGGGTGAGCCAGTGCTGGAAGATTGTAACAAATCACTTACTTCGCAATCAAACTTTAGGGTTCTATATTCTTCGTTAACTGCATTTGTTCTGGCTGTACTTCGCATGGGAAAATTGGAAAAGCTTCTATTACATTTCGTAAACTGCGAAATCCTTTATGCACGGCAGTGTGTGGGTTAAGAAATTTCAGTTCTCGAAAAACTGGATTTTCAAAAGGCAAACGTAATTTCAATTGCGTGCTCAACTCAATTAAAAATGATTGGCACCTTCTGAAAAACTCAGCAATCTGTTCTTTCATGTTTAGATTTTCTCTGTGTTTGATTAATTCTTGGCCTACTTGAATACCTAAGTACATATCTTTCAGTGGCAAATAATTTACATTAGACTTTGGGTCTAACGTAAATACATTGTCCGTACGTTGGATGTAATTAGCTTTCATGAAGCAACCCAAAATCGACAAGTACATACTAGATGCATCCTCATACAGTCTATCAATGCACGGATAGTCGCCTTGAAAAATTATGTTAAATTTGTTTACAATCGGCAAAATGTAGTCCAAAAAGTAAAAATACAATTTGTTTATATCAGTGGTAAGCGAATTAAATAAAAATTCTGATGACATATTGTGATCACTCAAGTATTGGTCTTGAAAGAACAATTGCAATGCCCTCCACTGCTCAATTATTCTACTAATACAGGCATGAAGTGAAAGCCACCTTATGTCGTAATGACGCA
>NJDD01000604.1:93430-104083 GCA_002245505.1 Calephelis nemesis
AAACCGGTCCATCAATAGTAAAGCTTAAGGCGGACATACAATCTGCAAGTCTGATTAATACTATGTATTGATTGAAAATTGTATATGTAATACAATACTACAATGCCAACAACGACCGTCTTTCTTGTCGTATCTGTAAATTACTCATCTTTGCTCATAGATAACATGTATAAGAATAAACAAAATCCGGGAAAGTCCCGATATTCGCGTTTCGGGGAATTCCGCAAACATTGTCGCAAAGACGTTCACTCACTACGGTGTTGCCATAACTTCAACCAAAATATACCCAAAAATACTGACTACCAGCAATATACCTGAAAATATACTGATGTTCGGCAAAATCGATGAAATATACTGAAAAAGTATTAAAATACTGAATCTGGTCACACTGGAGACGGCACTTGGTACATCACTCTTAGCTACGAATAATAAAGAAAATCATACCAACTTTCTCGAAAAATATTTGTTGCCAACATTACATTGCAAATTCTAGTGATGTAACTGACAGCAAGAGACAGTGGGTAGTCACTTTCATACAATCGAATTGACCAGATTATCTTGAACTTCGGAAAGCATGAATTTCCAGCATCGTCGTGGTTCAATTTATATTTGTGATTCACGAATTCTTTACCAACATAATAACGTGTTTAATTTTTATGTTGGTATTGCCACTAATATGACACTTATGACACAGCTGCAAACGTCAAGTAAAATAAAAACTATGTCACCCATATTGTTTGGGTATTACGTCTTACTTTTGTTGATGTAAAGTTAACATTAATTACCTTTTGCGTTCAGATGTTACCTACATCGTCGTGTTCTGCGTAACCTAACCTTTGGAATTGTACTATTGTGTGAGTGTAAAGTGAAGAAGTTTTTGAGATATAGACTCCATTTCAGTGACAGGAAAATCATTTAGTTATTAATTCCGTTTTAGTGACAGGACCCAATTATTTAGTTATAAATTAACGCTAGCAAGAAATCATATCAAAAGTGTGTTAGTAATGTTAATGTTAAAAAGTCAGTATTAGTATTAAGAAAGTACTATTTTCATAGATTTATTTGAAATAAAGTTGTTGTATTTAAATAAATTAAAATTTATTATCTCATTTGTTTTTTTATTTAAATCACAGATTATCATTAAGTAAATAATGTATATATGAATGTCATTGCTGGCTACATAAAAAATATCGATATCGATTTGTTGCGACAACACTAGATATCGTATTTTTCGATAACATCTCTTGCCAAAGAGAATATAATCACTACGTTCTAAGAGACGGCACTTGGTACATCACTCTTAGCTACGAATAATAAAGAAAATCATACCAACTTTCTCGAAAAATATTTGTTGCCAACATTACATTGCAAATTCTAGTGGCAAAGCAGGTGGCAAGTCTATCGCCAGAGGGCACATATCCCATCCCGGGCAATATTAACTTTGTTAGAAAATTAAAAAAAAACACACGTTTTCGTATTCCATGTTACCCCTTCTGGGGAACGAGCTCGGGACCTTAAGAAGTCAAGTTCGACTCCGGACCGCTAGACTCAGATGCAACTACATTAATATATTGGCAAATTAACGAATAATAAATATTAAACACGTGTAAATCTCACCGTTGTCACCGTAATAAATGAGCAGATTCTTGGCATTGTCACAAAACTAAGAATAAATCACATAAAAACTAAACAGTGTCAATTTCACAAAGCGTCTTTTCGCAAAATATAGGTCAAAGAAATAATCGTCACAGTTGCAACAGTAAACGGAGGAACAAGAAACTCAACTCGACGTTATACTTACAAATTTCACTTGATTTAATCACCACGAGGCAAGAAAACATAGAAATTTACAACTGCGTATGCGCTGAACATATCTGCCATATTTTAAATATTTATTAGTCTTGGGTAGTTCGCGAACGACCTAGGTGGGAAGAGCGCTCCTTTAGGTGAACTATGCGAACTAGTTCATTGAAAATCCCGCTCTTAGTTCTTTTTACCTAGTCTTGCCATAAATATTGTAATAAAGAAAAAAAATATTTTTTTAACTAGTTATTTACTTTTACTGTGCGCGCCTTGATATTTCGATAATCGATATCGATACTAAACAACTTCAAATCCCCATGGTTGAAATTTTATCAAATCATATGAAATCATAACAATCCTCAACTGAAGTTATAAGTATTGCTGGCTAATTATCAAACAGAGTACTAATGTCTCATCATTTATGTCTTATTTTACGGTAAGTTTAAATAAAATTAAAAAAATTCTCTTCTATTCCCATTTATTGTTACAAATAATTGATTATTATTATTATACTAGCTGTGCCCCGCGGTTTCACCTGCGTAAGTCCCAATCCCGTGGGAACTCCGGGATAAAAAGTAGCCTATATGTTATTCTGGGTCTTCAGCTACCTACATACCAAATTTCATCGTAATCGGCTTTGTAGTTTTTGCGTGAAAGAGTAACAAACATCCATACATCCATACATACAAACTTTCGCATTTATAATATTAATAGGATATCACGTTAATTAGCGACATATAACCTATAAATTTGAGTTATACTACTTTCATTCAATTCATCAACGACGTCATACATACCCTCACTTATATGCATATATTTTAAAAAGATTTTGTATCGTCGCATCATCTGTGCCTTGTGAACGAGTTTTCTCAGGGGCAGGACAAATTATTACTTAACGTCGCAAATTGTTGAAACCGAATAAAGTTTCAACACTTTTATTTTTACATAGTAATATGTAAAAAAGAGTCTTCAAAGCTCCTGAAGTGTAATGACTATCGTGAAATTTTCAATTTGATACGATGAACAAGTCAGGTTCTTATCTACTTCTTAATGTAAACGATTTCGTTCTTTTATTTTATCATTATCATTTGTTTAACAGATCTTATGTGCCATAAATAGAAGTAAGAACTTTTATTGCAAAAATTCTCACTTTCTAAGTATTTTCATGTGATTACGTATTATAATAGGAAATTGTTGACTAATTATTAACATAAATTATTTTATCTTCTCATTTTTATTTAAGAAAAAGATTTTATGTGCCATAAAAAAATGCTAACTTTAATTGTACTTTTCTAGTATTGTAAAATGATTATCTATTATACTAGGAAAGAGACTAGTCGTTGACTAATTATTAATAAAACTCATTTTATTTTTTTCGTTTTTATTTCGATAAAAGATTTTATGTGCCATAACAAAAAAGTCAACTTTAATTATAAAAATTCATACTTTCTAAGTATTCTAATATAATTACACATTATACTAGGAACTAGCCTAGCTGGTGACTAATCATTAATATAAATTATTTTATTTTTCATTATTTAAATAAAAAATCTCATATTACATAAATGGACGTGTAAAATGTTCAGGTAATACTTTGTATTTTTTAAATAACAATAAACAAAACTTACAATAATCATAACTATATTTTTTTCTTTATTTATTGTTCTTACTAAATTATTTTAAAAAAAGAACTAATGAACTAATAGAGCGAACTAGTTCATCCTTGGATTATGAACTAAATTGAGCGCTCTCTGCAGTGACCGGTTAGGCCCAAGCCTAATAGTTATCAGTGTTACCAGCTCCCGTAAAATTTACTCCCTTAAAGTTTTTTTTTGTTTTTTACAATTTAAAGCTTTTTAGTTTTTGTCTTTTTGGAGTAAAACCACTACTTAAATTAATGTAATGATTATGGAGTTTAAATTTGTGTCTAGATAATACAAAAATCAAGGTAACAAAAGAAGTCTATCTTCCTAGTATTTTGTTAATACGTACCTATTATTAAAATATAAAATTCCGTGCCTATGGAATTAAGATATTTCGTTAATCATAATAATTAATACATTTAATGGTCTTCGAGGTAAATAATATATTTAATTATAGTTAATTCACAACATATACAAAAAATATTAGTTAGACAAGTAAGTGGAAAAAACAACACATTTTGGTTTACTAGGTTGTCCGAATAGTAGATTATCTAACTGACATTGACATTCATTGCCTACACGGCTTTGTGATATATTTTATTCGTAAGAAAAACAAAACAAAATCATAAAGCAATTTGGCAAGAAGCAAGATCTTGCAGTAAGTGTAAAAGAAAAGTTTGAAATTGCAAAACAAAACTTTGTTTCAAAATCTAATTCAGATTGTCCAACATATTACATTAAACTCGCAAGTGGCAGGGTGTTTTTTAAAGAAGTAAAGCTATTCAAACAAAACACCCTGCGTTTTGTTTGAATAGTTTTACTTCTTTATAAAGTGACATTGCTCAACATTGAATATTTATAGAATAATATCAATATTATCTATTTTTTGTAAAGGTAACTTTAAGATGTGTTGTGACAGTTACATTCAGCTTTTTTTACAGGGTTATCTTTTCATTTTTTTAATAAATTTATCGACTCCACCAAACAAAATTACATTTTAACAATGAAATTTTCTGTAAACTTTTTAGAGTTTGTCTTGACAATTTTACTCTCGCACCAACTGATTTCACCTTAACACTAACTTAATCTAAATACTATAAATATTACAAAAAAAAGTACTCATTAAAATGTAACAACATTGCTAGCCTTCCAATCTATTTTTACAATGAGAAACAAAAACCGGTGTTGTGGTTGTGTGCTATGATAGCGCTTCAGGTAAAAATAAAGAGGATATATCGTTATCTATGGGTATTAATGTATTCATACTCACTTATTACACACGCTCCACTATTTTACGTTTTTTGTTAACTGTTTTGATATTTTTTGTTTTCATGTTTTATTAAGTAAACCTAATTTATATAGTATATTTTTAATGTTTTTTGTGTCAAGCTGTTTTTACTATCCTTTGAGAGTTTATTAATTAATTTGGGAATTATATATTGAGTTCTTCTTGATTATTAGCTTCTTACTTATAATAAAACTATACAACAGTGAAACGAATTGTACGAACTTTGTCGGTTTGTGTATATCCTAAACGCGATTCACGCCGAATCTGCCTAACTACACCCAACTTGACAACTTTGGCAGGTCTGAGGAAGGTTGTATCATAAAGAAAGAGTTAAAATGTTAGTTCAAAAATTTATTAACTAATGCGTAGTCCTATTTCATTTATTTCTTTTTATGTAGTATTTGCTTAACAAATTGATATTTTGTTGTTAAGAAATTACAGTCAGCTCATAGCACTCAGTGTAAAGTGAGCAAATAACTCGTAACAAAGTGACTTAAATATTTGAAATGTAAAAAAAACATTTGAACGTAGAGGTCATTTTACATATACATGTATAACTTAAGGTCAAGCCAATTCATGCCAAGTGACCGAAGTTCACTATGTTGGTTAGTGACAATTATATAATAATAATTATTATTGTTATCGTTTGTGATGATTTTATATACAATAAAGTATTAAATAAATATACTTACGTACGTATTTGCCTACTTTGAGAAAGTTGCTGTTGTTTAAAAAAAGCTACGATGCTTCGCTAAACAAATAAAATATATTTTTAATTGATTAACTAAGTTTTGACACTATACATTAAAAAACTGTTGAACACCAAATTCCCTAAATATAAATACAGGTTTGGTGATAGGGCAACACTTTTGTTAAGATCTATTCCGAATTTTATTGCCAGAAATGAAGAGTTAAAATAATGGTGTGCTGCCAATTCTTTCACAATAACAAATGTTTTGTTTTTACACTATTTTTAATTAAACAGATTATTTAATAAAATAACTCGAATTCCTTAAATTTTGTAACTAAGAAACTAACATTTTTAACAATGTATAACGGCTTGTTGTGACATATGTTTTCGTTTTAAGGATTTATTTGAACATATTTTGTACACGAGAATAATTTTTGTTCTCGAGAAATAAAAGCGATGTCGCCCTCATGTCGCCAGTATCTTTCTTTAAACGTCAGATTTGACTAACTGTCCCCCCCCTGGTCTTTTCGGTCAGTGAATTTGACAGTTCTCACCAGTTTAAATTGATTATTTTAATTCTTAAATTGTGTGGAAGGTAGCGCTGCAGTCTTTATTGCCATTTTATAAAATTTCATTATTGATATACGGCAACACTACAATAACAGGGTTGCCAACCGTAAAGTTGAATCGATCCTATTTGTACGATCTGTACGAAGTTAAAGTCAATCATAAATTGCCGCGTATACATTCATGCCCGAAGATCCACGTATAAAGAAACGTTGGTCGTAGCGCCATTGGACGATAGTCCTGAGTGACGCATGTGTGACACTTTTTTTCTTTGTTATTATTTAATTTGCCCCTTTCTGGGGCCGGCTAAGGCAACTTTTAGGTCATGCTGCCATGTCTTTCGTATTATTTCTTTTTAGCAATCATATAATAATAATAAGACACTATATACAAAGTCATGTAAGGGTCTTGAGTAAATCAGTGACTTCGTTATTTAAGATCATCTAGTGACATTAGGCAGCAGCGAAAAAATACACGATAGTCGATACACTAATTGGTTTCATTTGTGAACTTTCACTGAACGAAACTGCACAAAATGCCACCAAAATTGACTAAATAAATTAATTTTAAACACAATAAAAAAAAAAAGTATCTTCACGCCCATATCCCCGAAGAGGTAGGCAGAGGCACAACCAGGGCACCCACGACTAGCCGAAGATACTAAGTCATATAATGTGATAGGTGGCAAGCCTATCGCCAACCGGGCACGTTTCCAATCCCGACCAACATTTTTTTTTTATTAGAAAATTGGAAAAATCCAATTTTCTTTTTGTTGGCCGACCCGGGATTCGAACCCGAGACCTCACGCAGTCAAGTCCAACACCCGGACCGCTCGACCACAGAGGCGACCCAAACACAATAAAAACACGAAATTCAATAATTAGTTCAGAATTTTAGTTTTATAATTTGTGTGAAAATAATCGTAATTCAAGGATGTGACGTACTATAACAGAAATTAATGGAGAAACATAATATGTAAACTTCAAGAAACGTATTGAAGGACTCAAATAACCTTTGTCTTAATGAAGGAAATGACAACTCTCTGCCTACCCCGTAAGGGACTTAGCGTGAAGATATGTATGTATGTATGTAAATTCTATAATTATAAATAAATAACGACTATCTTCTATCGCAATAGTGCCAAAAAAAATTCTTTTCTTTATACCTATCAACTGTCAATTGTCAACTGGACAATGGCCATTGACTACAAATTGACCATCTTGACAGTTGACCATTCAATTTTCAACAACCGTCTCGCGCTGGTCGATTTCATATCCTAGTGTTTGTAGTTCGGAAGTTGAATAATTTGATATTGATTGCTGCCAATCATTTTTACTCACGCTCTTTGTATATTTTACTTGGTGTAAAATGTATCTCGAATGTTGTGTTTGTAAAACTACGCGAAAAGACGCTATTTTATACCGATTTCCGCGTAACGAGAAAAGACTCAATAAGTGGTTAAAGTGTATAAACCGTGATGATCTAAAGTGTTTAACTTCAGAACAACTTTCTCGTTTATTTGTGTGTCAAAAACACTTTGAAAGAAGGTTCATTACAACTAGATCACGCCCTTTTGCAAAGGCGTATCCCTCTCTTTTTACGGGAAATGAGATGTCGACTGGAATACCATCTCAAGAAAACATCGGTAGGTACTTATATATTCTTTGCTCACTATGCTTCATACTCACTTTATTATGAGGTAAACTTTGCGAAAGCTGATGTTAAAATAAATAAACACGTGCTATTTTTATAGTTATCTGCACCTACAAGAAATTAACACGTGTACTTCTATTTGATTTGGTCTTTTATAGAGACTATTGCTGCTGGCTCTAGCAAGGACACACCAACGCCTCCTGTTGCTATTCCTTGCCTGCCTTCAACCAGTCATAATTTAGGTAATTTTTATTTATTTATTGGATTAATTATTACCAGGGGCGTATTTACCCTAGGGCTAGAAGGGCTATAGCCCGGGGCGGCAGGCCGCGAGGGGCGGCCCAGGGGCGGCCGGCAGGCCGCCCCTGGTACATTGGTTTGGACGTTGTTTGAAAAAATACAAAAATATATTTTTAGACGTAAGCCTAGAACGCCCCTGATCCACCTTTCCACATGTTGATTTCATGTCTGAAGAAATTTGAAATTCAATTAAAATATGAAAGCCGCCCCTTGTGTTGTGCGTGGATTTCATGTTTGAAGAAATTCAATAAAATTGAAGTATGTAAGCCGCCCCTTGTTCTTTCCTCAACCGGTTGAACCGTCTATTTTTTTTCCGGCTCGGTTATTTTTATGTCTGAAGCAAGTCAGTAGCAAAAAAAAATTTTTCTATTTAGCCTAAGTCGCCCTGCGCAAGTTAATTTCTAGAAGTTCTATAATGTATTCGTCTATCTAGAAAAATAATAAAGTTTTTTTTTTGTACGTTCGGAAGATATCAATAAGTATGCAAATCTATCACAACACAACGTTCATCTAGTTTGCTATAGGCACCGGGGCGGCGAAGCAGTACAACAGTTTTTTTTTTGCGGTGGCGCGGAGCGTCCGAAGTGAAGTAAGTCTTGGAACTAATAACTATCTCGGATTGTGGTATGTTTCAATGTTAGTAGGCTCGCGTAACTCGCGTTGTTTTCGTAGAGAGAGAGAGGGGTAGAGCCGGCGGGGCGGGGTCACGCCGCGCAGGCGACGGCGCGGCGGCCGCTGCGCGGTGGAGGGGTGACGACGTTTGGTTCGTTCGTACTTCACTTGTTTCAAGTTATCTCTCGTTTGCGCATCTAATTGTAAGTTTAATCCAATTCATGTCATCATGAATCCGAATAAAAAAAAACTTAGCGGCCACGCTTACAGAAAAAAAGCGTTGGAAAGAAGAAACAAAGAAGAAAAGCTTATCAAACAAACGGCAAAAATTGATTGTTTTTTAAATAAGAACAATGACAAAGTGTCAAGTTCTACAAGGTTGAATGACCTAGCAGAGATCGAGGCGAAAGAGGTTAGTAAAATGAGTTTTTTAAAAATTAGGTATGAGTTTTTTTTAAATTAGGCTAGATTTGATATCTTTATTATAAACTCTCATTGTCAATCTTTATAGCTTTATAGGTACGAAAATAATGTAATTTACAAATGCTAATATTATCTACATTCGTTTCGTATTGGTATGGTACTGGAGAAAATATCAACATATCTGCAACAAACAGTGAGTTGGTTGTAGGTAGGTACCTTGATGAAGTAGGTAAATTGGTGACCAGCAGTTTGTTGTTAAAACGACAGACATTACTTACAAGTAAAATTGCGCGGTATCTAATCTACTAATGGGAATGATAATGAACGAACGACAAAAAATATTCTTTAATTTTCTTCAGCGCAAAGACTTCAGAGTGCGCTGAACGGCAGTAAGTGAGCTGAGCATGAAAGCGTATTTTTCGTCTTAACCATCATAGGTACCTATAAGACAAGATATAAATATAAGGCGCTCTTGGCGTGGGCTTATTGATTAATTTATTTGAGCTCACTTCTATTTGTTTTAGTTTGGTTATATTATAGACTAGCTTCCGCCCGCGACTTCGTCCGCGTGGAATAGTTACTTTGGGCTAACGCTAACTTTAATCCCCGATTTTGAAACATTCTCGCCCCGCCTTTTTATACCTTCGGCCGCGAGACGCGTCGACCGCGGCGACCGACTCTCGAACGTTCGCGACCGGCCGCACTGCGCGCTCGGCGCCTAGCTGCTAGGCCGGTCGCGAACTTTGGTGTTTCTATACCGATTTATATGATTTTTTTTATGGAATAGTTAATAATGTTAACTTTTTAAATTAGGAATGACTGAGAGTGTTATAAACGTAAGAGTAGACCAATATAATCAGAAAGCTTCGAACTGCTTAGCTATCGGGAGTTACACGTGTTATTGTGAGTCAACCATAAAAGATAGACATATGCTGTCGTGGGATATTTTTTATATAATTTTAAGGAGAACATTTCCGTCATACATGATTTCTGTGTATCTTTAACCATTAAGGTTGCACACGCGACGGAAGCTTAAAAAATGGAGTAACTTCTCCCGTTTTCCCAACATTTCCCTTCACTGCTCTGTTCCTATTGATTGTAGCGTGATGAAAAGTATACTATAACCCGCTCAGGAGTATGAAGAATAATTGTACCAAGTTTCGTTAAAATCCGTCGAGTAGTTTTTGTTTCTATAACGGTTATACGGACAGACAGACAGACAGACAAAAATTTTACTGATTGCATTTTTGGCATCAGTATCGATCCCTAATCACCCCCTGATAGTTATTTTGGAAATATATTTCATGTACAGAATTGACCTCTCTACAGATTTATTATAAGTATAGATATTTATGGTATCCGTGTGTGTGTGTTTTATTTTATTTTCGAAACTAATTTTTCACCACTTCGTGTACTGACTATGGAATAAAATAAGCATAAATTATTATATTAATGTAAAATATTTTCTGAAGATGATAGAATGATATCGCTTCGGTTTTGTGTGGTGTGGTGGATTTGTTTTGGTTGTTTATTTTATAATTTTAATCTGTTCCGAATGTTATGGCTGTCAAAATTTTTATGGGATAAGTGACAGCTAAAATTAAAGGTGCATGTTTTAATTTTTACAAGTCTTCTACCTAGCTCGGTCTGTACCTTCGTGTCGTGTGCAGATT
>NJDD01000605.1:32544-56239 GCA_002245505.1 Calephelis nemesis
AAAATTAAAGTTTTTATTGAAAAACAGTTTTTTTACTTTGTTAAATTAATAATAACGGACCACAAGCACCCTAACTTTAAAAATTGTTAAGATATCTAAGTAAATTATACCTCTAAAGAAAGAACAATAACCCTGCAAATTTTAATAACGGTCTGACCGCCTATAGCTACTTTGTTTTTTTTTTAAATGTTATTAAAATTCAATTTTTTTTTACAGTTAACTTCCGAGTCTAAGTGTTTTTTTTGTAAAAAAGATGATGTAATATGCTTTAATACCATCGAACACACATTACACTAATGAAATACGTTAAAAAAACTCAGTTTTTCTTAAATTTCACCTTATTAGCTTTAAATTGTCAAAAAATGGAGTTTAGGTACTCAAACCGTAAAAGTTTATTTAAAAAAAATATCCAACTTTGGTTAAGACATATATGCCTCAAAATGTTCTAAATAGTCTATTTTAACACGCCCTTAAGGCTTTGCACCTAGCTTCCAAACAGCAACTGCTGTGCGAGCAAAGCCGCGGATAACAGCTAGTGCATATATAATTACGTAATAAAAAATGTTTTAGAAATATCACAAAGTGTTTTGGAAACTTTACGACCAACAGCTCTTCGTATAATATTATTAGATAGGTATTTATTAAATAAAACAAAATATGAAATTTACAGCCATTTTATTTGTACAATAAATTAATTTCATTTAAAATATAAATTACAATCACAGTTATTACTTACAAATATATACAAAACTGGCGCTTTAGCGCAGCATCACTATTGTGATTTTATTCCGAATACCAGGTTTAGACCTGTTACAATTTAATTTCCTAGATCCCAATCACGACTGCAAAGTCCTCGGAAACCAACTAAAACAACCAGAATAATATGTTCTCTTCCAGTGCTTTATCTCTTAGCCAAATTTGACATTTATTCGATTAGCCGTTTTGGCTTGATCGGATAACAAACTTTAACATTTGTAAACAGAAACAAAATTATTTGAAAATCGAAATCAATAAATGATTTCCAAAATCTAACCTACAAACTGCCAAATACATAGTATGTACATAATAGTGTATGTATATTGCAGCTTATTATTACTAACTTAATCAGACATTAACAACCCAGTTTCTTCAATAAAAGGCACCGCTCAACTAGCTGTCTCAATGACTTTCACCCGTCTATTAACATTTAATGAAAAAGTTGAGAGGTGTCAAGGGACACCCGAATGGAGCGAAGTTCCTAACTCCATCAGCAATATATGGAACTTGTGCAGAATCACTGTCAGGATTTATTACTATATTTATTATGTAAAAAAAACCTGTATACACTCAACAAAAATAATCCTGTTCAATGCGAAATAGAAATGAAAATATCTGGCTTGCCTTCTATACACAATCTTACAATAGCTTATTATAGCAAAAATTATTATTTTCCCCGTGTTGGTCCCGGGCTCCTTTGTAGAATAGACCATCTGCCTTTCTTGCCAGGCAGCTCGTAAAAAGCGAGCATAGGCTTACCATCACTAACACCGTGACATCCGACTAGGGGGTAGAGTTTGGCAGCGACTCGCCCGGATTGGTACCACCGCCTTACCTATTCCTGCCGCCATAACGTCATGACGTCATAACGTGTTCCGGTTCGGAGGGTGAGGTAGCCGGTAAACTTATTTTGCTCGAGACCTAACATCCTGACCTCAGGTTGGCTACGCACCATTACCACCTTTGGTGTCTCTAGGCGGCGTGATTTTTTTACCAACAGGAAATCCGTCAGCTTGTTTGCCTTCCTATAACATATAAAAAAAAGTGTCGTTACAACTTTTCACAACGCGCGATAAGGAGTTCGATCCAATAGGCTAACTGATGCTTAAGCCTATTATACAGTGTGCATGTGACAACCTATGGTGAAATAAGTAAAGACGTGGTGAAATAAGTAATTTGTTGTACCTTTTATTTAAGTCAAAATTAGATTGTAATTTGTATTTTTAATCTATTTTAAATTGTAACTATTATTATTGAAAAAAGACAAGCCCGCTGAGTTTCTTTCGCCGGATCTTCTGTGTGTGGCCGCGATTCCGATCCGGTGGTAGTTTAAAAAATGTCGACGCGCACAAACACCACTCGTATGGTTCAAGTGAATAAAGATTTTTCTGAAAAAAAAACGCCACTAATGCCTAAACAATCAGGTTATTTTCAGATACCTAAGCCAAAACTTTACACCCCAAGGACTAAACATATCCAACCCAAGTCGCCTAAAGTTACAACTATATTTATGTTCTCTAATGCTTATTGCTTATGCAAGGCAAGGCAATAAACATTATCCATCCCAGTCCCATTACCTGATAGAAAAAAATACTCAAAATCACTCAGGTCAATAGTTGAACGGCACCGTTTAGTGAAGAGACTAGGCTGATAATAATTAAAAGGTCAATTATGATAGACCTAGTTACAATTTGTTGTACTTATATAATTCAAAAGCAGTCACTGCTAAAAACCATCTTCAACTTCAATAGGTATAATGCCATCTACAAAAAATTCAGACTTGTGCTTGATTTGTCTGGGATTCCATCAACAGGTCCAGACTTGTTTCAAATGGGACCAAGTCGAAAATACGGTAAGTACAAAAATCGACCTACATACATAAAAAAATCGTCAAACATATAACCTCCTACTATTTTTGGTACCAAAACTTCTTTAGCGCCGTTGCGCACTTTTATGGAATGGGTAAAAACTTCTAAACTTGCGTCTGGACGTGACCTGATCGAAAATTCGTAAGATGGCCAAGGGCTCTTGCACGAATGTTCTTCTTGCCATGTTTGTGTACGATAGCGCAATAAATGAATATTGTATTCTACCACATAAAAAATAGTACTTTCATACTGACAATAAAAGCAATCCGTGCAAAATTATTCCCTAACCATTCCAAAATATCGAAAATTCACAACGTCAATATTCAAGTTTTCACTTTTGCCGGCACTCCCGGAGTGCAACCCGTCGTTTTTTTACCCAGATTTTATCTGCAAATTAAAGTTTTCTTCTATTCCCAACCGACTCGTTGGTTGAGGAGATTATATTATATTATATTACGCCTAACTCTGCCGACCAAATACATGGCTCGGGTCTGGGTGTTTATTGTATTTATCATGGCACATATCTATGAGCATTTCCATGCATTAATAACATTGACTGGCACCCGTAAGCCACATTCGCATACTTTTAATTTCATCAACTGGTGAATTGTGTCCAAGGATATAAATTTATTATTTCTTCCCTACAAGTCGAAAATAAAATCACTTATCAGCTATAAACTGAATTATATCGACTGCACATTTTATATATATTACTATACCAGATATTGATATATATAATAGTCTCTATATATTTGCTATATTTACAAAAGAAATATTAATTATTTTAATAATCCGCTTAATGTTACGGAGATTACATGACAAAAAACTAAGTTTGTGCATTTGAGGAACTTTTTACAAATTAATCATTTAACGTTTTGTGTCAGTTTTGTTCACGAAGAGTTTATCAAAAATACAGTCAGGATTTCTTTCCGCTTAGAAATTACGTGGCGCTAATTTTTTCTTCAATTAGTATAAAAATCTGTTTTACATTATCATCAGTATTAAACTATCGAATAGTCCAACAATATTAAAAAAAGTATTTCAAAACAGACAGATAATATAGCCGCCACGTCCTCGCCATCGCTCTGCGCTTCACGTGACCTGTACCAAGAAACTAAGAAACTAGTTTCACTTAGCGACGTTGTCCATACAATTAAGCGAAAATCGCTATTCAGTGAAGCCTTCATAATATTTAAGATATCGTCTCTGAACAAACTATACGTATACGTACTATAACATTGCATCAGGTTTCCTTTTACGGGAAGAATTTAAGCAAACCTTTTTACAAACAAGGTATCCATATCAATTCTAGCTACTATCACCATTTGAGTGTAATTTTATTCGTCAGTTCACGTCTAAACAATAAAAATAAATCACTAAACAAACAAGAGCTAAATTTAAAAAGCGAATGATAAAAACTAATTTATTGTTCTTCTGGTGTTCACAAGTTTTTTTTATAAATTAAGGTTCAGTTATAGAAAAATATTATTAGTCTTTATTGGCAAAGCAGTTGTAGGCAAAGAGAAATAAGTTTAAAATCATCTAAGTCTAGAACACAGTCAATGACGTAACCTAAATAATAGAAACATATAGAAATGAATTCTTTTCTTCCCGTGGTCGTCGTATCACACCTGAACGGATGGACATATTTTCGTTATTTTTTATTTGTTATGTTGGTAATTGTCAGGACAAGGTTTATGTACAGATCCAAACCGAGAGTTACAAGAAAAATGGGAAAAGAAATACTTTATTTTTCCATATAAATTGTTAGTTGTGTTAATGTCACGCGAAACGAACTGCACAGTTGACAAGTACGAGTTTTTTTTAATATTTTGTTTATATTTAGAAAAAACACAGCCAATCTATAATTTTAAAACTATTTTTACGAATTTGTTATTCTAAATTCACATATATGTATATATATACAAAAATGCTTAATACAATTTATAATAATACTAGTCTATGTACATACAAAAATAAATATAATACGGATAGTAATTACTAATTTTCACTTTGTATAAAAATAAAAAAATACTGCATCAAATAAATGAACACAAAATATTAAGGCTTCACCCTACAATTGCCATTCGCCGGTAGCACATAAGTAATAATACAAGACTAGCAATTTTTCTTATTTATATAAAAATCTAAAAATATAAAATGTACGAAACATCGATCTGTTAAGCGATTCTTCTAAATTGATTCAACATAAAAAAATTCCAAAACATTCCATGTGTTTTCACAACAACCTTGCAATTCAACCACTCCGTATTTTCATTAAATACTTTAATGTTATATATTGGCAGAAGCATAAATTACCTCAGAAAAATACTCTTTTTTTCTTTTTTTAGGTTTTGATCTTCACGTTACTATTTTGCCATTAGTCAAGTAGGAATTTACATCAAATTTTATATCAATTATAATAAGTCATCAGTCATAAGTCGTCAGTACGTCATGTCAGGCTCTTGGGTAAAGCGGTGGGCTCATTTATTGTGTGGGTCTGATTATTTCATTTGTGCACTTTCACTGAACAAAATTGTAAAAAATGCCACCAAAATTGACTAATTTCACTCAATATTAACCCGAAATGCAAAAATTATGAAAAAACTTCGACCATCTTTCTTCTCGATGGCGCTAAAACCTCACAAAAATATTGAAAACTAGTGTAGGATTCTCAATATAATATTATTATGCACAAATTTGTAAATAAAAGTATTTTGTAAAAATTTCGAAATCGCCCAAATGGATTAATTATTTCGTAGTCATAACAGAACAAAATCATATCGACGACCTAATGCAATTGTAGAGTAGAGCCCTTACAAGCCTCTTTCACATGAAAATAGACTGATTTTCATTAAAACAACAATTTCACATACAAAAATAATAAAAAGAAGCCAGGAATGACTTACATATTATATACTATACAAGGAACATCATGCGCAAATATTACATAACCCGGAAATGGTTGCATTCAGTCCTCTTTGTTCAATATTGTGCATACACTTCCAATAAATAGTCAAATCAATATATTTAAACAAGTCTTTGTTTAATTATTTACAAATGTTCCCAGAACATGTCAAAAAAAGTTGTATATTAAAAAATTACAACTAAAAAATCTCGATAATTTTGTACTTAAATTCGACAACTCTTCTTTAAACTTCCTCAAAGTAATTTCTTTAAAGTAATATCCACAAATTTTAAGATAATAAGAAAAGCACTTTTTACTTATGGGTTCGAGAATGTTCTCTCAATTGTTTAAGCCTATAACTGTTTAATAAAAGCGTTCATCTATGTCCAGTAAGATTTTTGAGTGACTAAAAACTTGTGGACGTATATTTGGTTATTAATAGAAAAAAAACAACATTTTATTGAATCTGCTCCCTAGCTTTCTTTGATATCTGTTGCGTTTCTATGATTTATTTCAAAACATACCATCATGAATACCAATCGGTACTAAAATCGCCAAAAATATAGCGAAATTCCGCAAAACCAACTTCCAATCATCGGGGACCGCATATGGAAGGATTATACTGGTCAACTTGTGGATTTCGTGAGCCGTGAAAATAAATATATATGACGTTAGGATCAAGTTGAGTATTGGAGCACCCGGGATGAGGACCAGGACACCATGAGTGTCCGCCGCCAGCCATATATGGGACTGGCTGGCGAACAGCTCCAATGTAATAGTTCCAAACCACGCGAAAAGACTGGAATGTCTAGTTCGTAGCGCCCCAGATACGTTTCTCAATATCACGTAGCTTATTATCGGTAGAAACGCTACGTAGCTGTGAATTTCATTGCAGTCGAATGTATTTGTGCAGAAAAATGTAAACGTCACGTAGCTACCTATGCCTATGAAGGCTAGAAAAGTCGCCGTAAGGGCGATACCGGGAGTGAAGAGGTTGCTGTGGTTATTGTCATCCAGGAGGTTGTACCTTTGTGCCAGAAAGTACGCGGTGGCGAATATTATGCCGTACGCCATGGAGTACCTGAAATTAATATTATCATGAAAACGGTAAATAATGTGAAGGAAGTTACGCAAGACTGCAAGGATTAATTGATCTTGACATTTGGCACTCGATACTCTCTGCCTGCCTCATAAGGGAATTGGCATAAAGATATGTAAGTAATATTATCGTGTACAATGTTTCCTAATGTATTACCAAAGGTTTAGCATTTATTACAGAGATACTATGATCGATTTGATTCCCACTGCTTTCTTCATACGCACATCGCTTAGGAACTTAAAAGGAAAAGAATAAATAAATACTATTGGACACAAGCGCTATTACATTCTCTATAATAACTCATGGTGGTGACAAGAGTCTCCGAAACCAGTATGTTTGTATGAAAAGGGCAATGAATAAGAAGGAAGCCAGACAGGTTTGTCAGGATCATGAGGTCTGGCACTCGATACTCTCTGCCTGCCCGTAAGGGACTTAGCGTAACGATATGTATGTACGTATAACACATTTGATCATTCTTTGCTTTTATCGAGCAGCCTTACAGGATAACAGATTTATAATATAGGATATTGCGCGGCAGCAATATATCACCATCTGCGTTGATAAGTCAGGACCTTCCAAGATCTAATACTACTAAGCGAATTGAACCAACTATGTGGGACGTTATCAGGGCGATTGTTAGTATATCAATAGAATGTGGGATCACTTTCCTCAAAATTAAAGTTATTATAGAATATGTCGACCTTTTGTTCTTACACAGATGGATTATGCAGACCCATCTGACTTTTATTAATAAACATCGGAGTTACTTACATTATTTTCGTTTTACAGCCTTATTGGTCGCGTGGCTAGCGTACACATCTAACTACACTGATTAAATGCGAGGCTCGGATTCGATTCCCGACAGGGACAGGCATTTGTGTGATTAACATTTAAATGACTGCATTTTCGGGTCAGGGTGTTTATTCAATTTATACTGGTATCTATTTAAGTATTTCTATATTATAGTATCGCTGACTAACACCCATAACATAAGCTTATAATTTGCTTACTTTGGGGTTAGATTCAATTTGTGTTACTTGTCCTAAAATCAATATTTATTTATTTATATATTTAATTATAACTATACTACACATATACTGATGGATTTTGCAATAATTTGCTTTAAACTAATGAATAATGTAGGATCGTTTTTCAAGTACGTATAGATTTTGCAGGGTCACTAGCCCGCATAGTAATAGAATAAAATCCTTACCTATCTTGCTTCCAATCCAACCACCACTGGTGTATATCATCATCAGCGTTAACGAACAAAGCCTTCCAGGGCCTGGTGACAAATATTTTCTGGAAGAAGACCTCGCTCATGTAGAGCACAGTGACAATGATGAGCAGGCCCGTGATCTTGATGCCCACGTACAGATGCTGGTAGGGTTTGGAGTCCACCGTGTGAGAAGATGACGCTGTTATATGCGGCGGGAGAGCGAAGACCACAAACATCTGAGGAACGGTTCAAGTATTAGTAGATTGTCATCCATACTTTATTTTTACTACCAAAATGTAAACTAGATGTGATAATTAGAGGCTAATAATCTTTTGTCAACCTGAAAGTGGCACCTTAAGCCTATTACATAAGTTAACCACTCCCCTCATATCCTACCCTCGAAATGTGTTCCGCTAAGAGCGTAAGATAGCCTGTAACTTTGCTTTGCAATAAAACGTCAACATGTTACACACATATTTTCGCATAAAGTCCCTTACGGGATAGCCAGAGAGTGTCGGTTGTCAAATTTACTATTCTTGGAGATCTGTCTAGTTTCCTCCAAATTCATCACTATTTTCATACAAACACGCCGGATTCAGAGTTTCTTGACACCACTTTTGATCCGAATGATTTGATAGTGGAATGTCAACTTCGGTCTCCCCGGGTACCTACATCCAGCCACGTTCGCATTGTATGACTGTTTTGTTAATTTTCAAATGTCTTTCTTTGTCACATTACAAAACCAACGGAAATTGTCATTTCTCATTTTTACACCAACACTTTCTTTAAATTCCACTCTTTTTCGGATCTCACTGTTGCAGATGTGTAAACATATTAAGTGTCAATAGGCGCATTACAATACCAACGGAGCATGCCCTTTCTAATATTTACAATAACACTTTCTTTTAATAACATTCTTACTCGGATTTTACTATTGCGAATGAGTAACATGTTAAGTGTCAATAGGCGCTATAATATATTCCCATTAGATAATTCGTCTCCTCGTTTCCCATATTACATAAAAAAACGGATTATGAAGAGCTGAATGGATAGTTAAGGCAGCTGGCCTCAGCAATGAACAACAGAGAAATATAACTTTAATAATGCTAAAGAGAAACATTTAGAAAATAAGTTTGCATACAATAAGAAATAAATTCAAAAATAAACTTACCAAAGTATACCAAAAGGACACTAAAGGGATGAAACTGTAAAACTGATACGGTCTATTCATCGTCAAACAGAGCACGACAGTCAGGAAGTTCAGTCTGAAGATGACCTTGAAGTATCTAACCAGCCCAGTGTCACCGGTCTTCCAAGTGTAGTAGAAATGGCCATAGCCTGTGAGAAAGAGGTAGGCAGACACGAGGGCTCTCACAAGCATGTATATGGGGAGCACTTTACTGGCGCCAGTCACTTGGTACACCAGAATCACGAGCTGCATCCATCCTTTCCATTCGTTAGTTTGCTCTTTATGCAATACTCGTGAATGACTGCAAAAAGTGTATGGGTTAAAAATGTTTGATTGTATTCAAGGGTTAATAAATCGATTGTATTCGAGGGTTAAAAATGTTTGGTTGTATTTAAGGGTTGAAAATGTTTGGTTGTATTCAATTTTTTATAGGCAAAACAAGCAGCCGGTCTCGACTGTAACAAACACAAGTACACAACAGATAGGTGGCGATAAAGCAAAACAGACCTTAAGACCTACCTAGGTGGTAGAGTTTCGCAGAGACTAGCCCGGATTGGTACCACCGCCTCACCTATTCCTGCCGCCATAATTTCAGCTGCCGTTGACGTGTTCCGGTTCGGAGGGTAAGGTAGCCGGTAAACTTACTTTTGCTCGAGGCCTAACATTCCGGCCTCAGGTTGGCAACGCACCGTTACCACCATTGGTGTCTCTAAGCGGCGTGAATTTCTTACCATCAGGAAATCCGTCTTCTTGTTTGCCATCCAATATCATAAAAAAATAACATTTTTTCTTACGATAAAATTGGAGTGTCTATATAAAATAGGTAAGTACCAAAATACATTTTTTTTGCAATTTTTGTCTGTCTGTGTTAAAAGGGACTGTCACTGAAAAGTAGTTGACTTAATGACTAATTAGGTACTTTTATTTTTGCAAGTTTTTGTTAAACTGCAAGCGGACTAAGTGATATGGCTTATAATAAAATAAAAGATGGATTACATCAGGATATGGTAGGTTTGATGTAATATAAGCACCACTTCTGCTTTTTTATACGTATCTTTAACTATCCTGTATGTGTGTTGAACCCGGGACCTAAACAAGTCAAGTCCGACGGCGAACCGCTAAACCGATGACGTGCTGATGACACTCACTCTCGCATTGATTTTATTTGTCGCTGTGTAGTTTAAAAAACAATAGTAAAAATGTAACCAGTACCTGGCGTACTCGTTACATACTGATACTAGCTGCGCCCCGCGGTTTCACCCGCGTAAGTCCCAATCCCGCGGGAACTCCGGGATAAAAAGTAGCCTATATGTTATTCTGGGTCTTCAGGTACCTACATACCAAATTTCATCGTCATCGGCTTTGTAGTTTTTGCGTGAAAGAGTAACAAACATCCATACATCCATACATACAAACTTTTGCATTTATAATATTAATAGGATAGGATTTTATATCAAACCTTACCTACTCGATTTGGACTCATCCGTGAAAAACAGGCCCAAAGCGAGGACATATCCCACCGGCAACCAGAAACTCCACTCCGAATAGTATTTGTTCTCCTTCATGAAGAAGTTCGTTCGGTCGCACAAATAGAAATACGCCATTATCAGTCCTACAAAACAAAATCATAAATCAAAGTTATTATAAGTGAAAAAGTGTGTATTTTTTTATTTTTGTAAATTTTGGTGCATTATAAAGTGTATTCATTCATTCATTCAAAATATGTTAGTATGCACACCGCCATTTTTCCCTGTGTTGGTCCAGGCTCCTTTGCAAAATAGACCATCTGCCTTCCTGTGCATAGGCTTACCGTCACTAACATCGTGACATCTGACTAGGTGGTAGAGTTTCGCAGCGACTCGCCAGGATTGGTACCACCGCCTTACCTATTCCTGCCGCCATAAATAACGTCATGACGTGTTCCGGTTCGGAGGGTAAGGTAGCCGGTTAACTTCCTTTTGGTCGAAGCCTAACACCTCGACCTCAGGTTGGCAACGCACCATTACCACTTTTGGTGTCTCTAGGCGAAGTGGATTTCTTACCAACAGGAAACCTGTTTGCTTGTTTGTCTTCATATGATTTTAAACTTAAATCATCGCGTAATGTTAACATTTTTAATTATTTATATGGGATACACACGATCTTTTTTTATATTTGTCGATATTTCGGTTTAGTTGCATAGGCCGTGGTCACGACGGGACTGCAACCTATGTAGCTCGACCGAAATATCGACAAATAAAATAAAAATAGATCGTGAACATCCCGTATAAATAATTGAAAATGTTGTTTGCCTTCCATTATCATAAAACAAAAAATAATCTGTAACATAAATAATTAAATTTCTTACTTTGATTGTACTTCAATTTAATTTGTTTAATCAATATTTTAAATGATTGTCTTTTTTGTTGTTATCTATATATTAATACGTGATGCCAAAACTTTGGACCCCTTTTCACGAAAATTGCGCGGACGCAAGAGCTTAAAATTTGACACACTTAAAATTAATGTGTAGGAGAAGTGCAGAAAGCTAATATTTTTCAATAATAGTGCCCATAAAGTACATTGAATCAATAAATAAAACATTACCCACACTATAATGCATTTGACACACGCAAACAAATATGATGAAAACGATAAAAGATCACAGATGGCACACTAAAAAGTTTGGAAACAAAGTGCTTGGTTTCGAGAAATGAAGATGGCGTTCTTATCAACATGATATTAAAATTTATTACGGTTGAATTTCGACCAATGGGCTACCGCTAGTTAGATATAACTGTCTCAAACTTTTGACAGTTATTAATGACAATTGAAATGACATGAAGAAGACGTACCGAGCTTCGCGAGTGCGGTGACGGGCGAGGGCGGCGCGGGCGGCTGGTGCGTGACCAGCGCGTACCCCTCCAGCCGCTGCCGCACGCCCTGGGACCAGCGCCAGATCGCACGCGCGCCAGACACCACTGCGCTACAATTGTACAACATATTCATTCGTGGTGGCCTGCTCGACACTCCTGAGGAGACGCATCACTCGCCATTGTTTAATTCCGACTAATTCTGATTAAAGTGAGTGACGTGTTAACATAACGACGCCTCAGATTGCCCGACTGGTTGGCCGACTTGTTCCCAACTTGTTGTCCGACTGGTCGACTGGTCGGCTAACTGGTTGACCGGCTGGTTGGTCGACTAGTTCACTAGCACTTCACGGTTTTAGAATTTATAGAAACTATATCCAAAAACAGCTTATAAAAAAACGAATAAAACAAACGACGCGTCGTTTTTTCGACGTATGGTCTTAAAGTTTGAAAGTTGGTTCCTATTAGTACAAAAATTTACAGTGTCAATGTGAAATAATGTGAATTGTAACTATAGCATTAAACTAAAATAAGTTATTATGACCTAACACATACTGATTAGTATGAGTTATGACGAAATTATTGTTGTTCAAGTTTCTTTTCAAATAAAACAACATAGTCTAATGTGAGTTTCCGGTGAAGAAAATAAAATTGTGGTCAGCATAGAATTAATAGTCACTATTTTCATAATACCTTTCATTCTCCAATACATTCCTTTGGGAGTTTTCTTTTTTAAGTTGCCTTTGTTTAATATTTATCTATATGCATACGAAATTTCATTCACATCGGTATCGGATTTTGCCGTCAAATCGTTACATACAGACAGACAGACTTTCTACAAACTTCTAATATTATAATGGATCCTCAGTTCCTACAAATAATAGAGGTACTAGTAGTGTGGGTATGGTGAAATGGTGTCCGTGAAGATGAAGTGAAGTGCTGTGTCCTCACCTACTCACCACAAGATAAAGACAGAGAAGGTGAGCAGCTGCAGCGGGGTGCAGGGCTCGGTCTGTGCGCAGCAGGTGCCGTCGTTGAAGTTCATGTGGTCGTTGCAGAACATGTTCAGCAACATCTGCGCGGAGTGCCGCAGCGCCGTCGCGTCCAGCGTCTGCCCGCTGCGGGCGCCCGCCAGCCGCGGGGAGCTCCATATGCGGACCGCACTGTGCTGGAGAATCTACACACCAAATAAATAATAATAGTTTTAATAGTAAAATTTTTGAACGTAGAAAAATAATCATAATGGACAAAAATAATCATTATTTGAACCAGCGACTTTCATCTGTCTAACAGCACTTCAATAAAGTATAAATCTAATCCATAATAGTTCAATTTTCACAGCATTATCAGCAAAAGACTAGAGCTTTGACATTTTTATTTTATTATTGCAATTTCATGATTGACCCTCCAAATGATTACGAATTAAGACTTTTAGACTACAAAAAATAATAAAGAAATCTAACAAGTATTTTCGTACATGCACTCGAAAAACCTAAACCTTCTACAAGTGAATCTATATAATATTAATCATTAATACGTGATGCCAAAACTTTGGACCCCTTTTAACGAAAATTACGCGGACGCAGGAGCGCATAAAATTTGGCACACTTATAGTTTATGTGTAGGAGAAGTGCAGAACGCTAATATTTTTCAATAATAATGCTTATAAAGTACATTAAATCAATAAATAAAACACTACACACACTACCATGCATTTGACACACACAAACAAATATATTGATGATAACGATAAAAGATCACAGATGACGCACAAAGTTTGGAAACAAAGTAATTTGTCTTGACAAATGAAGATGGCGTTCTTATCTACAAGGTATTAAAATTTATTATGGTCGAATTTTTACCTATGGGCGACCACTAGTAAAAATAATTACCTCAACGGCAGCTTTATTATACGCGTCAATGTCAGCATTGTTAATTTTGACATCACTTTTCAGCTTGGATACATCAACTGGTTCGGTAAGCTTCCACAGCACTCTAGTCCCCTGAGCATCTAGTGCGTCTATAGGCTGAACTAGCCTTGTAAGATTCCGCCGGTATTCTTCCAACATTACTTCGGTAATATTTCGATTTCTCACAAGTTGCAACCCTGTACTTGCCACTATAACTGATGGGGGTCGATCTAAGTTTTGCCTATAAAATGTCAAATTGATCAATATAATTTGCGATTTGATGTTGCCAAATTAATTTGCTATTTTGCCTTTCATTTGTGTGAAAAATACTGAGCATCAACTTATTTACATTCAGTTATTAAATTAAAGTGCCAGCAATAATCTCATAAGTTAGGAAGTATTTTCTTAATAAGTCTTTGAAAAGCGAAAAATCCTACTAATAAAATAAATGCGAAAATTTACAAGAATGGATCCTTTTTTGTTACTCTTTCACGCAAATATTTCTGGACGGATTTAGATGAAACTTTGCAGGAATATAGTTTATACATCAGAATAACACATAGGCTACAATTCATTTTTAAAAGATGTTTTATAGCATACGAACAAAGCCATGAGTGAAACCTAGTTTTTAATATTTTTAAATATATATCTATACAGATAAATTAAATTGGAGTGTCTTTTTGTAATATTAACATAACCAGTTTTTATCACAGCTTATGAATATGAACAGCATATATACCAATATAGCATTGTTTTTTAATTTTCATCTGTCTGTTTGTACTGGCTAAGCTCTGAAATGTATGGACTTAAATTGACAGGACTTTCACTGGCTGCTGATGTAATAAGGGGTAACTCGGCTACTTTTATTTCAAAAAATTCTAAAGTAAATACATTATTGGTAAATTCTTTGTGGGCTCGGCTAGTATTACATAAACAACACTTACACAACCCAACAAATACTACTTTCTTTTAGCCAAGTATATAAAATAGATCAATTTACATAGTGAATATACTCTAATTGTTTTTAATGTATCTGGTGACCTATTAATACTAGTTATTTACAAGTCTATACTATGACTCAACTTCTAGATTTAGTTCAATTATATCAAGAATTGTTAAAATTATATCTTCAAAAAAACAAAGGGTAAATGTGTGTCCAATTTTCCTCAAACTCTTCCATGAATCCCAAAAATTTTTTTTTTATTTTAAAACTAATATAAAGATGAATCATAAACAAAAAGTTATGATACTAACCAAGTTCTAAACTGTTCAATCATAGCTTTGGAGACATCTTCACTCCAAATGAATGTAACAGACAAACGCAGTTTGCTATCCACATATGTATAGTTAGGCATGTGATGATCTATGGTTGAATATGAAGAATCTATATCTAGACGAGTTTTTAAAACACCTAAAATAATATTAGAAGTCGCAAATATTGGTGGTAATTTTGTTGCGCACTCACTAAACTAATTTTAAATTATCACTGTCTTCTTTCAACGAAAGAAACAGAAAGAGACAAAACACTTTTAGCGCTGTCAAATTAGACCGTACACGTCATTTCTACAGACATTTAATCTATCTCTCAAAAAAAGTTGATTAAAAACATGACAATTTGACATGTTCCGACTAATCTGACATTTCTAAAACATTCCGTCTCTTTTGTATTTGGTTAATTTAAAAAAGATAGCATGCATCTAAAATAAGTTTAGTTTGTGAACAGCAGAATTACCACCATTATCTAGGTACACAAAATGATATGCATTATTAAACCATTAATGAAATCTTAATCAAAGTTTTATAAGACCATCTCTAAATCATGATCTATCCTTTGATCCTTGTCGCCTCTGTGGTCAAGCAGTCCGGGTATTGGACTTGACTGCATGAGGTCTCGGGTTCGAATCCCGGGTCGGCCAACAAAAAAAAATTGGATTTTTCAAATTTTCTAATAAAAAAGAAATGTTGGTCAGGATTGGAAACATGCCCGGTTGGCGATAGGCTTGCCACCTATCACATTATGGGACTTAGTATCTTCGGCTAGTCGTGGGTGCCCAGGTTGTGCCTCTGCCTACCTCTTCGGGGATATGGGCGTGAAGATACTTTTTTTCTATCCTTTGCAAAAAGAACCATCAAATCCATTTCTTATTGGTTGAGTAATTACATAGCAACCAATATAACCAATATACAATATACTTGATATAAATCAGTTTAAAAATAATTTCTGCATCCTTTAGCCATTCCATAACTTGAAAATGACCAACAATTTCAATCAGTATGATTTTGTAGAAGATATTTATGTACTAAAAGTCCAAACTCAAACTAAAAAAAATTAGAAAAAGTAACAACTGATAAAACAATGAGAATTCAAAGTAAGACAGCTGAGCCTAGTGTCACTAATGTAAAAAAAATTGTTTTTAAGTTTTTAAAGTAGCATAATTGAAAGCAGTATTTTCAGGTTATATTTTATATTAAATTTTATAGCACACAAACAATTTTACAAGATCTGTTTCTATACCAGACAGACTAATAGTGTGGAAATAGGACTAAATAATGATTAAAGAATTTAAATTCAATACTAACATTAGGAATAGCAGTATAAATCTTAAAAACTTTCAAACACACAAAAACTCTTTCATTTTAGTATATTAAATGATTTTACACTTTAAACTCTTTAGTTTTATGACAAGTCATATAAAAGTTAAAAACAACACTTACCAATAAAATATTCATACAATTGTTCCAATCGAGAATCTCCTATAAACGCAAAGCTATTATATTTCCCCCAAAATGCCAAATAACGTAAACATCTTCTGGCATCTCTGCAACAAAATGCAAATAAAAAAGCATTTTTTATGTACTTTAAGAGATACAACTTACGGAGCGACTTTTACCTGCGCCTGCGGCAGTCGCGGTTTTGCGATTTTATTTCAAAACTCACGAGACAGGTAATTTTGAAATGAAATTATCGCCCTCAATCTTTGCGGTTGATTATCGCGCGGCTGGCGGTTGCGATTAAACAATCAGTACAAATAGTATAAAATGGTTGCCCGCCAAACGACCGCAGAGCGTCGCAACCCACCAAGGCGACGAGAGATCGTCGCCCGCACGATTCTACGGGCAAACCGCAAACAACAGCAGACGCTGCGGGTGAAAATCGCGTCGTGAAATGTGAAATTACTTTTTGCATATAAATCTACATTGTACGGAATCTGCGGGCCCGCAACCGCAGCGGGCGCGGAAAAAAAAGTTCTTAGTCTAAAAGTAGACATAGACAAGGAGTTGTATTTCCTGATGGTGACACTAAGTCATAAAGGTGCATTAAGATTTCTTGGCTGAGATTATTGTATGAGTATAACATATTTACCATACTGTGTATGTGCATATTTACTGGCTACTGTATCCTCTGAACCAGAACACAACACGAGAACAAGCAAAACAGTGGCAAACAAACCAACACTTGCCACTCACAAGCTACTTTATAGAGGAGCAATCCGCCTCTTCTTGGAAGATTGTTCCTTAATAAACACACATGGCAAAAATCAAATCCCTAATAATGTTCTGTAATTGTAGCTTATCTAGCCTTGAAGATCATCTTTGGTTACCTAGTTCTAGAGACAAACAAGCTCACAAATTTACACACTTTACCTGTCTATAATAGTATACTGTAGTAATTTTTTTGTTCATAAATTGAGATGCAAGCTATCCTATCTTTCAAGTTGGATCAAACTGCACATGGTGACTTAATTGGATAAATAATTTAGGAGTCCATTGAGGACAAACAAGGTGACACATAATTTAAATATATTAAGATATTACAATTTACTAACTGACCTGACAGAAACTCTTCTGATTCAACAAAAAAAAATAAACTTAAAATTTTTGTTCTCTGACAAGAACCTTCCCCTGGCAAGAAGTAATACAACAAGAAAAGAATTAGGAAATTCATCCATTAATTTAAGTACAACATGATGACCAAAAGAAACGGGGATTTATTTTCACATATAAGTTTAACTAGTTCTGACAACAGCCAAATCTTATCTTGCATACATTTAGTTATTGGCTGTCACCCTTGCACAGTGTGCAATGCACACCCTGTAAACTTTTATGGGAAATAAAAAATGTAAGATTTTATGTTAAACTAAAGCCTAACCAAATAATCCTATTTTACTATTATTTTGTGGTTTTGTCATATTAAATAAGTACTTGATCTTGTTAATCTTATCAACATTGGTTATTAAGCTAAAAGATTTTGAAGAAGAAAGTCAATATTAGAATAGAGGGTATTTTGCCATGTTCTTGTTATTTAGTAAGAAAATTGTATGAAAACTTGTTTTGATCTCAAAGAACATTAAACTACTTGACTAAAGTTAATATTAAAGTACTGTATACAGTGTAATAAAGACTATTATGCCACAATGAATCTAGGAGTACTTTTATTTATTTTATTTTTTATTATTAATAAGACTGTAAAAATGTGTTACAGTAAATAAATTTGACAGTTTTCATCGTCTCAAATTTGTTAACTACAAGGAAGTGGTTTCCTTCTGCTGCTTTAATTTTTATATTGTAATAAACAATCCATTCATACATACATTTTTTCACTTCAATTATTTCATGTTAAGGTTATTCCTGTCAATTTCTACTTACGTTTTAGAGTATTTATGAAGCATACACCCATACGGCTGCCATTCATGGTCACCTTTGTATCTACCTGATGAAAGTAGCCATGTGCAAGAGTCTGTACCTGAAAGAAGAAACAGATACTTTATATTTTCATTCATCCAAGAAACTTAGTAAGCTCAAGGTTATTTCATGTTGAAGAATCATGGTTAAGGCCTCTTGAGTTCATAAGCTCCCGGGTTCGATCCCAGGTTAGGCAACAAAAAAGAAAACATGTTTTATTATTTTATAATAAAAACAATGTTGCCTGGGATTTCATAAGTGCCTGAATGACGATAGATTTGCTACCTATCACATTGTAGGGCTTAATGTCTTCTGCTAGTAGTAGGGCCCTGATTATATCTCTGGTTACCTCTTCGGGGATACAGACATATAGAAACTTTTTTATCTTTTAAGGTTATTTTGCTTGTTAGAGATAAGTTCGCATGTTGTACCATTTTAATTATGTTTTCTCGTTTATATGTACAGTAAAGTGTTAGATAAATAAATAAATAATCAGATCAGACATACCATATCTCAAATGTAGTATTCCGTGATATCCAATGAAGCCGATAACTAACACGAATGCAACAAGTTTAGCATTTTCAACATTCAATTGATCTATTATCCATTCCGCTGTATTCTTTTTTGTATAAGAACCCATACTATCAGACAAATCCAGACCTTACACAGAATTATTAGTCACTAGCTTATCACTTATTAATAATCAATATAATGACTAGGATCAGAAACAGCCGTAATATTTTAGAAGATAAACATTTTCTGTTTTAGTTACTTCATCATTACGCACAATTATTTACAATATTCCCGAATTTCGATGCAAAACAATTTCAATTTATAAATTTAAATAGAGTTTTGTATTTATAATTCCTGCGTTCAAACTTCACAGTTCATATCGCTAATCGCTTGAAATTTGTCAAATGTTCTTCTTCTTCTTCTTTTTCTTTTATGGCTTTTACAACTACCATGCGTAGTTTGATTTCGCCAATGTCTACGTGTTGGATAAAGCACGGTACAATATGTTAAAGTTGCCACAGGAATCTTTAGTGTTCAATTTTATTGAGATGATCATGTATTCCACCACCCAGAATTTTATCGAACCAGACACCACAAAACATCACAGATAACACAAATAAAATACATATTTTGACATTTGGTTGCAGTATTTGTCAAATGTTTGTTCATTAATTGTTGACGTTTCGATCACAGTGTTGCCCTAGCGACTGCCTACATTTGCATTCAGCGTACACAAGTGGGAAAATTGTAGTGTTTGATAAAAAACACCGGACGATTTAAAAAAAAAACACTACTTTAGGGTTCCAATAAATTTACCACGTTTTTACAGCATATTCGTTTGATTCATCATTATAAAGTGAATGTGCTAGACAAAAACGTGCCAAAAATCATATTTATAAAAATAAAGATGATATTTTAACATTAACTCAGCTTTTTAATTATTATTTACAAGAGCATTGTTCTTTTATTTCAAAATGATATAATAACTTAAATTTTGTTAAAGTAAATTCACTAAACGCGACATCAGAATCTACATTTTAACATATCATATCGATACCTCCTAAGTATAATGAGTCAACTGACATTATAGTAATTTTACAGGAGAGCGATTTGAAGGGAAACTGTTTGTATTTTTATGAAATTTAACTATTTTGAAATAAACTTAATGTTTTTAATACGGTTTAATAGCTCTTCCGTTAGTATAAAATGATTTTGCTAAAATTTATTTTAAAATGTGTTTTTTTGTAGATGACTGAGTATACGTTGACTGCACTTAATGCTTAAATGGTTTAACTACCAGTTAAACCATTTAAGACATACAACGTGTACTAAATACGTTGTACATCAAAATCCATGGTTTATACAAATGTTTTATGAAATATGATTGTAGTTTTATAATTATTATCTAATTATTAGTTACATTCGGGATTTTGGTTCCACTAAATAATAAAATGTTGAAACTGTGTCATTTGACTCACTATAATACGAAAATAGTTAGCTATGGTAAGCATTTGGATCTTCACAGTATACTGGTCTAAAATAGTTTACCTTATCCTATTTATTACTTATTTTATTTCATATTTCATAAGGAGTGTTAGATTTACCAGTGTATTAATGTTTTTAAGAGATAATTATGAGTGTACTCAATTCAGCTACTATTAATCCTTGTAATACTGTTGTGTTACAAGCATTCATTTTGTTTAATATATCCTAACTTATATTCAACAAGTAAATGCATAGGCCGGTGGCTAAATTTACCAAAAATAGGATTAATAGAGGAGAGGAAAAATCATTACAGAAAAAACGAATGCACTATAATAATAATCACAATGTATTTATGCTAAAATGAAGCAGAAACACTATTAGATTTACTAAAAGGCTACAATTTAAACAAATCAACATTAAAATATTAAAAATTAAGGTAGCAACTACATTACAGTATCATTTAAAAACAACCAACTAAATTATATCTAATATAGGTACATCCTCAAGAAAATAATAAGTAATAAACATTTCCTATGTTAAACTAGATTAATAAAAATAAACAACAACAACATGAAAAGTCTGCCATTTGAATTCTCAAAAAATAGCTATAAGTTTTATTAAGTAACTACAAATATCAATGGTTTAACAAAATAAAAATCGGTATTAATTTATTAAATTTAGAAATTATTAGGGTTTTACAAAGATCCATTAAGTTTATGTGCTTAATTTGGTCAGTAGGAATAGGAGTCTCATAAGCTAAAGGAATTTTATCAATATCAATATACGCCTGCCTTCGATTTCGTGTGGCTTTAGTTTTTCTTTTACAGTCTATCTACATGTAAGCGTCTTTTTGGTAACTAGTTTAGTAAAATATCCCATATGGGTTTTTTGCTTTAACTGCTATTTCCGTTACCTTATTCCAGGGCATTTTATGTCCATCATCAGTAGTTGTCCAGTTTTTTATACATTTCAGCTCTGATTTGAAGTCTTTTATCAAATCTTGAGATACTTCAGTGACTTTGTAGGGGTTTTCATCGGATTTACTAAATCTGAAGGCTGTATTCTACTGATCTGGCGTATAGAGCATTTATTTTTCGTCAACCTTTCAATTAAAGCGTGCATACTATCACCATCGTTTTGAGTGTGACCCACTATGAGAAAACAATGGCTAATATCTATGTTAAACCTTAAAATGGCTATCACATACATTAAAAAACCAATTCTGTTTCGATTTTGAACCTGTAGTCTTTGATACCTTCAGCAACCGTATCCCTCTTTGAAT
The DNA here is from genome assembly GCA_002245505.1 of Calephelis nemesis. NCBI lineage: Eukaryota > Metazoa > Arthropoda > Insecta > Lepidoptera > Riodinidae > Calephelis > Calephelis nemesis. The sequence goes on from NJDD01000605.1 coordinate 54,309, forward strand.
TTGAAAATACAATTGACCAAAAAATCCCAGTGTCTTGAGTGGTCTCCAAGACTCCAAAACTTATCAAACTTCGTTGCCGAATTTTTCTGTTATTTTCCCACTACATTTCCTCCGATAAGTTGCGGAACAAGGATATTTCATAACCTTCTTACCGTGCACTCTTTCATTTCTACTTACATATTTCAAACCTCTGTTAACATTACATTTTCTCTCCTGATTCTTCCATTTATTTTGAAAACGTTGTCTTAGGCTTCCTTTATCTTCTTTAGCTCACGAAATTCGCTTACGAGGTTTGATGTTGCTGGCCGGTGAAAATGTGATGTCATTAGTATCGGTTGCAGGGGAGGCGACCACTGGACTATCATTTAACTCAAAATGAATAGGTGATGAGCCAAAAGAACTATATGGCAATGGTACTAGAGTAATATCACAACCACCTTCAATATCATTATGTTGGATGAGCGTATTATCTGGGGCGTTTTCTAGGACTGATGGCGATTGATCTTCTTTTTGATTTATATTGTAACTATTCGGTACTAAAAGTGAGGAGCAAGAAATATCATCCGGAAACAATACAGAAACGTGAGAAAGGATATTCTGCAACACATCCGTATTATCATTTAAGTCGACATCGTTCAGTATGAAAAGCTTCTCTTCCGTAAAATTTGCACCTGGTGGCAATGGAGACTCTAAAAGACTTCATTAAATTAATAATAAACATCATAATAATTTAATATATTCTTGTATAAATCCTGCCAATAAATAAGTACTAGTAATGCAATTTATTATATTATATACTAGCTGCGCCCCGCGGTTTCACCCGCGTAAGTCCCAATCCCTCGGGAACTCCGGAATAAAAAGTAGCCTATATGTTATTCTGGGTCTTCAGCTACCTACATACCAAATTTCATCGTAATCGGCTTTGTAGTTTTTGCGTGAAAGAGTAACAAACATCCATACATCCATACATACAAACTTTCGCATCTATAATATTAATAGGATTATATTGCTTGTCATTGACATAACAATGAAATAACAAAACAACCACGTAAACAATTAGCATAGCCAGATGAGTCAAGTGTCATCGTTATAAGGTTTGTCCGTCGTATACTGGTCTAACTGTAGTTGGATCAGTTTAGAGTGTACTAAGCTATGTGAGTAACAATTATCAAACATAAAAAACAAAATCATAATAAATATATACCAAAATAAAGGTAACTTACTTTAACTTACCATCTCCATCCCTGTTTTGCATTATAATATCACCGTTTCTTGTGTTATTTTTTATTGTATTATTAGTATTATTCACACTATCATTCAGTAAATTTAAAATTGTTTGTGCCCTATTTGACTGCATTTTGTTAATAATATAAACTTAACTTCAAAAGAATATAAGACGCATAATCAACATTTATTTTATTCATTAATTTACTTAAAACCTACATATGAAATTGCGTGCGCACTAGCAGCCGTCCATCGTATACTGAGCCACAAATCACAATGAACTTGTATCAATGCGCCACTCCTCGCGTCCCGCGAACATTGGTACGATGTTATTTGACTCAGTATACAATGTACGATTTTAACAGATGTTGAAATCGATTTAGTATACGTGTAATTATCTTGGAGATTATAGATATTTTTATTTTTTTTAACACTAAAGTCAGGATCCTGGTTTTATACGTACATTTACGCAAAATAACTTAAATACCTAAAGTTAGTTGATTCAGTATACTTAGAAGGTATCGATATGACGGGCAGGTAAAGTGTAAATTCATCATAAATATCATTGAAACTTAGCAATAATAATATTTCCTCTATTGGGCTGCTAACAGCTTCACACAGTCGGCACTCAAAAAGTGACCACATTTCAAAATTGCGGTTAAATTTTGATTTCTTATTGATATTGAAAATAACGTCTCGTATTTTAC
>NJDD01000605.1:57726-70310 GCA_002245505.1 Calephelis nemesis
TAAAATAAAATTGTCAAAGTCGGTCTACCTGGATCTGGTAAAAATTTAGGTGACGGCCTGCCAAAACGAAAAGACTTGGAGGAAAGGTCACAACGCCAGTTTGTAGAACCCAGGTGGCAATTACAAGAACTTTTGAAAAAAAATTCAAAATGCATTACATTTTTTAAGATTCTAAGCCGTTATAGATATACTCGATATGGGTGTCGTTTGAGACATAATCGAGGGGGCTGATTCTGAATTTGGCGACCATTTTGAAATCCAAGATGGCTACCGGAAGTAATTCATGAAACACCGCTATGTTAGACCTAGACTAAATCTCCTTGAACGTTTAAGTAAAGCCTTATAAAAAAGTAAGAAATATAAAATTTTTGCTTAGCTACCTGTACCTGGTTAAAAAATTACCAGAGGTCAGTTTAAACGGAAAGTCGTATCGATTCTGAGATACCGCCATTTCTAAGAGCTTATTAGGCAATTGCTAGAAATAAAAAAAAATTCAAAATTTGGAAAACAAAATGGCTGACATCCAAAACAAAATTTTCTGAAAAATTGCTATTTTCTAAACCTTTTCATAAAATGACCATATTGATGTCATTTGAGACTGAAAAGAGGATGATGATTTTAAATTTAGCAACCATTTTAAAATCCAAGATGGCGACCGGAAGTTATTGTTGAAAATCTGTTATAGGTATGATGAGATAAAAAATCTTATGTCTTCTGATAGCGTTTACGTTAAAAGAATATAATTCAAAATTCCCCTTGAGCTACCTGAAGTTAGACAAAAGTTTGGCAACGGCCTTCATAAACCAAAACAAGTAGTGAGATCGAAATAATGCTATTTTATAGAGCCTAGGTGGCAATTACCAGAGACTAATGAAAAATTTTCTAATTTACAAAAACAAAATGGCTGCGGTTGAAAAACCCATTTCTACTGAATTTTTAATTTCCAAGATTAAAGCACCGCGGGCTCACAGTGAGGCTGCAGGCCGAACTGTGAGCACAAGGTGCTACTTGCGAGCTGCTTGCAGCTCGCGATATGAGTAGTTTGAATGAGTTTAAACACTAAGTACACTTGAATAAGTCCTGCACTCATTTGGAAACATCGATTTTAGTATGGACTTTGATGTCTGGAGATGTAGACTGAAGCACCGCGAGCTCACAGTGAGGCCGCAGGCCGAACTGTGAGCACAAGGTGCTACTCGCGAGCTGCTTGCAGCTCGCGCAGCACGCGATATGAGTAGTTTGAATGAGTTTTAACTCTAAATATACCTACTTGAATAAGTCCCTTCAAGCGAGAAAAGACTTCACCATCCCTTACTTTAATTGGTGACATTTTGCGAAATTCTATATGGAGAATGCACCTATGGGAAATATAGATTTAAGTGTCGACTTCAATGTCTAAAGGGTGTTGCCTGAAGCACCGCGAGCTCACAGTGAGGTGAGGCAGCACGCGATATGAGTAGTTTGAATGAGTTTGAACTCTAAGTACACCTGATTAAGTCCTGCGCTCATTTGGAAATATCGAGTTTAGTATGGACTTTGATGTCTCGAGATGTAGACTGGAGCACCGCGAGTTCACAGTGAGTTGATATGAGTAGTTTGAATGAGTTGAAATGACTCTAAATACACTTGAATAAGTCCCTTCAAGCGAGAAAAGACTTCACCATTCCTTACTTTTATTGGTGGCATTTTGCGAAATTCTATGTGGAGAATGCACCTATAGGAAATATAGAGTTGAGTGTCGACTTCAATGTCTAAAGGGTGTCGCCTGAAGCACCGCGAGCTCACAGTAAGGCCGCGTGATATGTGTAGTTTGACAGATGTTGAACTTGAGTTGTGACTGATTACGTCCTTTCAAGCAAACACAACTCTTCACCATTCTTTACTCAAAGAAAATAAAACTAAAGTGTAAGAACAACTAGCCACACTGGACAACAGTCTACATGGGCGGCGGATCACACGCGCGCCGCGCGAAATACTAGTTATAATCTAAGCTTGGAACATTTAAAATTGTGTTGTAGTAAAATTTTAAACAACTACTCAAACTCACAGTCATGTGAAGTGGCATCGGTTGACCTAAGATTGTATCTATTGTAATTTGCGCCAGCGTGAAGTGTTTTTGGTGGCGTACATTTTTAAACTCATATGTTTAATTCCTTCAATTTGCAGTACTGTAAGTGAACAGTTTTGCAAAAAATTATACGTTCTGAGTTGTTAAATTATCAAAATCAGCCGGAATCTTAATCTCACGAAATAAACACGCATATTTTAAATAATATAATCTATCGTGAACTATTATTATGGCAACTGGCAACACTAAACATCATAAGTCTAAATTGGTACAATGGCGACTATGTCCCCGTCTGAGGTTTGTAAATTTAAAAAATGCATTATATTTACATAAATCGATTTAGCCATTAAGAAAAGAAACACCAATTGTTCATCTGTTTATTTAAATAAATTAAACTTGGGCTTACAATGTTAAGTACTTATTTATTGTGACAGTTTCCTTCATACGTTTCTTGTCATATTTTCTATTGTTGTGGTGATAAATTTTAGGCAACGAAAAAAATGTTGTCATTAATAATTTGATATTTTATTACAGAGAAGATTACAAAAAGAGTTAATGTCCTTAATGAAAGAACCGCCACCGGGTGTGACAGTAGACGGAGACTCGGCCAGCCAAAATCTTACACTGTAAGTGACCTGTTTATTTATCTTGAATTAGAGGCATTAGCATCGATTAATACAAGTACACGTTCCATTGAAGTATTTTATCGGAATCAGAAAATGTTAGAGTTTCTCTAATAACTTTTTACAGAGGTGATAAGGTTTATGATGAATTAAACAGCTGAGTCAAATAGTGGAATATTTTTAATGAACAATTTTCAGAGTGTTAATAAGCAAAAAACACATAACTATGTGATTTGTATGCGCTCAATGGAAATGAGTCCTATCAAAGATATAAAATGTAACATTTGATGAGCTCATTTGTGTTTTTCTTTTTATTTGACATTTTATTATATCCTCGTGTTTCAAACATTCTGCGTTAGTTTTATTTATTCAATCCATCTTGAGCAACAGATGCTAATAAAAGTAGATGAGGATAGATTATTGCTAATCGGTTTTTATAAAACTTTGAACTTACTATTTTTATAAAGAAACTCAAATTCCTTATTAATAAACATAGGGTCAAGTATTCCAAGGTTTTAGTTGACATTATGCTCTATGCCACTTAAACCTTGTAGTACTTTAGTCAACCCATGTGCTGGAATTAGACAAAGGATGGCTTTGTTTTTTGGTATAGGGTAAAGTGGTATTAAAAACATAGAAGGGTGACTTTATTAATTTGAATTTGGGAATGTTAAAAGATTTTTCCTGTGTTTTGGTCCAGGACTGCCTAGAAAAATTGCTCTCCTACCATATCCATAAATTCCATCTCATAAGAGGCTAGTCAGTCCTTTAGTCACTAACATTTTCGGTATCACCTTTTAGGCCAACATTTTTTCAAGTTACTCTTTACTTACTTACTGTAGATATATTGATATCATTCGCAGTAAAAAGTCTAAAACAAAATTAAAGTGCAATTAAAAAATTTAATTTATCTGTTATAAATAAAATGAAAAATATATTTCAAAATAAAATGTTGTAAATAATGTGTGCACTGACCATAACACCAAGAAGTTTAGTAATTGCAGTTGTATAGGTACATCTAGTAAATAACATGTTTGTTCATCACTTGGTGTTGGTCAATGTCAAACAAGCTGCGAATTATTTATTACATGTTGACTAAAACGAACAGGATGTTTGAAATATATGACATTACATAGAATAAGAGATCGGTACATTTCCATGCAAAGAAACTACTTTATGTGAACTAAAAAATTACAAATTGTAATTTTACCTTATTTTTATTTGTCAAAACTATCTTTTCTTAAATTGTTAGTTCAGTAATCACAGTTGCCAACTAGTGGTCTTCCTGATGTTGTCTAATATTGCTGAGTAATTCCTCTTTACTTTTAATTAACTTCAATCTCAGGAAAAATTTAGTATATAAAAACCCCCGATGTTAGAAGTTTAACATGTCTCTCTGAGTATTCAAGTGTGTGTGCCCCTGTCTATTTATATCTGTTTGTCCGTCGCAAAAACTCTTAAACAAATGGGTCTATTTTGATGTGGATTTTTTGTTTGAAAGCTAATTTAATTGAAATGGTTCTTAGCTAAATAAATTACGGATGAGTTTTTTCAGGGGTTAATAGAAAAATTTAATTTAATGAATATTTTAAAAATTACTATTTTCCTAGTATTACAAAATTTATATTTTGTATATATTAAAAACTTCTTAACATACAAATTCAAGTTTTTAGTTGTTTAAAAGTAGAATATTAAAAAAATAACAATTTTGAGTTTGATTCCCGACGGGGGCAGGTGTTTGTGTAATGAACATTTAGATGTCTGCATTTCCGGGTCTGGGTGTTTGTTAAATTTATTCTGGTATCTATATAAGTATTTCTATGTAATAGTATCATTGGCTAACACCCATGACACAAGCATATGAATTACTTACTTGGGGTTAGATTCAATTTGTGTAACTCCTCCAGGGATATTTGTTTATTATTATTTATTTATATATAACATTAGTATAGTTGGTTACAAACCGTTTTAACCATGTTTTTTTATTACAGGTGGACAGTACACATGGAAGGTGTTCCCGGAACTTTGTACGAGGGTGAAAAATTCGTATTACAGTTTAAATTTACAAATAAATACCCTTTCGATTCCCCAGAAGTAAGTGGTTTAGTTAATTATATAAAATTTTTCAATGTGACAATTAACACTCACTCTCACTAAATGTGTTTATGTTGACCATTCTTTAATCAGATTTAGAGCAGATAGGGTAGGCACAGTTATTCTAGTTAAGAAAAACTTACCTATTCTAGGAATTCTGTTTAATCTTCTTTCGTACCTTTATTATGAAATGTCATTTGCTTCAAATGCCACATGTTTATTGATAATAATAATTATTACTAAAAGTTTTTGTATGACCACCACCAATAAGCTTTTTTAGTGATTAAACGTCTTAAGATTAGGTACTGAAAACTTTGTCCTGAAGTCGAAAAAAAAATTAGGTTTGCAGCAGTAGACTAGCGGCGGCTATGATCGATTCAAAAGGTCACTAAATATGATTATTTTCATAGAGTATCCACGACTTTGTATTAAGATGAGGATACATGGTGAATTTTAAGATGAAATTGTCAATATCTAAAAAAAATAAAGTCAAGACTTTTTGCCACTAACAGCTACAGAAAAGTCGCTGTTTTCCGTAAAAATGACCAAATTGGCAACGCTGTATTTGATTTCAACAATATTTAAACACTGCTTTTTTTCAACTTGCACATCTATAGAATTTTTTTCTTTTGTGCGTGCATACATTCACGCATCAATCATAGTTTTCTTACACATAACATGTAAAATTACACCCATACAAATAAAACTGAGGCACAGCTTGTATGTGTAACAAAACGTGGAACAGTTACTGACACAACACGGCGTTAAAAAAGTTACCTGAATGGATCGTAGATGGTGTGAAAAGTAATCGTCTTAGTGTGTAATTAAAACTAGTGGTCGCACGTTGGTCGAAATTCAACCATAATAAATTCTAATATCTTGTTGATAAGAACGCCATCTTCATTTCTCAAAACCAACTACTTTGTTTTCAAACTGTATGGTGCGCCATCTGTGATCTTTTATCGTTATCATCAATGTAAGTATTTGTTCGTGTGTGTCAAATGCATGGGGTAGTGTGGGTAATGTTTTGTTTATTGATTAAATGTACTTTTTAAGCATTATTATTGAAACATATTCGCGTTCTGCACTTCTTCTACACATAAACTATAAGTGTGCCAAATTTTATGCTCCTGCGTCCGCGCAATTTTCGTAAAAAGGGGTCCAAAGTTTTGGCATCATGTAATAATATATAGATTAAATGTGTAGGTAGGTGTATTATTGTAAAGAACTTGCAATCTATGGGTAAGCAGGCTATAAATGCCTTTATGGAGCACACGCCACTCCACTGCGTACCATAGGTTTACGGCGCTAAACTCGCTAGCGTCTCCATAAATTAATGAATGAATGAACACTTTATTATGCACCAAAATTTACAAAAATAATACACACTCTTCCACTTATCATAATATTTAATTGAGGTGCACCAAGGCGGTATTTTCGCTTCAGAGCGATCTCTGCCAGACCTTGGGGTGAAGGAGACAATTTATGTAATTTAAAAACTAAGGTAGGGCTTCATGAAACAAAAGTTATGCTGATCTATTAAATATATTGTTTTATTTCATATAAAACAAAATATTTATTTGTATCCAGTGGGGCCTGCACATAAAACTATGAAAACTAAATTTTAAGATTAAAAGTGATATAGATTTCGATATGTAAATTACGGACCGTATTCTTTAACAACTCATGGTGAAGGCTCTTATCTGATATCAGATTCTTGAACTACGAGTCATAACTGACAACAGATTAATGACGTTCCGCGGTTTTATTTAATCACACGCCATCATTGATGATGTTTGAAAACATAATCTGAGGGCTAATTATGTATCTCAGTGGCCAACTCAAAATCGAAAATTATATCAAATAGCTATCAAATGACGTCATTTGTGTTTTCTATCTCTATTGTATTTCTGTTGGTCACAGGAGATAGCAAATATGAAACAAGTCATTTGACAGCTATTTGATGTACACTTTTCTATTTTGAGTTGGCCACTGCGATACATAATCAGCCCCCTGATCTGGTTCAAATACATCACTTTTTACCTGAATTAACCGGTATATTCTAAGTGTATGCGGTATGAAATTGAGCTGATCTAAGAACCGGTTTGCAGCTCCGGCTCAAGGACTTAATTACTTACGCCTAATGACTATTTTCGACAAAATGTGTGGAAATTACATTGAATATGATTATGGTATGTTAGCTTTTTTTAGCATTAGTTAGTTATACCAGTTATACTTACTATAGTAACTAAAGTGGAAGTCTATTCTAGTTCCCCGTGTTAGTTCCCCTGCGTAAAATGTACTTACCATCTGCATATTTGTCTGGCACCTTATAAGAAGCTAGCATTGGCTAAATGAGTCATTACCAGGATTACTGATGGCAGAGTGTTGTATAACAATTTGCCCGGGTATGGTCACGCCTAAGTTATTCCTCTCGCCATAACAGTGTCTGAAATTATTTTGTTTCGGTCCAGAGATTAAGATAGCCAGTAGACTTGAACAATTGTCCTATCATCTCGACCACAAGACGCACCTACACCTATGGAGTCTATGGTATAAATAGGTTATTTCTATCTGGAGAGCCATGTGCTTGTTTGCTGTCTTACTTCATAAAAAACTACTCTGAAAGAAAATCTCGACGATAATTCCGTGAATTCTGTCTCGTATCCACAGATAACTGAATAAAAAAAAGTGACATAATATGAACAAATCATGCCCACATTCACGAAAAAGTAGGCAGAGGCAAAACCAAAGCACCCACAACTAGCACCCCGAAGACGCTAAGTCCCACAATGTGATAGGTTGCAAGCAACCAACCGGGCACATATCTAATCCCATCCAAAGTTAGTTTTATCAGAAAATTAAAAATACACATTTTCTAATTTATTTATGTTGCCCGACATGGGGTCGAACCCGCGGCCTCAAGAGGTCAAGTCCGGACCGCTAGACCACAGGCGAAACATAATATAACGTAATATTAAGAGGTCATAATGTAACACTATTACAATTATATCATACCAATTAACATACAAGTAAGAAGTGACCTCATGGACACGCCCGTAATGATATTAGTGCTGATCTGCGATTATAGGTCTTACGTCATTTATGTAAATCCTATTATGGCGTACTTTAGTTTTAGCTTTACGACGATTGTCTACTTAAATATTATATTTAATTTTGAAGGAAGTTATATTTTAATATATGCAAGTAACCCATGCAACTGACAGCAGACTCATCAAATGAGCGAGTTTTCCTACCGTAATTTACAACCTTATGTATCTTTTTTAAAGTGTTAATCAATTCATTTGCCCTGACATATATTCGAAAATCCCGAACTTTTGCTACTTTGCCCCAAATGTTTTAGGTTGAGTTTCACCCGAAGGCTCTATCTAAAGTATTAATCAATTTATTTGCCATGACACTTATCCGAAAATTCCGAACTTTTGCTATTTTGCTCAAAAAATTTAGGGTAAGATTTACCCGAACGCCCTAAAGTGTTAATCAATTCATTTGTCCTGACACTTATCTAAAAATCCCGAACTTTTGTTATTTTGCCCAAATATTTTAGGGTGAGATTCATCCGAAAGCTCTAAAGTGTTAATCAATTAATTTGCCCTCACACTTATTCGAAAATCCGGAACTTTTGCTATTTTGTCCAAATATTTTAGGATGAAATTCACCCAAGGCACTAAAGTATTAAGCAATTCATTTGCCCCGAGTCCCTGACACTTATCCGAAAATCACGAACTTTTGCTACTTTGCCCAAATATTTTAGGATGAGATAATGAGATCCGAACGCCTTAATTGAAAGCGTTTCCTTTTTTTAAATGTTGCCAGAAATCGATTCATTATTTTTATTGAATAATATTTTTTTTTTATGAAACGAAATTCCGTTTAAAAAATCTTAATGTAATAGGCGGGCCTTAACATTTTTTCAAAACTTGAGTAACGCTTTGTTGCTTTTGGACAAACTACGAATGAGTAAACTTTTGAATTACGTTTCGTTGATTATAGAAACCGAGGGTAAGTGGTGGAGTTTTGTGCAGCAAGCTCGCCTGATTGGTAACATTTCCTAACCTATTCCTGTCATAGTGTCAGTGCTGGAGGGTAAGACAGCCAGTAGATTTGTACAACATGCGTCCATCTACACCTTGTAAATGACAGCGTAACGAAAAGTTGTTCCCCCGTGTTGGTCCGGGCTCCTTTTTCCCCTGTGTTGGTCCGGGCTCCTTTGTAGAATAGACCATCTGCCTTCCTGCCAGGCAGCTCGTAAAAGGCGAGCATAGGCTTGCCGTCACTAACATCGTGATATCTGACTAGGTGGTAGAGTTTCGCAGCGACTCACCCGGATTGGTACCACCGCCTTACCTATTCCTGCCGCCATAACGTCATGACGTGTTCCGGTTCGGAGAGTAAGGTAGCCGGTAAACTTACTTTTGCTCGAGGCCTAACATCCCGGCCTCTGGTTGGCAACCGCACCATTACCACCTTTGGTGTCTCTACGCGGCGGGAATTTCTTACCATCAGGAAATCCGTCTGCTTGTTTGCCTTCCAATGTCATAAAAAATAAAAGTGAAACCATGGATTCTGTACATGATAGAGATGCATTTTTAGTTGTAATTTTGTGTCGTATATTTGAATGAATGAATGAACTCTTTATTGTGCACAATGAAACTTATTACAAAATGGTACAATTAAGTATTAACAAGAGCATATTATTAAAGTTTATAGTACACAAAAGGCGATCTTATCGCCAAACAAAGCTATCTCTATCAGACAACCTTTTTGTCTAAGGAGATTATATAAACAAAAGTTCAGTAGGTAAAGAGATTAAACGTACAAAAAACTCTAACATAATATTAATAATAACAGTAAGGAGAAAAACAAAAACAAAAATGGTATAAATGTAAAACTAATATAAACAAGATACACCATTTCAAATTAAGACGTAACAATATTATGTAATTTAAATGGAAGTAAATACTAAATACCACATCAATCATCACAAGCACAACTTTGGCTTTCAAATAATGTACTTTTACTAAAGTTTTAAAAGTAGTCATCGTTTGTGCAAGTCTTATATTAGTTGGCAAACTATTCCATAGCTTAACAGCCTTCACAGAAAAAGAACGCCCATAGAAATTTGTGTGATGTTGGGAAATACGCAAACACAGATTTTGAGCAGAACGTAATTCCTTAACATCATACTTGAAAAAATGGAAGGTATCTTTTAAGTAACTCGGGGATTTAAGGTCAAACAGCACACACTATAACAGAGAGAGAACATGAGCATTACGTCGAAGTTCAATAGGAAACCACTTGAACTGCAATCGAAATTTCGACTCATGATCATACTTACGCAAACCAAATATGAATCTTATACAGATATTCTGTAAACGTTCTAGTTTATTTAATTGATCTTTTCTAAGGTCAGTAAAGCTTAGTTAGCATAATCTGACAAAGGGAGAAGTAATGACTCCGCAAGAGCAATTTTAGTTGGTATGGGCAAAATATTCTTCAGGCGTTTCATAGAGCTCCAGGAAGCATATAACTTTTTACTGATTTTTTTATTGATTTCACTATTATTTCATTAATACTATCTAACGCAACTCGATTTTTATTTAATATCAAATAAATAACACATTTTGAAGTTGTACTTCTTTTGGCGCGTTAGGAAAAAATGATGAGGGTAAATTTTTACGATGCGCGCTCACACCGTCACGAAAAACCGACATGATGAAGTAAGCTATAGATAACATTTTAGTTTTTTGTGATATTTTTATTAAATATTAAATAAACTTTATTTAACTAAATAATGCATTTTAATAAAACTTTTAATGTATTAAATAGTACCTTTTATCTATGGTTACTGTCATTTTGTCTACAAATGTAAAATAAGGCAAAAGATAAAATTGTTTAAAAAGATTTTTATCTTATTACGCCGAAGAAGTATAACTTCTAACGCTTGTACATAAGTACACACACAATTTTTTACTAAAAACCGCAATGTAATACAACAGCGAATTAGGTCGGCACTTACAGCTCTCAACGCGCTGCTTAATGCATATATTTTGTTCGCTATACATTGCGAGCTGAAAAACTGCTAAATATTTAACCACTCGTTGCCAACAAAAACTGCAAAAGGAATTTTGAAGTCTGATATGTATCTAAACTACCACTATCAGAAGTTTTCGTTACGGTGTCAAATACACCCTGTATAGTGTCTAGGCTATAGTGTCTTACTATTAAGAGAACCGCCTGATACTTCGCTATTTTATGATGTGTATGTTTCAGGTGACGTTCGTGGGCAACAACATCCCCATCCACCCGCACGTTTACTCCAACGGACACATCTGCCTGTCGATCCTGACGGACGACTGGTCGCCCGCGCTCTCCGTACAGTCGGTCTGCCTCTCCATAGTCTCCATGCTTAGTAGCTGTAAAGAAAAGGTGAGTTCTCTGACCTGTCTAACTCCAGAAAACATGTGTCGATTATTGATACGAATAACATAAATGCGAAAGTCTCTTTGTTTGGCTTTTACGGCTAGAGCGTCAGTATTTTTTTGTGTTTTTTTTTATAGTAATGGAAAGCACAAAAGCAGACATATTTCCTGATTGTCACGCTGCCTAGATCACCAAAGGTGGTAATGGTGCGTAGCCAACTTGAGGCCCGATATGTTACACTTCGAGCAGAAGTAAGTTTACCGGCTACTTTATCCTCCGAACCGAAACACGTCAATGGCATGCACTAACGTTATGGCGGCAGGATAAGTAATGTGGTGATACCAATTCCGACGAGTCGCTGCGAAGCTTCTTGACATTTGACTACCATCTAATCAAATGTCACGGTGTTAGTAACGGTAAGCCTATGCTCGCCTTTTACGAGCTGCCTGACAGGAAGGCAGATGGTCTATTCTGCAAAGGAGCCCGGACCAACACAGGGAAAAAGCATGTAGTTACAGTTCCAAGTTCAATCATAGCCTATTATCTTTTATATAAATGCGAAAGGATGTTTGTTTACTTGGTTGTCCTTCTTTCACGACCCGAAGAATCAATGTTACAATTTTTTTTTCTGACTGGAAATAGGTGGCTGAAGACCGGTATAGGTTGCACTAACTAAACTTATTTTTGATATTTTGATAAAATACACCTGAAAGAGAAGGACCACTTTAAACATTTCAGATTAGTCCGGACTAACGTTGATTAAGTTTTTAATCAACATTTTAAATGTCACGTTGTCGTTGGTCGCTAGTGTATACGACTAACTACAGCGACCAACCGCGAGGCTTGGGTTCGATTCCCAACGGGGGCAGGCATTTGTGTGATGATTATTTAGATGTCTGCATTTCCGGGTCTGGGTGTTTATTCAATTTATTCTGGTATCTATATAAGTATTTCTATGTATTGCTATCGTTGACTAACACCCATAACAAAAGCATATAATTTGCTTTCTTTGGGGTTAGATTCAATTCGTGTCTGTCCAGGTATATTTATTTATTCATGTATTAAATAATTTGACAGCAATAAACTCGTTTTGTCTCTTTCTGTTACTATCGTTGAAAGAAGCTGATAGCGCTAACTTAAAATTAGTTAAGTAAGTACGCAACAAAATTACTACCCTAGGCTACTTTTTGTCCTGATATCTAAACGGGTTTCCGGATAGTAGAAGATCTGAACCTACGTTGACCTATACCAAGCTGATAGTAGTAGTATGAAACATGCCTTATAAAATAATTATTAGCTAGCGGTTCAGGTGTTGTACTTGACTTCATGAGGTCCCGGGTTCTAAACCCGGGTCG
>NJDD01000605.1:70447-80607 GCA_002245505.1 Calephelis nemesis
CGCTCCAACGTGGTCTCCCACGCCTGCCTCTGCATGCGCCAGAAGATCTGAACCTACGTTGACCTATACCAAGCTGATAGTAGTAGTATGAAACATGCCTTATAAAATAATTATTAGCTAGCGGTTCAGGTGTTATACTTGACTTCATGAGGTCCCGGGTTCTAAACCCGGGTCGGGCAACAAAAATAAAATTTGTTTTTTCCAATTTTCTAATAAAAAAAATGTTGCCCGGGATTGTATATGGGCCCGGTTGGCGATAGGCTTGCCACTTATCACACTGTGGGCAATGATTGGCAATAGCTTTCTTTATCTGCTTAACCCTTAATATGCTCTGTTATAGCCGTTATTAACTGTCATGTTTAATTCAACAACTCATAAAATGCTTGTATGTAAATACTAATAAGATGAACAATTTTAATTAATTTAATTTATTTGTACTGAGTATAAAGGCATAAGATATTAAATCTTATTAGGATTATTCATTTTTCTTATTAATTATTTTTACTGTCTAGGAATTTAATTATACAACAAAAATAAGTAAGAAATAAACGTTGTCTATAAAACCTAAAGTTATAAATCACCTTGGCAAATTTTTAAACATTAAATTCTCAGACAAAAAGTTGAGACTTTATAACAACGTTAAATATGCTGTATTTGTTTTATTGTTAATGATATGTATTAAACCACGGCCAGGGATCTTAAGTTTCTGGCATTACTAAATTTGTCAGCTACTCTACCCCTTAATAAATTGGAAAATGACAATAGTTATAATCACACACACGCACACATTTCACACATACACTCATATATATTTACTCACACATACTATATCATTTTTGTTTGTTTAAATTAAAAAAGTCTATTTAAATAAAGAGACTCTTGACACCACCCTCGAATGACACCCGAGCGATTTAATCATGGAATGTCTTATCTATATATTAATAGGTGATGCCAAAACTTTGGAACCTTTTTTTACGAAAATTGCGCGGACGCAGGAGCACAAAATTTGGCACACTTCTAGTTTATGTGTAGCAAAAGTGCAGAACGCTAATATTTTTAATGATAATGCTTTTTAAGTACATTAAATCAATAATAAAACATTACCCACACCACCATGCATTTGACACACACAAACAAATATATTGATGATAACGATAAAAGATCACAGATGGCACACTAAAAAGTTTGGAAACAAAGTAGTTGGTCTGGAGAAATGAAGATGACGTTCTTATCAACAAAATATTAAAATGTATTATGGTCGAATTTCGACCAATGGGCGACCACTAGTAATTTGAAATGTATATATTGCAAGTTTGTAAACTTACAAAAAATACAAAACTACGAGTATAGATTTGTTTAATGATTGGCTTATACTTCAAAGAGAAATCATAACGTGAATACTATAAATGAAAGTTACCGAAGTCTTGGTTAGATTTCTTTATATAATCCTTAATTTAATTTTTGTATCTGACACAATTTACAACGAATTTGACCTTAAAAAGACCATATGATCAATTTGTTGTGTTCAAACCATTTACAGAACGCATTTCATATTTTTAAATGAAGAAACACTTGTACTGTTTTACGTATCTACCGGTTTCGCTTACGACAACATCATCAGGGCTAGAACTTCTAGTCATAAGCGAAACCGGTAGGCTATTTATAAATAATAAATTATAAGTGATACGTAAAACAGTACAAGTTTTTCTTCATTTAAAAATATAGAGATATGGAAGTTTTACCAACCGCCGACGATGGAAAATATCAAATATATTAGAATGCATTTCGTCACATATCTCAAGAATAATCAAAACATTTAAATAATATTTTGGTTTTTCGTTTCAGAAACGGCCGCCAGATAATTCGTTTTACGTTAAAACTTGCAACAAAAACCCTAAAAAAACAAAATGGTGGTACCACGGTAAGTTTAACATTATTTTTTACATCATTGTCTTAAATGTGTATGGATAAATTTATCTAAAGGCCACACCCAAGGAAATTAATTATCTTTGCACTTTAAATGTTAATTGACATCTCTTCGTGCGGCCGTAAGTCGTTAGCCTTAAATTAAGTAAGGATTTTGATACCGACGGATTCATGGGCGGGGGTGATATCAGTAACATATTTAATATTCTATTTATATAAATATTAATAGTATTGAGGAGAGAAATTAGATTTTTACGAAAGATAGGAGTACTAAAGCTTCGGCCAAACCAACGCGACTAAAGCGAAAGCGAAGCGGGACCGTCTACCGCGCGGACACTGCCATAGCTTATATTATACGGCACCTTGCATACCTACACGACCGTGACGCTGGAGTTCAGCGTTAGCAAAGCGGGATTCACCCGTCTGTCTTCTTGGTTGTATAGAGAGGTGTTATGAGTATCTCTTAATGTTATAATTAGGTATTTATTTCATAAGATTTCAAAATAACCAAATGAAATTCTAAATTGACCGCCTTGTTTGACGAGCGGAAAGCGTGCACCCCTAACTCCCCGTGCATTTGTGTGAGGAACATAAATGGCTGCATTTCTGGGTCTACGTGTTTATTTAATTTGTTACAATACTTGAATACGTATTTCTATGTATTACTATCGTTGACTAATACATTACTACAAGCATATAACAGCTTTGAAATCGATCTATTTGTGTAATTTGCCCAGAAACTTTTAGTTAAGCTATGTTGGAGGCGTGTGACTTCAGTGGCAATCAACTAAAAATAAAGGTTGCAATTCGAGCGGTGGTCGTGCAATCGTGCATGTGAACTTCGCGTTGTAGACGCTCCCGTTTCACCAGATTTAGGCGACGAATGAAAAGAAAATCATCTAATGCATAAAAACAAAATTTGCCACTGGCGAGAACAAAATTAGAAATCGATAAAACAAAACCTGAATATTGTGTTGGGCGCATAAATGGTAGGTTTTGGAAAGTGGCAAATTTTGAAATGATACTATTTACTTTATTATCTGTCAAATTTTATAATTTGTGATTCATGTGTGCGTTAAAAAAGTGAGTAATAATAATACTCTCTTGGGACAAAACGTAGCTACGCATGTGGCATGGTCGTAAATGCACATCCATAAAAATAATATCTAGATTAAAAATTGTCCTTATATATATTGATGTTATCTAATTTATTTTGTATTGAACGATAAGCCCTATCAGCATCGCATTTCAGATAAAATATGTAGGTTTCTGGGTAGACCCTAACTGACATTGATGTATTTGCTTCATTTAAATGCTCTATGCAGCTTTTTTGTAAAAAAAAGATTTTCTTTTACAAAAAGGGGAAAGAAGACAAAAAATTAGACCTAAGATTTTATAGAATTAGATTGAAAAGTAATAACTTATACGCATGGCCTTAAACTAACAAAGATGTTTTTTTTTGTAATAATTAAATAATTCTTGACAATTTACACAAATTGAATCAAACGCCAAAGTAAGCAAATTATATGCTTGTGTTGTAGGTGTTTGTTAAAGATTTTACTACATAGAAATACTTAAATAGATACCTAAATAATTGTTTAATCACCCAGAGCCGGAAATGCAGACATCTAAATGTTCATCGCATAAATGCCTGCCTCCGTCGGGAATCGAACCCCGAGCCTCGCGGTTGGTCAGTATAGTGGCTAGCATGGTCACTCGACCAACGAGGCGATCAAAATTATAATGCTTTGGCTAATCTATCCACTATCTAATCTTTTAAACTCGAAAACGACCATGGCAAGCATTGACTTTATAGAAAAATAATAATAATATACCTGGACAAGTTACATAAATTGAATCTAACCCCAAAGTAAGCAAATTGTATGCTTGGTTTATGGGTGTTAGTCGACGATTCTAATACATAGAAATACTTAAATAGGTACCAGAATATATTTAATAAACACCCAGACCCGGAAATGCAGACATTTAGATGTTCATCACACAAATGCCTGACACCGTCGGGAATCGAACCCGAGCCTCGCGGTTAGTCGGTGTAGTTAGGCGTGTATAAATAAGACGGTAGTATTTACCACTTATTTTAGTAATGAATAAAAATGCTCTTCTCGTAGGAGCTGCTTAGTAAGTAATCAAATGGCCAAGGTACAGCCGTTGCAATACGATTGCGCAGTTTTACTTATTATACTGCACTGACGGGCTAATTTCACTTTTCTATCGGCACGGTTAAGTGGCAGGTTCGACAAATTACAAAGTGATATGAATGTCAATTTGTTATCGAATAAATATTATCAAATGCAAACCAAGTTTATAAGATTTTGTATTTTTATATGTTATGACAAATAATAGAAAGTTTAATTCGTTAGAAAGTTTTAATAAAACGAATATATAAATTATTACAGTAATACAAACGTCTAACCGGTCATCTTAGCGTGCCGCTAGTATGATCTAAATTACTACATTATGCTAGCGAGCGTTGGAATCATCACATCCCTACGCCAAAAGACGCAATAAACTCAAACAGAATTTCACTTTTCAGATGACTCAGTTTAACAGCTCTTTACGGCTTTATCGAGCGAGGACGATATAATTTGTGATAAGTGTTATATCTTACAGTATGTTAACATATAATGTTATGTATATACAAGTGTGTGGTGTGTTGACCGAGCCAAACGAACGGATGGTGAGAAAATGAGGCCGTATGTATAAATTATCCGTACGCTAGTGCTGCCCTCTGCGAAATTATATTTTTATCCTGTGGCTTGGTGTGATCGTTTTACGGGAATAATTGTGTTGAAGGTGTTTGCGTTATCTTTGAGGAGTGTAAAGAAAATTATTCCAACTAATGGTACTGAATGCCATATACATGGTAGGTCGACCTACACCGAGCTGATAATAGAATGAAACCGGTTTTAAATAGCAAATTTAGTATATCAGAAAATATATTCATAATGGGTTTGCCTAAAAAAATCCTGGACAATTTATTTTTCAAAATGATTTTTATTCATTAATTGGTGCAGTATTAAGATTTTATCCCGACTTAAAGTGGGTATAAGACGAAGTTGCAGAAGTTGGGTGGCCTGTTGTTTATCTGGATTGCCAGGTATAAACAGATTATTGTCTATGCTAGTTACTTTCACAGGATCGGATAATAGAAAAAAAAAATATATGTCAACATATTATGTGCAGTTTTGTTACTATTTTTATTACAATTTATGTTGATGTATAGAGTTGCCTGAACATCTTTTTTTAATAATTCAAAATATTCGGTCCAGGATTTGTTAAGGCAACTTTACTTTATGTGATGGCTAATATACTTACTTGTCTATAAAATATGTTTTATTCAATTATCAGCTAGGTGTAAGTCGATGTAGGTTCTGATCTTCTGCTAATTGGTCAGTGTCGAAACTATTATTGAGCTCTAACTATTTACAGTTTGAAACTGATACAATAGTCATTTTCTCTATACTCCATTATATCGAATATTATTTAAAAAACTTAAGAAGTAGCCAGGATCAGCTGGTAGAAATCTCTCTTAGTAGAGATAAGCTCGCCCTTTGTTAATGTTTTTTTATATAAATGTTTTGTTATAATATTGTGTACAATAAAATGAATTATTATTATTATTTAATAGTCCTGTTACAAAATTTTAAAAATAAACGCAAATGTCATCGAGACAATATTTTACGTGAAAGATATACACATTGCTCCTTATTTAATTTTGTTAATTTATGCTTTGCTGTTTATTTTTATCATACATTTATTTTTAATGAAGTACAGTTTAAAGATATATTTGATTCTTGCATTTGGGTTATGGTTGTAAAACTCCAAAGCTGAAAGTAGAGGCATAGTTTTAAAGGGTAAATTTTAAGTAAATGTCCGTTTATTTAAGAAACAATAGCAATATGTATTTATAAATGTTAAGTTGTAATGGCCTTATGAAGATGCTTGTCGATAAATGAATTAGTTGTGCAATTGACTGCATGTCACTGGTGGCGCCACTGGCATATCTGTCAAAACTGTTTGCAGGGTCCGATTTAGGGGACAAACGGGACGAAAGCCTCTGGATCTCCACACTTGAGACTTCGAAAAAAAACTTTTAAACCCCGACTAGTAAACACTAATAAATATCTTATCTTTTCCTTTAATATTTTTGGGGTCTGCATTCCTTTGTTGCCTCCAGACCTCTAAATCCGACCCTGTTTGTGAAATTATGTTTTATTTATTCAAATCTTACTTTCCGAGTTTTTCGAACGTGATGATGATGACAAAGAGCTTTAGAGATGTTAAAAATAAAAGTAAACTAGTTTTCTATTAACTTCCTAAATGACAAAACTGGGTTAAAATATTGTTGGATATATAAGATTTCTGGATCTTTTTACCTCAAATAATGCAGTGTATTTACATGACAGCTATTTCAAAATAGTTTTTAATACTCAAATATGTATTACGAACTTGCAAAATTATTATACAGAGTCCCTCTCTGTACTGTACGGGAACGTGCCGTCACATTTCTGTGTTGCCTTTTTAATGTGCATAAATCTCTGCTTGGCAAGAGTACAAGCAACTCTCAACATATAATAGGTATCTTTGTTTTAAAGTACCTTACATGAACATACACCGAAATCGAAGAGCTACTACTCAATACAAATGATAACCAGGATAATATAAATGGAAAGACGATACTTTAACACGTCATACATATTTAAATCACTAACACCCGTTGAATTATTCGTACTATTATTTTTTCTTGCTATATGCTCATGTTTTGAGGCAGTGACAAATGTTCCCATAAACCAATAACAAGATTTTAGCCCGGTTTTAGCAGTAAGGAGTTTCCCCTAGTGTTTTAGTGACTGTTTTCCTGAATACTTTTTCTTTAACAAGATATTTTCTGAATCTAAACACTTAATTATTTTTATTCATACTAAGGTTCAACTAGAATGTAAAAAAAGTATAGTTACGTTCTAATTTAACCTTAGTTGTAGTGGTACAGGTATAATATTTCTTTCTTAACACGACTAAAGCATGTCCTCAAGATATGTACTATAAAACTCAAAAAAAGCAATCCGACTTTTAACATCAGAAATAAATAATATTTAAAAAATTGTAAAAAAAATCAGGACAACAATCATTAATTTCAACAAACATATTATGTGTATGTGGCGCTCTCAGTAGCGGATTTTCCTACTAACATAGCATTTAGACTTCATAAAATTGTCTATGGTATTTTCTAAAGTGAAGATTGTCTTAAAATGTACTGTAGTCGTCACGATTATTTTAAATGGCATACAATAATCAAATCTTCGCGTCATGGCTAAGGAGAAATAACGAAATATTGTATTTTTTAAACACGATTTTTTCGTTAAATGTTAAAGAAAGAAAAAACCTGTAACCTTTCGTCTCAAGCCGACGAAGGCTCTAATTGATTTTTTGTTTAATATTTAAAAGCCCAAATTTATGTAATAAAAAACATTGCGAAACGTGTATAAAATTAATAAATGTAAAACTCGTTTAAATTTAATAAAAGTCAGCTAACTGATTAAATATACATCCAACCATTTTTTTTAATGTAAAAAAATATTGTGTACAAATTTAACAAGGAGATTGTCAATTTAAAGTAAATCTTTAATCGACCATAAAACGATCAAGGCTCAGTTCACATCATTATAATATAAATAAAATTATCAAAACTGGCAATAAAATATACATTATGACAGAAATCAAAAGAATTTGTCATAAAAAATATTTATTAATTAATTTTTACATTAATGTAAACACTTTTTATAATTGTTAAAATTCCTAATTAATAAATATTTCTAAGTATATTTTGCGTGCATATTTTTTATGTTTATAAACACCAATTTTAAAATTTTGTACAGGCAGCGATGAAAATGTAAAAAAATGAACGGTGTTAATATTTTTTTATATAAGTTAAATAAACTAAAAAATCAGTGTAAGCCTTTTGTGTTGTTATTGGCTTACGTTTTTCTGTCACTATACAGCATTAATTTCGGTGCTCGCTATTGTTGTATATTTGCAATTTATTTTGCAGTATTCCAGCTCAAGGTTGGCAATAATCCTCGACCCAATCCAAAATCTCCTTGTTTGCCTTCGCGTACAGTAAAAAACGCAGTGCAAAAGTATTAATACAATAGTAGTAATTAGTAGTTAGTAGTATGTTTTCTTATAGATTTTAACAGCTCTGTGCAAAAACTATAAAAATGCTTTGACCAAAGTACCAATCATTAATTTCATTAAGTTCATGTACAGTTTATATGGAAAATTCTGCTTCGACATTTGTGTCTGATAGTGCCTTTATAGTTTTTCTCTTTTGTATGCCAGTTTAAATAGTAAGCCGTCTCCCTTTTGCAAAAAATGTATCACGGTGACAAATTCACTGTTTGAGTTGATAATTTATAATATTGGGTACAAGTTGAGTATGTATGAATACAAAGACAAGGAAGTTCCAAACTTTATATGTACAATTAATTGTTATTTAAATTACAATGTTAACTAAAGTAATTACTTTAGTAATATAATAGATTATCAAATTTAATTTATAAAGTGTGGTATGCATATGAAATTAAACATTCAAACTCCTAGCCATACTATTGTCACGTTTATTTAATGTATTTGTAACTTGTGATGCTCCTCTCTAACAGTGTTTCGCATTGGGACATAATACATCTCGTCAGTCGCATGTAAGACCTGAGGGCTGATTATGTATCTCAGTGGCCAACTCAAAATAGAAGTGTACGTCAAATAGCTGTCAAATGACGTCATTTGTGTTTGCTATCTCTATTGTATTTCTGTTGGTCACTGGAGATACCAAATATAAAACACGTCATTTGAGTTGGCCACTGAGATACATAATCAGCCCCCTGTATCTTTGAAGTCAGTAACGGTAAAAGATTGAAAGTGTTGATCAAAAAGTCAGGTAATCACATTTTGAAGCGACGTTATTGGTTGAAAAATAAATTCTGACATTTTAAAAACGTCGCAATTGGTCGCAAAGTTGTGATAAACTTTGAAGTCAGTTGTGATGAACTTTATTAAACGATAAAAGCCAGTTATAATAAACTTTATTTAGCAATGTATTTTCATATAATTAAACTTTCCTCCTTTAAAGTCATGACCATTTTAAAACGTCAAAAAGTCGGAAAGTCAATTATTATCATTTTTCATCGTCGGAGTTGAGCGAAAAGTCGGTTATGATAAAGTGGGTAACAGGAAGTGATTATGACTAAATTAAAATTTAAACTACACTTTAAAGAATTTCTTGGCTTTTTCGTCAGCAATATTTATTAAATTGTAAACACAAAAAAAGTTTTAATAAAAATATAATGGCAGTTTCAAACGCGGCCGCACATACTGCGTTGCGATTTCGCAAAGTGGAGTTGTGACCGCTCCTTATACCGTAATGCGAAATACTACAGAGACAATTACAGTAGTGTTCGGTTTGATAATTGCTTATAGCTACATAAACAACCCTGCTTCGAAACAGTACTGTGATGTGATATAATGTACCTTCACTTCATATATGTAAAAAAATATATCTTTCAAACTCATATATTGTTTTATTAACCTGATTTTGTGTGTGTGTGTGTGTAAGTTTTCAATTTTCGTAGGGCTTCCACGGAATCCGTTATCTTAAGCAGCAATTGCTATAGAACTATTTAACAATCATTGTAAAAGTTGTCTTTGTCTTCTTCCCGGCCATAAGAGTACTCATATTTGATTGCAGTAGATTCAGGCTTTGAATTGTGATTAACTAATCCAGGTCTAGCATTTATGTCGAACTCTTTAGTAAAAAGGTTCACGAATAGTAAGCAAAAAAAAATATTAGCTAGTACCAAACTTAACCGAATAATGCAGAAAAATTAATCAATGTGTTTGCGCTGGGATTAAAGGAAGAACAACTAGTCGATAGGTACATGCGTCTATTCTCAAAATACATATACAATAATCATTGTAGTGAAATATAGCTACGACACGTAGCGCCCGCTCGGACGCGTTCTGCTCAATGGCGGGTGGCGGGCGACCGCACTCCGCTCGCCGATCTCACACCTTTCCCCCACGCCTCAGCCGCTACGTCGTTAACATGCTCCCCCCCCCTGGAAAGTCTTGCTTTCCAGAGATTTGTTGTCACTTACCGGCAGGATACAGATCTTGCTGAGGGCTCTGCGTAAGACTCCTTTGGTGGTGGTAACATCCAC
>NJDD01000606.1:0-14902 GCA_002245505.1 Calephelis nemesis
AGAATATCACCACTCTTAGACTTAATTCTATTCATTCTAGAGGCAGACGAACAAATAAATCCATAATCACTATATACATAGTAAATAGAAAAAATATATAATGATTCAGTAGTCATATCAAACATCAATTAAAAATCTTACCAGTAGCAAATTTTTCAACCATCTGAGGAATAAGATCAGGCCACTTCTCAGGGAAATCTGTTTTGCCAATTATTGAAACAGCATCACTTAGTTGCCTCTGTAGACTTTCAGGGGACTTGAGCATCAACGATATGATCAAAGACTTTATATTTACACGATCTGAGCCATGAATGTGATCTTCCCCATCTTCTTCCTGGAAAAATAAACAACATCTCTGAAATTTAACATGACTTTTTTTCATTACTGCTGTAATGTTAAAACCAAATTTATAAGTCGCAAAAACTGAAACGGATGTTAAACACTGGTGCAAAAACAAAAGAAATTGTTACATCATTAAAATTAATTCACTCAAACAGATAAATTAGTTTATGCATAAATACTTTTAGTCATCTTTAGGGCTATTCTTATAGCTCTAATTAAATAATTTTAATTAGAAAAGCACCGAAAATACTGCGAAAGGCAAAAACGGTAAACAAGTACCTATATAACAAAACCGCGAGCGAGCAAGAGTGAGAAGTTGAGCTATAGTTGTGATAGATAGACAAGACAAAAACTTGGAACTTAATCCTTCATCTTGAACCACTACTAAGGTGCTAAGGACCATTAGTGAGCCTAACCTTATGTTATGTTGTTAGTAAATGGCTAACACATTTTAAATGTTAAAAAACATTCTCGAGTTTTGGCACCATCGAGAGAAAAGATGGTCAAAGTTTTTTATAATTATTGATTTTCATGTTTATACAGAGTGAAATTAGTCAATTTTGGTGGCATTTTGTTCAAATTTTTTCGGTGAAAGTGCATAAATAAAACAATCATGAAGAAATTATTGTACCTTGTTTCCGCCAAATCTCGCTATATGAGATTAAGTAATGAGGCCACCGCTTAAACCAAGACCCTGACATGACTTATTTACGACTTATGACTAATTATGATTAATACCGAGTTTTGTATATTTGATGCAAATTTCTATTTGACTAATGGCAAAATACTAATGTTAATGCCAAAACAGGAACGAAATGAAAGAACAACATTTTCAATTCACAATTGACTAGCTCCAACACATACCTACTATAAAAATCACTAACATAAAAAAGTACCATCTTACTACAATATTGGTTTCACTAACTAAGATACTCAAAATTTTACTAAACACTTTAAAAATGGATTATCAATCAATAACATGTTGCCACATCATTACCATGTCTCATGTTTTTGGTTGCGATTTAATAAGAGTTTTTAATCAAAAAAGCTCATAAATTTTGTTGTGGTTAGATGTTGTGGCAAGTGTTTTAAATAGCAGCTAAACTAGAACTTACCACCGGCCAATTTCTTTTTATGTAATTCTTAAATGTAATAGCTGCAGCAATTCTAATTGTAGTGTCAGCAGATTCCTTATCAATTAAATGTAACAATAGTATGGCGTAATTTTGGTTAACTTCTACAACTTCCAAGAACCTTTCAGCTGTAACAATAAAACTCATTAATTTACAATTTTCAAAATAGGTATGTACTATGTACCTATAACTAAAACAATGTCATAGTCGTATAATAAATGATAATAACTTACTTGCATAAACTTATAAGCAAACTACCTCAGTCATCAGTAGGCTTTGTAGAGGACTTATCTGTTCTCCTGTCTTCTTGCAAAGAATAGGTGTTACAAACTCACCTCTGTGTTAGAGTGATGAGGAAGGAACACTCCAAAACACTCTCTATCATTCTATGATATCCTTCCTAATAGTGTTTCTAAACCAACAAATATCAAATCCCTTTTGACCTTCTTTAACTCTAATATATTAACTATAATCTGACATTTTTTCAAGTTTGGTGGAGGTTTTATGTTAATTTATTTGTTTTAGGTCACTCAACAGTTGCCAAATTTGACCAAACTAACTCAATCCTCTGTGACAATCTTAGTCCACACATTAAATTAGCAAAGTTGGTTACACAGAGGCAACTAGAAAGCCACTCACTAAAAATAGACAAATAGGACTACTGTTGAGCATAGGAACTTCTGAGTAGACTAATAGTTTGGTGCAATCTCTATTGCATATTTTTAAATTGTATTATTTTGCAATATCAATCACATTTTAAATTATTGAAATATACATCCATGAAAACCAAAAACAAACTGGTACTAAACCTGCACTAGCATTAAAAATAAAAAATTTGGTGACATTATTCTTAAGAATCCATATCAGGATAGGTTGTAGAAGTTGCCACTGTAACAGTGGTCGTCTTTATAGCGTTCGAATTTAGAGATAATATACTAGTCTTTGTGCCTATTCCTTCAGTTAAAAAAGCATGCCATACTAATACATTTCTGACTATGAACTACTTGTATTTAGTAATTAGATTCAGTTGTCACCGAATACATCTATTAGGTTACAATACCACATAATTTAAAATAGTTATAAACTTAAGAATTGTACATATATTTGTTTAGTTATTTATCTTTTAGTTATTACTAAGTGGTATTATAGTGTTTTCTGTTAGGTAAGGACATCAGAAATTTATTCTGAACTACAGACTAAGTCCACAATATTGGTGGGCGTATTCAAGCCGACCTTAGGTGGAGCCTATATTACAGTTGCTCACCTCGCTTAGCAGTACTGCCACTTGACGAAAGAGTGCGCTATTATAAAAAATTGTTTAGATTATTTTTAAAAAACTTATAATTCTGTTAAAATTGTGTAAATTTACCAGTTTAATATATTTTAAAACACTATTTACACCTAGTATTAGCTTTTACATTACTTTTTACAACTTATACAACTTTACAACTCGCATTTACAACTTATACAAATTTTTACTTTGTTTATTTTTTTAATTGACGCATTCCATTGCCAACATGCTAGTAGTTAGAACTCCCCCCCGTAGGAAAAGTCAGGAGCACACCGGATCAAATGTCCGTAGGCTCACTGGAGAGTTTGAGGCTGCAGGGACACAAGTGGACCTCACAGACACTAATACACAAACTAAAAACACACATCAACACCCACACGTAGTGGTATCACCAAAAAAGGTGGTACCTCCAATACACAAACCCAAAACACTATCAAACCTCACATTTACACTGGATTACAGACAGGCACAACCAAACACACACACAACAAAAAGTCCACCTGTGTCAAAATATAAAACACGACTGTCTGAGGCCTTGGCACTTAAGACAAAGGCTCTGCAGAGTTTGGCCAGCTCAAGAAATACAAAGACCGAAATAAAGACGGAGGTGTCTGACGCGGTCAACAGACTTTATCAATTGGTCGCAGAAACCGAACCGAGCAGAGTGAAACGCTCAACCCCCGTCTTAGAGCCAACACCGGCTCCCCAGACCCTGCAGAGCGTATGTCCCCCAGTATACACGACGACCAAGGAGCTTGAGGCCTTTAGGAAAATTTTAGAAAAACATACACAGGCTATAGAGACGAACAACCAAAAACTTGAAAAACTAAAGACAGCCATAGAAGATAATAAAGAAGAACAGAAGAGGTTATCATACGCGAGTGTAGTCGCGGCCCCGCCAGCGCAGAAACCCGCCGAACGGGCGGCGCTGCACTCGATTATGATTACCTCAACTAGTGAATTACATACGGGGGAGGAGATTATACAACGGGTAAGGAAGACCGTTAACGCTAAAGAAAAGGGAATACAGATAGAAAGCATTAGGAAAGCAAAGGATAGGAAGATAATACTGGGGTGCAGGACAGAAGAAGAAAGGGAAAGAGTCAAGGGACATTTAAAGAAAGCAGAAGACCAGCTAAAGGTGGAAAACGTTAGTAATAAAAAACCGCTTGTTGTGATCA
Organism: Calephelis nemesis; assembly: GCA_002245505.1. NCBI lineage: Eukaryota > Metazoa > Arthropoda > Insecta > Lepidoptera > Riodinidae > Calephelis > Calephelis nemesis. Next base: position 3,948 of record NJDD01000606.1, read on the forward strand.
AGAATGTACTTGACAGCAACAATGACGGGGACATATTACTAGCGTTAAGAAACCAAAACCAGGGTATTTTTACCGACTTACAGAATGAAGACCAAGATATAGGTATACTATTCAGAAAGAAAGCAAAGAACCCCAGTATGTGCCACATTGTGGCAAGAGTGTCTCCTATCCTATGGAAGCGGATGACTAAGAAGGTCTACCTATACATAGACCTGCAGCATGTTAGGGTAGAGGACCAGTCACCGCTTATCCAGTGCAGTATGTGCCTAGGGTATGGCCACAGCAGGAAGCTGTGCAAGGAAACATCCCAAAAATGCAGTCATTGCGGAGGGGCCCACCTCAGAGAGAGGTGCACCGAATGGAAAAGCAGCATGGTACCAACATGCTGCAACTGTTCGAGTGCTAAGCTTGAAAAGGTGGACCATAACGCTTTCAGTAATGACTGCCCCATTAGGAAAAAATGGGAATCCTTAGCACGAGCTACCATAGCGTACAGCTGAGGCCACCCAGAGCACGAGATACAAGGAAATATATACATATACACAATAAACATATTATAAAATCAACACAATACATAGAAACACACACAATTATAGAAAAATACACAGACACCCATATAGCAAATCAATGGGTACCAAGTTTGTTAAAACTTGGCCCATTACCTGCATTAAATAATTAATATTTTAATAATATATATAAACTAGCTGTAACCCGCGGCTTCGCCCGCGTAGTCTACTAATTTGATAAAATTTTAAGATAAAATGTAGCCTATATCGCTATCCAAAGTTTCATCTATTTTTTTGTAAATGTTAAAATCAATTCAGCAATTTTGCCGTCTAAACTGAACATACATTGTCTCTTTTCTAATTTCACCTCAGATAAATAGTAGGAATACGTTATTGTGTTTACAGTTTTATCTGCACTTCGGCAAATCCTGTTAAATTAAACTGTATAGCAAGTTATGGAAACCTCTAACAGTTTTTTTTTTGAAATTTTAGAAATATACGTATCGTCTCTGAAGTCTAACCGTCCGTCTTCGGAATTACTTCTTGAGATCTTTGGTACTATTTCCGGTCAGGGCAACAAAAAAAAACAAATAAAATTTACTGTTAAAGGTTTTTTTACTTTACGCAAAGAGGTTTACTGGTTTAAGCGTGAAAGCGTAACAGACAGACAGACAGACAGAGTTACTTTCGCATTTTTTTTTAATTCTTTATTTAATGAGCTTAATCATTTATGATTATGCCGCTCAGTACAACCATTTGAATATTATAACTAATCAACACAATTTACACTTGGTCGCTCCTCTGTTTCATACTAACACTATATACTCTGTACAATGATTGGGCTTGATCCGACAGTGGGTCAGCCAATATACTATTACATTCTCCTACATGCAACCTATTCCCCAATAAGCTTCTACGGAGTACTTCACTGCGGGCACATTCCATAATCAGGTGATAGATATCCTCCGACACATTACACACTGTACAGTTTGGTGAGGATGACTTACGCATTAGATATGCAAATGTATTAGTAGGAATATGTCCGGAGCGAAGCCTCAGAGCATTCACCATATCAAAACGATTTAAGCGCGATGTATTAATCCAGGGCGTCCTGGAGACATGAGGTTGAATCGTTTTATACCATATCCCCTTCTCTCTGTAACGCTGGTCAAAATATTCATCCCACAACTCTACTTTCAAATTTATATTGTTAGTAGGGAATTGGGGATTTTTACCAAATTTTGCTATTTTTGATATACGTAGGTATATCATAATTTCTTTGTGTGTTTTTCGTTAATGATAAACTGATGCACGTGGTTCATTGTTATGGACTTATGGTAAAATTACTGGTAAATATTTTTCCTACGCAAATTGTGCCACCCCCGTTCACCCTCATAGGCGTTGATTTTCAAAAAACGCTTAGATATGTATCTCATAATTTGTATTGCAGAGCATTATTTCAGTGTCAAAATATTAAATATTTCAATAGAATTAAATTTCCCATACAAACTTAAATACCCCCTTTAACCCCCAATGGGGGTGAATTTCAAAAAATCCTGAAATACGTGTTTCATCATTTGTACTAAAAAGCATTAAATCAAAGTTTCATACAAAAATGTGTAATAAAAATATTTTTCTCATACATACTTTGCCACCCCTTTTAACCCATTTAGGGGTTGAATTTCCAAAAAATAATATGCCTATGTCCTTCTCATGAATGCTAACTATCTACATACCACATTTCAGCAAAATCGGTTGGGTGGTTTAGGCGTGAAAAGGTAACAGACAGACAGACATAGTTACCTTCACATACAAACTTTATAATATTAGTGTGGATTATTAAATTACGAACGTAAATACAATTTAGATAAAAAATGTTGCGCTGAAAAGCACGTTTTTATTAAGTTTGTTATTTTCCTGGCTATGAAAAAGGCGCTAGCTTCGTCGCGCACGCACCGCGGCCAGCCGGTACCGCCGCAACCGCGATGTCCCTATATTTTAAACCTGTAATATCTCCGAAACTATTCGTTTAATTTACATACTGTAAAGGGCTATATTGTTCTATATTAAATTTAAAACTTATTTAAGATACTTAATTAGATAAGGATTAATGTTGTATTGCTTTAAATCGCTTCGTAAATGAGCCATTATTTTTTGTAAAAAGTAAAAGTTAAAAATTGGTTATTGTAAGTTATCCCTAAGAGATAAACATATGCCATCGCGAACTTTTTTGTAGGCCTTTTTAGGGTAAACAATACTTAGTACATTATTTTGATCTATCTTGTAGAGTTCAGCCAGCGTTTGCAATGTAAGCGCTTCGCTTCGCTTCACTTCGCATTAGAAATCTTGAAATTATCAGTGGTTCTCTAATATATGAAGCATGTTATTATACATATAAACCTTCCTCTTGAATCACTCTACCTATTGAAAAAAACCGCATCAAAATCCGTTGCATAGTTTTAAAGATATAAGCATACATACATACAGACAGATGCGGAAAGCGACTTTGCTTTATACTATGTATAGATTACAGAACTGTGAAGGCAAACAGATACTCTCCGCACTGTATACTTTTATACAGTCACAGAAAATATACAGCACACCTAAATAGTAATTGAAATATATTATCAATATATTTAAATAATTCATAGTTTTAATAAATTATTATTCAATTCATTTAATTTTCAAATTTATTATTTATTTTATATTTAAATTACTGTTTTATTAAATTAGTATAAGAATTTCATGTAATAAAAATAAGTTATTAATAAAAACAACACAAGAAATGAGAAGAAGAAAGAAGAAAAGTTATTCATTACCTTGTATCACTATAAATATGTATCCCTAAAAGCAAAATAAAGAAAATAAAAAAAAAAATAAAGATAGGTACACAATTAAAATAGGTGGGTATCCCCCCCCACAATGCTTACTTATAAGCAAGATGACGCACGAAAGAAAGACCTAGTATGAAGAATGATAGAAAGATCCGTAAGAACGATAGAACTGGAATTAATGTTAAAACTAGAAATACAAAGGCATTGCGTTTTAAGGCAATGGAAGTAGATGGTTGCCAATAATTGGCAACCGAATTAAAAAAAAAAAAATACCACATAATTCACCCTATCAACTTTCATTTATTAAATTTATTCTGGTATCTATTTAATTATGTTTAGGTATTACTATTGTTGACTAACACCCATAACACAAGCACATAATTTGCTTACTTTGGTGTTAGATTCATTTTGTGTGATTTGTCCAGGGATATTTTATTATTATTATTATTTCAACAGTATCAAAAGTGCATACACGTCCCCACACTTCTCACTTATTCACTCCAGCATTGATTACTAAGCAGTGCAAAAATGAGACTCACTCGTGTATTGAATACTGACCGATTGTCAAATTAAACCAATAAACAACTAGTGTAGGAAGCGTTCATTTTAGTACAGTGCAAAGATACGTTTAACCTCAGTTCACAATTCGTGAACTACACAAGACTACCACAATCGGATACACAGTATCTTAAACAAATACATGGCTTAAGATCCCAAATAAAATATTATTTCTAAATAGCATACTATCTAGCATCTAAATAGTACTTAATTATAATATAGTATAACAGTAAGTAAAGCATTTTATATACACACTGCAGTATATAGTACAGTAGTTTATAGGTTATGGTCAGCGTACCGCGTCTTTTATCAGTAAATAACGTGTACATTCTTAAAACTTTGTATTAAATAAATGTAACATAATTAAAAGAATTTATTCGAACTTAACAAGTACTTTTAAAATAATATGTAAAATTTACCGGGTCTTCGGATGTTAGGATCAGGGTTTAAAGTTTGCTTCAAATAATTTGCCATGGTGGAGAGATTTTCTTCTGTAACTTCCATTTTTTCTTATTCCAAGGAATTAAAATCGTCCACAGTCAAGAGTTTTACAACTTTTTGAAAACAAATAAGATCAACGCCGTTCGCCGTTTAGCAAAAATTAAAAATTGTCAAATGTGAAATATGAACAGTGTTGCCAACCCCAGTGAATAGAAAAGCAGTAGATCAATCTTAAAAAAAAACAGTAGAAAACAGTAAAATTACATTTTCAAAACATTAAATCTACTACATATCTCAAAAACCTTTCAATCAGGACAAAGAATTAGTAATATAGATGTATAAATTAATGAAACACACCAGTAGTACTTCTTTAATTAACACATTTTTTTTTATAAAGTACAAGTACATTATTGAAGAAAAAGAACATAATTATATTATTTATTAAAAATGGGTGATCAAAATTACAAACATTGCTCATTGTTGTGTTTATAAATCATACATTTGTATAATAATATTTAATCGAGATCGCCTCTGTGGTCTAGCGGTCCGGGTGTTGGACTTGACTGCATGAGGTCTCGGTTTCGAATCCCGGGTCGGCTAACAAAAAAGTAAACTGGATTTTTCCAATTTTCTAATAAAAAAAAGTTGGTCGGGATTGGAAATATGACCGGTTGGCGATAGGCTTGCCACCTATCACGTTAAGGGACTTAGTGTCTTCGGCTAGTCGTGGGTGACCTGGTTGTGCCTCTGCCTACCTTTTCGGGGATATGGGCATGAAGATACTTTACTTATAATATATAATTTATTTATATACTCTATCCTAAACATTTTCTGTTTCAATGTTTTTGTTAAAATCGTACATCCTTTTATTAAAATTTTTCATATGATTTTCAGTAGCATCAAATGCGTAAACATTCGTCTATTTCAGATTTTGTATGTAAAATGCCTTTGATTTGTATTAATAACAACACTGGCATAAAAAACAGTAGAAAATCATACTAAAGCAGAAAACAGTGCTGTCACGTCAAAAACAGTAAATCTACTGTTAAAACCTCAGATAAGAGGTTAAAACAGTAGGGTTGGTAACACTGAATGTGAAAAAAAACAGTGCTGCCAACAGCTAAACTGAGTACTGACTTACCACCAGATTCATCTCTTAAAACCATTAACAAGAGATGGTCCTACATTCATAACCACCAAGTTTTTCACTTACAATATTTATTATCAATTGTTTGCTGTGATTGTTTGTATTAGCTCCGAAACTAATAGACTGATTTAATTTTATTTCTGTCATCAGAAGCCGAACATTATTCCTGGTGAACAAGGGCTACGTAATTTCTAGGATAAAATAGAAATTTGTTCACTTATGTGAAGCCGCGAATAGATAAATTTTGACTTTGACTCATTTAGCAAAAAAATTGAGTTAGTTGTAAAGTTTCTACATCGACATAGAAAGGTAAAGCATACATAAGTTACGCACGGTGATACAACAAGAAATAAATGTTGTTTTTTGTTTTTAAGTAAGTAACATTCAATAATACCAGTGTATAAGTTGTTTTTTTTTAATTAAAATAAATTAGTGTAATTTGTACATTGATGCATATATTTATTTATTACAAACCATAACTGTGCCACAACCCTGTAATCCCTTATTAAAATCGGACGCCATACAAATATTATGCCAACCGGTGAAATATCATTGTAACACACACCATACAGCTGTTCTAAGCGATGGCCTTCTGTATTGGCCAACACCATTTGCCACAATGTTATCCAAAGTAGTATTAGATAGAATAGCATACTCTACTAAATTCTACCATACACTAACACCGATTTGACTGAAAATCGGTTATCCCAACTTATAAAGAAACTGAACACCATTTTAGCGGATTAGCTTTGTCTAAAAATATAATTTAATAAGCCCAAATATTAATAAAATACTCAATATTAATAATAAACAAAGTAGAACGAGTTTACAGGTATCTGTGTCGAATATTGGTGTTCATTGTCGACTAACCACATTTGTCGATAAATGAAACTCAATTTTACTAAACCACTAGAGAAACCCACCAGCCACTACTTAGGCTTTACAGACTACTTAGAGATACTCTGACGGTTCTTTTTTTAAATACGAATGGCACATAGGCAAAAGTTTAAAATTGCTATGTCTATTTCCTTGCTTAAAAATAGCTGACCTTTCTGAACAACTTTTATATTATTTTTAATATAATATGCTTGCTTTCGTAGCGCATACATAGTAGTAAGAACTTTAGACAGTTGAAAATTAACACGGTTGACGTTTTGATGCTTCAGGCATATCCTACCGCCATTGCGAGCAGACGCTTGCAACCACTGTGATTCTTAGTCTTTGTCAAGGCTGTTGTTACTTGCCCACTGCTGTTGTGCGAATCTATTTATTTAATAGGACGATTAAAGTTTAATTACATATTATCATAAAGCCAACAAATGTCTGCCCTCCACCATCCAAAGTTGAAAAGAGAAAAACGTACGTAAGGCTCTACATCAACACACACGTAAGGGCTGTGTAAGTACACACCCCTGTTGCAACAAACGACAGGCGCCCACAGGGTCTCACGCCGTGTAGGTCGTTTTACTCCAGCCGCCAAGGGGAATTTATATACTTCACTCACCCAACTTGTCAGAGGTCCACTATGGACCCTCGAAGATTGACACCTATGGCGCGGTTCCTCAGGGAACGTCATGCTGACGTCCTTGAGGAATAGCCAGCATTTTCCGTCCCCACCCTACCCATATCCAACGCCGCGGACGCACTGATGCCTGCCTTCGGGCGGCCGGCCGCCATCCCGTCTCTAGTCTCGCGCGAGTAGACACGAGCAGCCGAGCCAGCCGGCTGGGCACTCGCGTCCGCCGACACCCATCCCGCCGGCCGCAGTCTCGCTTCGTCCCCCTCACCCACTTCTCGGGCCTCCTATCCGTCCGCTTGCTCGGACAAGACTCTCGTAGACGTAGCAATACATGAGTACTTGTAACGATTCAGCCTTGGACGACGGCTTCACCAAAGGCCAAAGCGGTCTATCCACAACAAAAAGACCCGGGTCCGGACGATATATCGAAGAGTAATCAAGTACTTTCCGTCCTCACTGATACACGTATTAGTAAACATATTCAATGTGTTACTATCGCTTTTCCTGACGGGGTGAATTTTTTTTTGAATGGCTAATTTGTTGCTAACCGCGAGGTTTTTACTATTTCACCTGGCTATTTTAGGCAGAGCAGAGTGCTCAGCCCGAGACACTATTCAAATGGATTGGACTGTTCCCTATAACGTCAGCAACAAGGGATGTCTCCCGGGAGACCGTACCTCAAATTAGTGCTGCGTTCTGGTTACTGGATAGACTTGATGGAGGAATAGTGGCGGCTCGTCAATCGGCGTTAGGCACCGGGCGCAAGAGAAGTCTTCGTCGCCGAGACCAGCGGCGACGGTCTTGTTGTTTTGTGAGTTTTTGTTCGGGTTGGGAGGGAGTATAGCGTTTGCCGCGGTTATCGAGTCCGGAGGATCCAATAACACGTGGCGGGGTCTTCTGCAATTGGTGGGTGCGTTTGCGGCCGGTGTGTAGTCATACGCGGGTGCAAACGCCGGCCTCGGGTGGGCAGCCGTTATTTCAAAGTAACATTCCTATAGTTCTTTGAAATGCTGCGCTATCGTAGGTAAATCGAGGTTGCGATGTAGGTCCTCGTTGCGAACGTACCATGGTGTACCGGTAGCAGTTCGTATGAACCTATTGTGAACTATTTGTAACTTTTTTAGATCGGTCGGGAATGTATGCGCGAAGGCTACACTACTGTAAGCTAGTATGGGCCTAACACATGTTTTGTAAAGTGTCACTTTGTTACGCAGTGTCGGCTATAGAGACGGTTAAGTACGAACTTAGCCTTGTTTGTGACACGCGAAAAATGCGGTCCAAACGACATATTTTTGTTTAACGTGACCCCTAGGTATTTTGTTGAATTTTCCCAGGTGATCGCTCTGCCAAACATTTTGAGTTTAGAATTAGGTAAGATATCAACTGAAATGGTAAATTGATTGGCTATGCTAGGACTTGACAAAGCGGTGACGTCCTAAATATCGATGAATGTCTATATTGGCTGTTTAACTAAATGCAGATACATTGTTACACAAAACACATTTCTACTTAAGGCAGAGATGTGCTTAGTGCCTATATGAATCTTTTTAAGAATATTTTATATTAAATTTAGTCTACAAATCATATTTTGGAACGACGATGTTGAAGAATATTTAGTTTTATTTATTTATTTGTATTATGTCTGAACAAAATGTAATTTCTTTTTCACGGCTGTTAGAAGCCATTCGTAATCAAAAACTGGGTAAAATTTTAAATTTGAAACAGGAACTCATCTGGAAGCATTGAAAAATGAATTTAATCGATACTATCGAGATATCAATTCCGGGTCTCTCAAATGGCACATAACCAGAAACCCATTTGTTGTCGATGTCTTAAAATTACCTGAAGAATTTCAAAAATAATTTTTAGAAATGAAGGCTGATTTGACCATGAAAGATGACTTTCATCTTTTAACGTTAGAAAAATTTGGGTCAAACGATTCGTTGTTAACCCAAGAGTTGCATCTCTGGCTTTATAAGTACTTATTCCATTTTCGTCCACTTATTTATGCGAGACAGGTTTTTCAGTTCTAATAATACTATAAAAACTAAGCAGTGAAATCGTCTTGCCATCGATAGCGATTTAATCACAGCTTTAGCAAATACTGAACCTAAAATCGACCGACTAGTACAAAATATGCAAGCTCAAGTATCTCATTAGCTAATATGTACTTAATAAGATTTTATTTATTTGTTTTAAAATTACTTTAAATTAAAAGTTCTTTGAAAATTGTAAGTATAAAATGCATGGTAGGCCATTACAGATATTTTTTCAAGTTACAGGATGAAACCCATCTAAAAAGAAAAAAATCATAAAAATAACAGAAAAAATAGATTACGGGTGTTTTGAAGTCGGGAAGTGGGAGGATGAGGACTCTGTAGGCTTAAAATCTTCTCTGCAAAAAAGCCAATGTGCCAACTGCCAATTGCAGTGCAATTGTGGTAAGTTTCATGGCAACCCGATGTATTACTACGAGAGAAACATGATAAACCCAAAATGTATTGATTGATAGTAATTTGATTTTCGTAAAAGTATTTTACTATTTAAATGTTTTCTTCCGTTCTTTATCCTTAATCAATATATTGTATCCCTATTCTACCTGTTTAAAATACCTAAAAATAAATAATCTAATTATAAAGCAAAAATGTGTGTTTCCTATTTTTGTTGCAAATTACTTAAGAGAGCACGGAAATATTATTTTTGGCTCGGGGAGGCTCAGGGAAATAATGGTTGGGAAATTCTGCGTTAGATTTTTCTGTCATGTAGCTTAAATGATATTAATTTATAATTATGTTCTGTTACATTCCTAACGAATACTTTACTAACGAATACTTTAAATAAAGATGGGTAGAATCCAAGTAACACATGAGACAGTACGCAAATGGTACTCATGGCTAGATTACAATCTAGGCTTTACTTCCGCGTCTTTTATTACAAATATGGCACTTTCAAAGAGCGGACTTAGAATTTTGGAATTAGAGGAATATAACAAATTTTTATTTTAGTATAACTTTTTTATATTTAGACAAAGCTTTATGATCTCGTACCGCTATATTCTTTTTTTTATATCATATGTGCAAACAAGCACTTGGCGTTCATGATGGAAAGAGATAACTATCGCCTATAGATGTATTTTTTTGTTTTTCCTTTGTTAGTATGTGTGGTAGTAGGTATGGTATAGCATGTAGGTACTATGAGGCGAGCAAAGTTTACATGGGTCATTATCAGCAAGATTACTGATAGCAGAGTGATGTGCAGTCATTTGCCCGGGTTGGAACTTCAAATTCACCTTACCTCTTTCAGCTGTTGTGTCCGTGTGATGTTCGGGTGTGAAGTGTTGGGCTGCTAGACTCGCACAATACGCCTAAAAGTAAGGCCACAGGACAGTAACGTATCATGTAACTATTGGATATTTTGTGTCAATAGTCCACGGTTGTCTTGAACATACTAATTAACTAGCTAGTTCTTTTAAATAAACACGTCCAAATTAGATTCATTTATCGATATAGTTGACGTACGTGGCCTAATGACAACTCATTTATTAACTCACACTTAAACAATTTACTCACACGTAGGTATATTTTTTTTGTCTCGTGTTTTGACCAAAGAGAATATAATCACTACGTTTTAAGAGACGGCACTTGGTACATCACACATAGCTACGAATAATACAGAAATTCATACCAACTTTCTCGAAAAATATTTGTTGCCAACATTACATTGCAAATTCTAGTGATGTAACTGACAGCAAGAGATGTTATCGAAAAATACGATATCTAGTGTTGTCGCAACAAATCGATATCGATATTTTTTATGTAGCTAGCAACGACATTCTTATGTACATTATTTACTTAATGATAATCTGTGATTTAAATAAAAAACCAATGAGATAATTAATTTTAATTTTTTAAATACAACAACTTTATTTCAAATAAATCTATAAAAATAGT
>NJDD01000608.1:14189-25291 GCA_002245505.1 Calephelis nemesis
GTGGTTAAATTATTTATGCAAAGAGACGGCAAATAAGGAATGATTTCTATAGCATTGCCACGATAGCCACGATAGATGTTACAGGTGCCTCGATGTCCTGTGTCTGAGGAGTCAGGCTTTAAAATATATCAGGAGCTAAAACTTCAGAAGTTATCATATTTAAAGACTTTTTTAGTTTGAAACAAAAAAAAATTCATTTCAAAGAAACAGCTAAAATTCACTGACGTACGATTGTATCTACTTACTATAAATTATTTACGAAGCTATATTCGCTAGAGTCGCCGTAAATTGATTATTTGTATGAAAACTTTGAACTAAACTATGTAACTTATATATTTAAACAGTGCTGGATTTCAAAATAGGCCATGGCCTGGGGCCCCCGACGATCAGGGGCCCCAGATATGAATAAATCTGAAAAGAAATTTCGCTTATATATTCCAAAGAGATCATTTTATAATAGTAACTGATAGTTGAAGCTTATTTTATGTTTTTATAAATGAACGATCTCAAGATATTTAAACTATAATACTGTTAAACTGCTGAGTTGTTTTGATACTCTGCTGTTGATTATTTGTAGTACCGAAAAATATATGACGAGAAAGAAAAAAATATTTCGTTTGTTTTATTGTATTTAAATCCTTGATATGATTTAAGACGTGTTTGAAATTCCAAAATTGCGAAAATAACCGTCAATTTTACAATGTTTTTGAAAAAGGGAGGGCCTTAAAATCAAAATGGCCTAGGACCCCCTATGGGCTTTATCCAGCGCTGTATTTAAACTAGCTAATAAAACAAAAAGTATAGACCAAATTTGCTGTACATTTCAATACATAAATTACTGAAGCCTTTACTTATAGTAAAAGCTCAGGTTTCAGTCCTTGTAATCTATTAAATGTGATCTCTATTTTCCTCAGTTTCATACAAAGGTTGTATATTTTGCACACATATTTGCTCCTTAGTAGGCACATGGATATGCGTGAAACCATTTTTGTAATTTCTAATTTAATAAAACCTTGTAATAAAATTGAAATTACAAAGCTGTAATTCTTAAGGCAATAAAAATTCAGCATAAAATAAGCATTTGTCAAACCAAATCACAAGTTTACGATCCCCTTAACTGTTAATAAAATAAAATGCAAATACATTGCTATACAAATCTCGCCACAAATCTAGAGAAGCTGGGTAGGCAAGTGAAACCGTAAAAACCCTTTAGACTTCGCCAAAACATTTCACTGTTACTACGGGCTTTGAAAAACAACAATACCGCTCTAATCATACGTATGTATGAGGATACGCAATATCCCTTAAAAGTACGCCGACCATAGAGCAGCAAATTGTAGATAGGTCATGTTATAAAAATATGCTTGTGATGATAACTTTCGACAATTCTTAAGAAAATATGTTCAATTCAAATAGGAATTAAAACTGCAATCTTCGTCTCTCGCTGTTGATGGTTCGCTAGTTAAGTTACTAAATATGATTAAATTCCTAAGTTCTTTCTCATTGATTACGACGAACTGCAAAAAAAGCTACTTCTAAAGCTACACCATTGCAAAAAGTTAGACACTTAGAGAGACGATGGTTGCAAGTAAAATTTCTGACCCAAGTGATTTTGTTTAGTTGACTTTTCAGAAACGAGTACCCTGACTTGAAGGTTCTCAAGTCGTATCTATGTGGAAATACTTTAATGGGTACTAACTGATTTCTCATATATTGTAAGAAAAATCTACGAAATCGCATGGTTGATGATCATGATACATTATGTAATTATATAGTAATTTAAAAGACTAGCAAAATTACAATGTTTGTGTGTTTTAAATATTTATTTATTTTTGAAGTGAATATTTTTTTAGCGGCGTTGCGCACTTTTTTGGAATGGGTATAAACTTCTTACCTCGCGTGACTACATTTGTAAGACAAAAATTCGTAAGACGGCGCAAGGCACTTGCGCGAATAAGACGGCGCAGGGCGCTTGCGCGAATGTTCGTGTTGTCATGTTTGTGTACGAAAGCGTTATAAATAAATATTATTACTACCACATAAATGACAGTAGTTTCATACTGATAATTAAAACAATTCATGCAAAAAATATAAAAACCACTCAACGTTAATATTCAAGTTTTCACTTCTGTCGGCACTCTCGGAGTGCAACCCGTTTTTTTTTTTACTAGCAGCCCGTCCCAGCTTAGCACGGCTTGTAAATTTTTGATGTAATTATAGATATAAATCTTTCTCTTGAATCACTATATTTATTTAAAAAACGCCTCAAACCGATAATGTCAATGTGTAATTCAATTACATTATTAGTGAAACTTTAAAAGTGCCTTCAAGTACTTGTTTCTACAAAAATAGCCTTCTATAGAGATCGCCTCTGTGGTCTAGCAGTTTGGCCTTGACCTCTTGAAGTCTAGGGTCCCTTCGGTCTCGGGGTCGGGCAACAAAAAAATTAAAAATTATATATTTTCAATTTTCTTATAAAAATAACGTTGCCCGTGATTAGATATGTGCCCGGTTGGCAATAGGCTTGCCACCTATCACATTGTGGGACTTAGTGTCTTCGGCTAGTAGTGGATGCCCTGGTTGTACCTCTGCTTACATAGTTAGGGATATGCATGTAGAAATACTTTAAGCCTTTATTGTACGCAGCACGAACCCAAAAACTTTGTGTAACCAAAAATTTTGAAGACATGCATTCTGGGAGATTATAGCTATCTAGATCTAATTATAATATATGAGTAACGAGTAATAACTAACTCGTATAATTACGTAAATTAATTAAATTAAAAATATAGAAACAGACCACGACCCATTTTTAAAAGTTATAGCAAATACTCTAATCTTTAAAATGTTATATTAAATATAAATAAATCATTGACCACAGTTTAAATTATTGTTGAATCACAACGTATTCGAGTATACTATAACAGCACAATAATATGTTATATTTCCATTTTCACACCTTGTTCTTCATATTTTATTTTACTGTACCAAAAAGTTTATTTTTCTCAAAGTGAAATGAGGACAATTCTTCAACTTCGAAGCTCTATGCGAGTCCCCTCTCTGTTTAAAAGCCACGCTATTTTCATGTTTTGGGGACTACAAATGGGAATCCATTTAAATACTTTGCAACATTTCAATAAGATTTTACGTGCAAAGTAGGTTGGTACTGTAAAATTTTGACGTTCATAAATACAAGTCACATATAGATACCAAAAATGTTACTGGTGCTTTGCCAAAATGAAGACCGGACTTTAATTTTGCGTTAGTCTTCAAAGTTTAAACGTTGTAGTTAATTCTGCTAAGTACTATTTTATCTGTATATTTTTAATAAGATAAAATTAAATCGCCTTTGTGGTCTAGCGGTCCAGATGTTGGACTTGACTTCATGAGGTATCGCGTTCGATTCCCAGGTCGGGCAACAAAAAATAAAATTTGTTTTTTCAACTTTCTAATAAAAATCACATTGTGGGTCTTAGTGTCTACGGCTAGTCGTGGGTGCCATGGTTGGGCCTCTGCTTACTTATTCGGCGATATGGACGTCTAGATACTTACAAAAGGAAAATATATGCAACAATTAGATATGTCAGATTAGTCCGGACTTGCAATTAGTTTGTGACGTGCAACGTTTTCCAACGAATAGATTGTCAGTAGAAATGGCATGTACTAACTAATCTGACATCGCTAAACGTGTCTTGTCTCTTTCTATTACTATCGTTAAGAGAAGACAGCGATAATAATAATTAAAAACAATTATTGTTAAGTTTTGGTTAGGTTGTTCCTAATTTTTTACTCCAAATTTTAGCTATAATGGCAGTTTTCTCAAAATATATTTACGGAAGCGGATTTCACAGTTAACGACCTCAACCCAACTAAATTAGTATATTTCTGTTTCCAGAAGTAAGATTTCTCAATGTGCAAATTTTATTGCCATTTTGAAATACATCCGCATCCATACAAATGAGGTAGTAATGCAACATAATAAAATAATGTCGCAATACAAAATACGTTTTAGCAGAAATGCTATTTCTCACATCTTCAGGCTTCTCTTTGAGGGAGTCACTTGGAGGGCTTACAGGAAATAGATTTGATTGTGCCAGCGATATACTTGTTTGTCGATCGCCGTCTGCAGGGAGTGTAATACACTCGCATTCACAATTTGAGGGGATCCGATGATATGCAGACAGCGTAATGAACTTTAACAAGTTCTATGTTATTATTAAGAATGCCTGAAATAGTCAAGTTCGACATATTTCTGATGTAAACAAATTAATCCCCGTTTAACTTTATTAGCGCATCATGGCTGTTGTTGTGTTATTTATTAGCAGGAAAAGGTCCTTTTTAAGAAAAAAACTCGGAAAATTGCAAGAAAAGTGGGAAAAACAATACCTACTTTAATTTTTTTCCTCACGAAATCTTAGTAGCTAAGTAGTAGTAGTTTATGTCAAGCGATAGGAAGTTAGAAGCTAGCCTTTCGCAATATCATCGCATCACTCCTTAACCGCAGGTCCGAGTTTGCAAATTTTTTTTAACAATTTCGAAATATGGAGGAGGTTATATGTTCGACTTCTATATTAATACATTTTACTGTAATTTTTACTGATATTAAAAATATTTTATTATTTGAAAGAGTGTACTTACGAGATGGTCTCTCTCTTACTAAGTCTAGGTCTGATAATGGGATACCAGGGAAAACGAGTAAAATACTTATTTTATGTTTTCCTAAATGACTTACTAAAATCAAAGTCGTTTGCTTTTTAGTTTTGCTGCACTCAAATAATTTATTGTGTTAGGTATTGTTAGGAGAAGATTTATATGAAAAAAATTGTGGTCAGGCTGTCGGGTCAGCTAATATTTTGCAACTAGCCCATTTAAACAAAAAATCTGTAGTGATTTATAATTCAATCACATTAGCATTAACCGATGATACCGTTAAAAAACGTACTGACAAAATCACGGTACGTCAAACTTACTTCTTCTATTATATAAAATTCGGTGTGCGTGATTGAAATCCTCCGAAACGGCTAAACCGATTTTCGTGAAATTTTGTGAGCATATTGAGTAGGTCTGAGAATCAGTCAACATCTATTCTTCAGTGTGATGAGTTATTTTTCAGTAGTGACGAGAGTAACTCACCCCAATTTTTTAACTTAAATACCATAAAAAAAAGTAGCAGAACAACGTCTGCCGGGTCAGCTTTAATGAAGAGCACAATATTATACAAAACATCTGTACTCATAAATGTACTAATGTAACTCATAAATCAAAAGGTTGCCAGTTTATTGAATTAAAAGATTACCAAAACATTATCGCTCGGGTACGATTCCCGGCGGGGGCATGCATTTGGGTCATGAATATTTAGATGTCTGCATTTCCGGGTTTGGATATCTATTATACCTACTTATTCTGATATGTTTAAAAGTATTCGTACGCATTATATTAGTGTCGTCGACTAACACCCATGACGCAAGGTAAGTTTGCTTATTTGGGACCACATTCTATTTGTGTAATTTTTACAGATATACCTATTTATTTGTTACCATTATGATCCTTAATGGAATGATTTAATTGAAACTGGCGTAAAAAAGTGACAAAGACAGCACAACGGGCAAGTCATCAATTAGATTAACTTTCTTTTTAGAAATATTTTGTCAAACTTTTTTTAATATATTGAAGGCAAACAAGCAGACGGATTTCCTGATGGTAAGAAATTCACGCCGCCCATAGACACCAAAGGTGGTAATGGTGCGTTACCAACCTGAGACCGGGATTTTAGGCCTCGAGCAATAGTAAGTTTACCGCCTATCTTACCCTCCAACTGCTTACTCAACTTATTATCAAATTTAAATCAAGCGATTTTGTATGTGCAACTTATCCCCATCTTATCCCATACAGGATTTAATAAGAAAGCACAACATTGTGCAAAATATCTGTACCCATAAATGTACAGTGACAAAGGGTTGCCAGTTGATTGCTTAATGGACAGTGAAGGCTGATATGGAAGCGTGATAAATCACCACCGTGATTACCGAGCCATTATCTAAATCCAATCTCAGGGGTGACAACTTACAAGCGACGAAAGTAAAGTTTCTCGTAATTGAGAAGACGAAATATGCGAGTCCCAGAGATAACTTTTCAGCTAATAATGTCTTTCTTAATGTGACTGTACTAAGCTTTTGTAAATGGAATATTTTTGCTTTAAATTTTTGGTGGTTGTTTGAGCTGTTGTAAATGATGACAATATTTTTTTTTCTTCTAAATATAACAAAAAAAGGAGGTTGCGCTCTAATATTTTTAAATGTATGTTAATAGATTGCTCTTTTGTGAACCATTTAAAAACTTTGAATATATTTTTTTGAAAGAGCGTATTTCCGTGTTCTTCCGTGGTGGTTCCTAAACCACCAAGTCTGGTTCTGATGATGAATTCCCAGAGAAATCGAGGAAAACAGTGAGTTTTTAACCAACTTACAAAAAGGAGAAAGTTAGGTGTTCAGTTCCCATACCCTTTTCTTCATGTTCATCAACCAATCGATGAACATGCGGAAAAGAGTATGGGTTATTCGTTATTTCTTAACCAACTTCAATAGTAAAGTATTTGTAATTTAAAAAAAACATATATCTGAAGTGTTCCTATTGCCTTCAAGTCTAGACTTATGGTAGAATCGCTGGAAAATCGAAAAAAAATCTAAACTTTTGTATACCAATAAATATTAATATATTACCAATTAATATTAGGAAGTCGGCTTTTTCTAGTTTTACTATTCTAAAACTATAGCACACCCTACAACATGTAGTGCTACTCTTCAATCTCGGTATCCTCCGAATTGGAAAGTGGAATAATTTGGAATTTATTTGTAACTGAATATTAAAAAATTCGTTAGTATTGTGTTCAAAATATGACATACTCGATTCCAATTTCCAATACTGCATTCGAGATTCAAGAGTAACCCTACTGACCGAGACGCAATTGTCTTATAATCAGCCATTAATTCGACATTTTCCATACAAAATTGACATAATGATAGATTAACTGCTATTTAACGTCTCTGAGTCCGGAAGTTTCATTATAATGACCTCTGACTATGATATTGTAAACTCCAATTTAGGCTAAATGTTTTATGCAGAGAAACGTTCTTAAACTCGATTGAATTTCCGGACGGTAACGACATTTCGCGCCAAACGCCAACGGAAATACCTCTAATGCATGTCAATTGTTGTGCCCCTCACTTTATTATGACAATGTTTTTTGGACGCTTTAACATCGCCTCTATGGTCTAGTGGTTTGGGGTCCGCGTTGATTTCTTGAGGTTCCGGGTTCGATTCTTGGAACGAGCCACTATTTTTTATTTTTTATCATAATGCAAACTACGTTGCCTGATAATGTATTATAATTGTTCGATTGGTGTGCCACCTACTACACTGTCGGATTATAAGTAGGTATTATTGGTTAATCGGGGGTAACCTGATAGTACCTCTACCTACCTCTTCAGGGTTACGGGTACCAAGATAATTATTTTTAAAAACGTATTAATATTTGTTACTTTTTGGCGAGTTTAATTCCCGACAGCCGAACCGAATCCATAAGCATAACCATTAGTATTCTTGCATAAAGTAACAATGTTATAAAGTAATAATTTTTTTTTTAATTTTTCATATTAACTAATAGAATTGGGCAAACAAGCATGGATAACAACGACATGGATTTCTTTATGGTAAGAAATACACGTTACTGACAACCACCAAATGAATGAATGGTGCGTTGCCAACCTTAGCTTGTTAAGCTTCTTACATAAATTAATAAATACCTGACCCTCAACTCCGAACTACGACAGTGGCGAGCATTGACGATAAGACAGGAATAGGTAATGTCGGTTGTACTAATCCTTTTTGTGCTAAAGCTTTCAAAACTCTACCATTTGGATAAAACTTCACTAAGAAAGCTATTTATTATTACAAACGTTATTACAAAATAAAAAATATACATACTCGTATCTCCAACATTTTAGTAGAATAAAGCAGAGATGAAACCAGAGCGTCAACGATTTGCCTAAAACACTTATTCTCACAATATGACAAGCAGACCTAATGCTATCCGGGCAACAATATCATACATAGTATAAAACAATGTTGCTTCCTCTGTCCCAATGTCCCTTTTTATGCTTAAATCTTTAAAACTACGCAACGGATTTTGATGCGGTTTTTATAATAGATAATAAAGTAATTAAAGAGGAAGGTTTATATGTATATTTCATAACCGTGAGAAGCCGGGGCGGGCCGCTAGTTTTATAAAAAGTTAAGAAAACACATTTTAAGTTACTCGACACATGAATTGAATCCGAAACCTCATACTGTCAATGCCTACACTGGATCGGTAGACCAAAGAGGCGATAAACCAAATAAACTTACAATGAACCAGTGTATGAACTTCGAGTTGAAGGGGCACGACGAAAAAGATATCAGTATTTCTTTCTGATAAAGCTCCTGGGACTTGGAGTTTAACATCCATACTAATCTTATAAATAAAGAAGTATGTCTGTTTGTTTGTCTTTCTTTTGTGTAAAGTTTTGGTGTATTAGATAGGAGGCTTGAGAATAGCTAAGCTTTTTAGTGCACTAAACGGGCTATCACCTCCTTGGTCTAATGGTCCAGTTGGTATATGAGGGGCCTGGTTCGATTTCAGGATAGGGCAACTCTAAAAGTGTTTTTAAATTTTTCTAATAAAACCATCATTGCCTTGGATAGTATAAATGCCTGGTTGGCGATAGGTTTGCCTTGACTGTCTAACGGCCAATATTAATAATCAATCCTAATCCAAAACTAGCTGTCCAAGATTGATATTTTGATCTATTTTAATGTTATCGCTTGCCAATAACATATATGTGGACAGAATAAGTATGGAAATTACGTATAGGATAGGCCGTCGGATACGCAGCTATCTAGATTGCTGGAAATCCATCTTTAGAAAAACATTATTAACATTGGCCGTAAGTTGGTTCTGAGACTAGGTATCTCCGGCTTATGAGGCAAAGCCCGGTCAAGTTGTAAAAACCGCGAGGTTGGCAACACATTAGTCATTAACAAAAAAAACAAAAGAAAGGGGGGATATTAATGCTTAATTTACTTTCTAAATGTGTTCCTACTGAAGAAATAGATGTATAAGTTTGTCACACGAGTATATCCGCGGCAACATCTAGTATTGAAAGAAGGTTATCGTACTGACTTATATGAATGAATGAACTCTTTATTTTGCAATCTTTACTCATAAATACTATTCAGTGACATATTTTTTAGAAGATAAGAAAGCGAACAAGCTAACGGCATTTATGAGTGGTCTAAAGAGACCATAAATGTTGTAGGTGCGTCTCTGTCTTGTGGTCCAGGTGTTAAGCTCAGTACAAGTCTACCTGCTACCTCACCGGAAGATAGCACTATTATTGTAGTGGTAAGAATAGGTAAGGGTATAGAACTACCAATATTCTTGTTGGTAACGTAACGTAATTCTTGACCCATTCGGTCTATAATCGCCTACTACTACCAGGCAAAGTCAAATTGTCTCTACATGGGGGACCTGGATTAAAGCGGAGAAGAATAATAAATAATATTATCTTCACGGCCATATCCCCATTAGAGACAGGCAGAAGCATAACCAGGGCATCCACATTGTAATAGATGGCATTATTGCCAACCGGTCACATATCCAATCCTGAGCAACATTATTTTTATAAGAAAAGTAAAAAAACACATTTTCTAGTTTTTTTGTTACCCAACCAGAGGATCGAACCCGAGACCTCAAGAAGTTGAATCCGACCCCGAATTGCTAGACCACAGAGAAAAATAATTTAAAAAAATGTGGTAGTATGTCCACCAGGTTGTGGAGTGCTTTGCAGAAGCTCACCAGGATTGGTACCATTGTCTTTCCTATTCCTGCCGCATGAGCGTCAGTACTTAGAATTATTGTGTTCTGTACTAGAATATGAAGCAGCTGGTAGATTTGCACATGTGCTATAAGATATCAATATCCTAATTGTAACTGCGATGTCTACAGGTCTGTATTTCCTAAAATCTCATACAACCAAGAGCGCTGTGTGTTTGTTCGCTATCTTGTACACAAAAAATATCCAAGATTACTAGTCAAAGTAGCGTGAACATCATCTTGAGACGTGACGAAAGCTGCTTAGAGTGAGTTCCCATCACTCTTCTGATCGATAACTCTTGGGGAAATGAAATATTTGCACTCGAGGTACATTAGTGGTCGAAGGGCGAAACGTCGAACGAAAACGTGATATTAATGAATTGTATTACAAATATAAGCGACTAGCCGACCCAGCGAACTAGATATTACAGCTACTAACAGTTTTAATGCATTGCTTTTCCCATTTTCTCCGGTTTTAGTTTTCATAAGAACCCTTTCCTGACAATAACTACTACAACAAAAAAAGACTTAGCAAAATTGGTCCATCCGTTCAGGCGTGTTGCTTTGACTTTTTGTATAGACGACCATGTATTTTATGTATCGACGGGTATCAATCTGTAGCCGTAATAAAAATTGTGATACATGACGAATCTTTAGCTATAAAAGTATTTTTACGCCCATATCCCGAAGAGGTAGGCAAAGGCACAACCTGGGTACCCACGACTAGCCAAAGACTCTAAGTCCCACAATGTGATAGTTGGCAAGCCTATCGCCAACCGGGTAGGTACATATCCAATCCCGAGCAACTTTTTTTTATAGGAAAATTGAAAAAACCCAATTTTCTTTTTGTTTGCTATATTTATTTATACTCTTCTGACTAAATTTATTACTCTAACATATTTTTGAGTAAGGCAGAGCCCATCCGCTAGTGAAATAACATTTTACTCTGATTATCGAATTATAGTGCAGTCTTACTAGGTGTTGGAGTTCTTGTCGACTTTACTTTTGCCTACATCATTATCTTGCACCAGTACAGAGAATTAACTTGCCGGTACACTTACGCACATGAGGTCTATGATCCCAGCCTCAAATTTAAAACACATTATTAAATATCTTAGCCATATCCCGGTGAATCTGAAAGAACCTCGAAGTTAGGAACAAATTAGTCATAAAAAAAAGATCTTAATCTTTA
>NJDD01000608.1:30111-47491 GCA_002245505.1 Calephelis nemesis
ATTCCTGCCGCCATAATAACACATTCACGTTCTGGATGCTTCATACTAGCTGGAGACCGGTGTGCTTTGACATTAGGCTATATTGACTTCCAAATATAACAAAGTAAGTAGTATCTTCATGCCCATATCCCCGAAGAAGGAGGCAGAGGTTCAACCTGGGCACCCACGACTAGCCGAAGACACTAAGTCTCACAATGTGATAGGTGGCAAGCCTATCGCCAACCGGGCACATATCCAATCCTGAGCAACGTTTTTTTGTATTAGAAAATTGGAAAAACCCAATTTTCTTTTTGTTGCCCAACCCGGGATTCGAACCCGGGACCTCACGCAATCAAGACAACTGAACCGCTAGACCACATAGACGAAATATAATAAATACCGTTTAATTAATAATAATAGGACATAACAATATCCTTTCACCACTTACTAAAGCAAGGGACCGCAAAGGGACTGGCACTAGCTCATTAAATTTTGAATAACGGCCTCCAGGCAAATACTCGAACTAATTTGACTTGAAATATAACACCAACTGTCAAATAGGTATGAGTGAAATAGAAACCATTCAGCAGCTGAAAACTTGGTTTTAGACAATAAGATTGTATTTCAATAAATGTCAGGATCATTTTAATAATCTGTCGTAATTACTTCTAAACCGACTTTAAGAAAGGAAGTCGTGTATCGACTTGTTATGAATGTTGTATTTGTTTATATGTCTGTATGCTCGCATATTTCTCAAAAAATAGTAATCCGGTTTGAAAGAGCACTACTACCCGGCACTCGCAAAAGTTGCTACACAGACTCGTATAACCTATGTTCGTCTTTTACTGGCTGCCAGGTAGAGGGGCAGATGATCTATTCCAAAGCCGAACCAAAGGTAATGATAACACAAAAGGTCTGGGCTTATCTATATCTATGTAATTCCGAAATCACTTCTTACTTCCCACAACACTTTTGTAGAACCAGTTACTTAGAGCGATATTTCCAAACAAATACGTCTTGGGAAACTTTAAGAAAATAACGTTCTTAAAGGTTTTCAATGCATCTATGATACTTTTGGTGTTGCGGATATCCGTAAACAGCGATAATCACTTTCCGTCATGTTTTCCATTTGCTCGTTGCTTTATCTTATGTGAAAAAAATCTGACTGAACAATAGAATGTATTGATCAAAATAGATGTCAAATCCGAATAACCAATAGCATTTCCACTGTTTGTTTTTATTATTTGTTTAAAATATGTAAATAAGTGTCGACGTTCAAAATTTCAATTGTTCTAGTCATAGCCATTAGCTTGCAAAGTAAAACAAAGTGGCAGACGACAATTAATTTGGGACCAGCCGCCCCGAGCTATGGACCAATCCAGTAATTGTCTCTGGCAATATTCAAATGGCGGAAACAATTAGCGTGAGTGCTGTACACGTATTAAATACTCTACCCTCTCAAACCTAAGGATGGTTGACAGCAAAATTGTTGTTTTTTTATTTAATAACAACTAACAAATTGTTTATCTGACAAATTAGGATATATCTTACTAATATTATAAATGCGAATGTTTGTGAGTATGTATGTATGGATGTTTGTTAGTCTTTCACGCTCGAATGGCAAAACGGATTTGTCTGAAATTTGGAACACAGATAGATTATGATTTAAATTAACATATAAGCTACTTCTAATCCCGATCGCACAACGGGTTATAATGATTTTTGAATTGCTTAGAAATGCTAAACAATTTCAATATTAAAGCCGTAGGACTTTCCTGGGTTAAATTTATTAATAAGTTATTCTGCCAAATACAACCCGATTTAACCATAGTCAGAAGCTAACTCAGAGTTAAATAGCTAACCTAGGAATGTGCAAGAGATCCTAGCTGTACAGTTAAATAGTGTTTACATTGGTATATTACATTGTAACGTGTAAAAGAAAAAAAGTTATTACGAAAAAGAAACAGTTATTTCATAATTCTTAAATCGCATTTATATATTGAGTAACTTTGTTAACTTTGTTGGGTCAAAGTGTACAATGGCAGTTGTTTTTTCAGTTCAAAAGAAATTGATGTATCATGTATTTTCATAATAACATTCATAAGTATTTTCATGAATTTTACTCCATAAGCCTAGGGACCGCTATACCTAAAACCCTGACATCACTGATTACGGTTTATGAATGTTTGGAATAATGTAAGCCCAGTTTTTGCGAATTCGGGTGATAATTTCATCCAAATCAATTGTACTTGATTTTGGTCCATGCTAAAAATTAAAACAATAGAAAAAATAGCAAATGCATCGTTTTTGGCATACGACAGCGAACGAATAAATTACAGATGCAATCATTTTATACTGACTGACAATTACATAAAGATTTTCGCATAAGAATTGCATTAAGACTTGCTTACAAAAATTTTAAGGGTTCCCCATACCTAGAACTGAAACTCATTTTTTTATTACACCAGTACGTGTGGGGTTGAATAGGTCTTCAAAAACGATATTTAGGCTAAAAATACATATTTCTTTTAAACTTCATATTTTGCTTGAAAGACACGTCCAATGTGGTAAAATGTATGTGTCTTCTGTAACTTCTAAAATAAGAGCATGATAAAACTAAAAAAAACTTGTAAACTTCCGTCGAAAATTGGTTTAAACGAGATCGAGTAAGTAGTTTTTTTCAATACGTCATAAATTGTAAACCGCAATTCAGCTTTTATTCATACAAAGCGCGTGGGGGGCAGATTCCCGACCGCAAGTCTTACCCGAGCGAGCAGACACGTGAGAATAACTTTTATATTATGTTACTTGCTAGTTGCTGCTACGTAACCTTTCATGAACTAGTCCGACTCGCACTTGGCTGCTTTTTTTTGTTTGCTTGTTGCATTTGCCATAAGATCTAGCGTTCCCGTTTTTGGACTTGGCTTAATGAGATACTGGGTTGGTTCCTGTCAGGAACAAAAACAAAATATGTTTTTTAAATCTCTAATAAAAGACAAATTTGCCCGTGATTAACAGCGATAGATTTGCCACCTATCATATTGTGTTGTGGTGCCCTAGTTGTTATTTTTTGAACCTTATACTTACTTGAAGTAATGAATTATTAAATTTAAGGTCCTATCATTGCTTACTATTTTATTATTTAATAAAATAAAATAAATTACACTTTATGTCACTTATACTATTTTGCTTTTGTTATTTGATTTATCAAATGATAGACACAGCAATCTCAGCATTAAGTTTATAATTGACGGGATGCTCCCCCTGCCGGTGCTCTCAAAATCTCTTTTGTGTACGGCGATAACGCTACAAAGCCTACTAATGTCTTTTAAGGACTTAGCGATTTCAACGGACTAAATAATGAACCGGCAACCCTTCTGCAATGCAATTTAGAAGCTTAAAGCTATAGAAAATAGCTAGGCAGTGACCATTAAAAGTTATTTGTTAACGAAGGTGGATGATTAAATCAGTGCCTTACTTTGTTAAAGATTAAATTTTAAAATCTTTAATCAATGACTTTTTTTAAGTCAAATGAAAACTAATGCTATTATAGGAACTGACAGCCAAAGAGGAATGTGTGTGTGTTTGGGAGTGTGTGGGGTGTGAAATCTTAACTTATAAACAATTGGACCAAGACACGAATTTCTTTTGTTTAAAACTTGACGTGACTGATATAATTCTAGATACATTATCACCGAAAAGTTTTGTCGGTTGTTCTAAAACATTTTGAATTTAAAATTATTTTTCAAAGATCTATGGGTATTGGGGTATTGAGTTCATGGGTAGTGAGAGAGTGAGAGTCAAGCGAGAAAGCTATTAAAATTGCTTTGGTCAGCCCAAAGCAATTTTAATAGCTTTCTCGCTTATTTAGTTTTCATCTTTTATAGAATATTGTTCTCTAAATTTTGAGAATTTCCATCGATGTTCAGTAGGTACATATCTAGCCTGTTTTAAAATAATAATAAATAATTATTTATGTCACAAGTAACGTTAAAACTAAATATTTACCTAAAATATAATGGCAATGGTAAGCAATGGGTAAACAAGCGAGAGAATCTCGTTGGAAGTACAAAAAACAATATAAACAATATTTTGTCGTCTATACATATAAAAATTAATCGCCATTCCGCGTGGTGATCGCATCGCGCCTGAACGGATGGATCAATTTTGCCAATTCTTTTTTTTATGATAATGGAAGGCAAACAAGCAGATGGATTTCCTGACGGTAAGAAATTCACGCCGCCTAGAGACACCAAAGGTGGTAATGGAGCGTTGCCAACCTGAGGTCGGGCTTTTCTGCTCGAGCAAAATTAAGTTTATCGGCTACCTTACTCTCAAAACCGAAACACGTTATGACGTTATGGCGGCAGGAATAGATACCAATCCGGATGAGTCTCTGCGAAACTCTAAGACCAAGTCAGATGTCAAGGTTTTAGTGACAGTAAGCCTATTTTCGCCTTTTACGAGCTGCCTGGCGGGAAGGCAGATGGTCTATTGGTAAGGAGCCCGGACCAACACGGGGTAAAACGGGGTTGTGCTAGTTACTGATAGGAGAATTATCTTACGAAAAGAAAAACCGGGAAAAATGCAGAGAAAATGGGAATAATAGTGCTTAACCCATACAAACTTTTAATAGCTGTTAATGTCAAACGATACGATTTGTCGTCTAATAATCAAGTAGAGTTAAAAATTTGCAAATTGGCTAGCGTGTTCACAAATTATATACATTATACTGGCTGCCTGTTCCAGCTTCGCTCGGATGGTAATTTTTTTTTTCATAATTTGATATCCTATCTTTCAAGTTGGATCAAACTGCAAACGGTGTGCAAATTCGATTGAATTCGGTTAATTATTTTAGGAGTCCATCGCGGACAAACAACGTGACACGTTATTTATATATATTAAGATTGGTTCTTACAACAAGAGTTTTCGATAATACAGTGCGAAATTAAGTTTCTGGATATCTCGAATAACAAAATATATTTTTTATATTCTAGGATTGAATACTATTATTCAGCACGAAAGCAATAGATGTGAATATAGAAATCGACGAGCTATTCACCATTACCAAATAATAGAATATAACTATATTTATTCATAAAGGAAATATTTACGATTATTCAACACAATAGCAAATATCTGGATATAGATATCGGCGGCGTTTGACAAATATTAAAACATGTTTTTCACATACGATCTTACAGCAAAATTTACGATTATTCACCACTAATTCAATAGATGTGAATATAGAAATTGACGATCTATTCGCCATTCCCAAATAATAAAACATAATTATCTTTGTTCATAAAGGAAGAATTTACGATAATTCAGCACAAAAGCAAATATATCTGGATATAGAAATCGGCGAGCCTTTCGCGTTTGCCAAATACTAAAACATGTTTTTTACATACGATCTTACAGCAAAATATTACGATTATTCAGCAAGATGTGAACATAAAAATCGACGATCTATTCGTCATTCCCAAATAATAAAATATAATTATCTTTGTTCTAAAGGAAATATTTACGATTATTCAGCACAAAAGCAAATATATCTGGATATAGAAATCGGCGAGCGTTTCGCGTTTGCCAAATATTAAAACATGTTTTTTACATACGATCTTACAGTAAAATATTACGATTATTCAGCAAGATGTGAATATAAAAATCGACGATCTATTCGTCATTCCCAAATAATAAAATATAATTATCTTTGTTCATAAAGGAAATATTTACGATTATTCAGCACAAAAGCAAATATATCTGGATATAGAAATCGGCGAGCGTTTCGCGTGACGACACAAATCCGGATGATGTCTGTTTGTTATCAGCGCTGAGCAGTCTTGTGTCTAGGGTTGTGATCCGCTGCCGAGTAATCGCATTTGGAGAGTTCGCTCGATTTACTCAGACCATTATATTTTATGTTATTTGATACAAAATATATAAACTCTATATACAGACCTTATACATACAGATATATTAAATTCTCAATTGTTTACAAGATTTCTAAAAAAAATAAAGAAAGAAATACTTACGCCCCAGACAGGATTTGAACCTGTAACCTTTCGTCTCAAGCTGACGAATGCTCTAACCAATGAGCTACTAAGGATTCAAGTCCCGTGGCGAAATTATTACTGCCTTTCTTAACCCGTTTTTATTGCCTTAAAATTTATAGAAATTTAACCCAAGCACAGGGTAAGTGCTATAATAAAAATGCCTTGTTAACAAATAATTTAGATTACTTTTTACTTTACTTTATTTTTCTAGTTGGTATAGTTTTGCAGCCTCTTGCTCGGAATGACACTACCGCTTTGCCTATTCCTGCTGCCTTTACATATGCACTTGCTGTTGACATGTTTTAGTTTGGAGAATAAGGTAGCCGATAAATTTAGGGCCTAACGTTCCGGTCTCAGGTTGGCAACGCACCATTAAAACTTTAGTATATTTAAGCAGTTTGAATTTATTACCCACAAGAAAAACGTCTGCTTGTTTGCCTTCCAATGTCATAAGAAACATATTAATAAACATGCCAAAGGCGAGCGAGAGATAGATTTTTTTAGTAATCCACAAAACACTGCATTAACTTAAATAATAAAAACTCTAAAAGAAATAAACAAAATATTGAAGAAATAAAATACAGTTTGTGCATCGAAAGAGAAAGTTTTTTTAAGTTTCTTTAAAAAAAATAAGCAGAAAAAGACTGCTAATAACTTCACTTATAGGAACTTCACTTATGATAAATTAAGTATTTTTTCGATTCTGTTGGGTTATGCCTAGTTTAAGTTTTAAGTTCAAATACATTTGAATTTGGCTTTTAAATTACCTTTTCTGTTCTGGAAATGACAAAAAAGATGGATAAAAAAGAGATTATCGTAAATTTTCGAAATAAACATTATCATCAGCCGAGATTTGATAGTGCCAATTCGAAGTTTAGTTTAGTCTAGCTCGCACAAACAGAATTGCTCTAGTGCGCGCTATACATAGAAGTGCATACATTTTCAGGTTTTATAAACATCTATTACCAATAATTGGTAGGTATTTTCTAAGCTTGAAAATTAAAATACCAGAAATAGTAAGTATTTCCGAAGGTCCTGTACCTGTATTTACTTGTATTGTTATTTTAATCCTACATTACAATAAACTATAATTACAAGTTATGATCTTAATTACTAGTTTAGCCAGGTCATTCAGTCAGATCAGGAACATTTCATTCGGTCATCGCATAAAGCCTGAACGGATGAATCAGTTTTGCTGGTTGTGTTAGTTATTGTTCGGAAAAAGTTCGTATAAAAAAATAGAGTGTAACGCAGTATTTATTAGAAAATTTAAGAATTCAATATTCATAGTTAAGATGGGGCAACTCCTACTAAATCGTTATTTGTATATTTAGCACGTATATGTATATTGTAACACTTAATAACACATCAACGATTTATAACAAATATGTTTCATTAATAATATAAATATAAAGCAAAATAGACTTAAAGTAAGTCTCGAAATAAATTTATATTAATAAGAATGAGTGTTCCAAGTTCGTATCGCAGTTATGGTAAAAGATTCAGAGCAAGATGTAGTATTTATTATTTTATGTTATTGAAAGGCAAACAAGTCGGCGGATTTTTCGATGGCAAGAAATTCTGTCAAGAGACACAAGAGGTGGTGATGGTGCGTTGCCAACCTGAGGCCGGGATGTTAGATTCTGAGTCAACGGTAAGCGCTGACACTATGGCAGCCGAATCTACCAACCAACCACCAACTGGGTGAGTCGCTTCGAAACTCTACCAACTAGCAGGATGTCATGGTGTTAGTGACGTTAAGCCTATGCTCTCTTTTTTTAAGCCGTCTGGTAGAAAAGCAGATGGTCTATTCTGTAAAGACCAACACGGGGAAAAATTCTGATTATGGAGTCGTTGTGATAAGCCTTGCAATGTAAGAAACACAAAACGCTCTCTTAAACAGGGATGAGATGACGGATTTTTAAATAAGTTGAAAAGGCAAAAAAGAAATTATACTTGGGTGCAACTGAAACTATAGCGTTAACTTCCACATTTGTTTCGTAAAGAATCTGATACCATGTTATATAAGTCACAGGTGCTAGTATCACTTGGCATTATTCTGTGCTTATCCCAACATGTTATGTATTACAATGCGAGTAAAGATGGATATAGGTAACCGGAGAGTCCTGTACAATCAAATTAATCTGTTTTTATCCGAGGTTGGTATTAAGAACCTCCGAAACAGGCGTGTTTGTATGAAAAGAATAATGACTGTGGGGAAAACTAAGCAGGTCTGCCAGGACCGTGATCTTTGGCAATCAATACTCTCTGCTTACATTGTAAGGAACTTAGAGTGATGTTATACTTAATAAATATATCTGGACAAGTTACACAAATTGATCTATCACCAAAGTAAGCAAGTTATAAGCTTGTGTTATGGGAGTTAGTCAATGATTCTTATACATATAAATACTTAAATAGATAACATAATAAATTTGATACACCCAGACCCGGAAATGCAGACACCTAAATGTTGTCACACAAATGCCCCCGTCGGGAATCGAGCCCGAGCCGAGGTTAATCGGTATAGTTAGGCGTGTACTCTAGCCACTCGACCAAGGAGGCGGTCAACTTAAACGGTAACTATAAGCAATTTATTTAGAAACACTTGTATTTTCTACAATATCCTATTAATTAAAAAAAAATGTTATAAATGCGAAGGTTTGTATGTATGGATGTATGGATGTTTGTTACTCTTTCACGCAAAAACTACAAAGCCGATTACGATGAAATTTAGTATGTAGGTAGCTGAAGACCCAGAATAACATATAGGCTACTTTTTATCCCGGAGTTCCCGTGGGATTGGGACTTACGCGGGTGAAACCGCGGGGCGCAGCTAGTATTTTATTATTTTTATGATTTAGCCAACCGGTATAACTATAAGACTTACAAGTATGTATGTGGACACAAAATAAACAAAATACAAAAGACAAAGTTTATTAGATGGTAGAGTTTTGCAGCGACTCACCCGGGTTGGTACTACCGACTTACCTATACCTGCCGCCATAACGTCATTACGTATTCCGGTTTGAAGGTAGCCGGTAAACTCACTTTTGCTCAAGGCCTGACAGCCCGACCTCAGGTTGGCAACGCACCATTACAACCTTTGGTGTCTCTAGGCGGCGTGAACTTCTTACCATCAGGAAATCCTTCTGCTTGTTTGCCTTCAAATATCATAAAAAAATATAATTACATTGTAAATTGCTTAGAGGTACTTATTTGTTAAATATAGTAATGCTTTTAGCTTCCTTATTCATTTCTCTAGCTTGTCGACCCTGCACTATTTTGAAACCAGTTCGTGATTTCTTCTCCCTTATTTTATTTCTATTGCAACAAGTATTATCTGGCTGTCAATATTATTGACGATCGTCTCCCGGCATCCATCTAAATTGCTTCGCTTCCCTATTTTCTTGGGACTCGTTGTTTGTTACGAGTTTTTCTTTTTATGTATGATGTTTATTGATAAAGTCCCTTAATAAGTTCAAGTAGTAGTACTGTGTTATTTTAATATCATATAAAGTAGTTTTTTTTAAGGATAAATAAACGTAGTTTATCTTATTGTTAATGATTGTTGTCACCAACAAAAACAATATAAGGATTTTAAGTATGATTCGTAAGTCTGATAAATTCTGCTGTGTTATATGATAATAATAATAATAAAGAGTGTAATAAAGTATATGTATGAGTGTAAATATGTTAATAAGTATACTCTATAATATAATATTATATTTTTTTTATATTATTAGATATAATAAAAATTTTGACATTGTATAATTCAAAGTAACATACTTAGTTAACATTAACTATTTAAAATACTGTTAAATAACTTTTTTAGCAGGAACTAGGGCAGATCTTAAGCACAAAATTTATATTTTGTATTCATCATCAACGGTAGGTATACGCAAAAGCAATTTTGCCCAAGATGCGAATTTTTCAATGACATCCGATTAACTTTCTCATATTCCACCCTTTAGGTCCAACTGAAAACCATGCTAAATTTTATAAATGCTACCGAGCTTAGTAATAATAATATCGCGATGTGGGATTTGCTAAACCTTATTTATCTGCACTGACAGATGTTGAATTCTATATTTAAAAACTACTACTGAACCCTTACCATTAGTTTACGGCTTGTCAAGTTTACTATACTCGCTACCGTCTCTGTAAATTATTTGTATGAAAACTTTGAACAGAGCCCTCTATTGGTAACTAAGAGAAAGCCATTTTAGACCGAAACTGTCATAGATTTCTACACGTAACTTACCGAAAGTAATCTACACCAACTCTTGGTAAAGGCTCTAGAATTCTCTTTTATAGGTACTGAAGGTTTATAACACGTTCTTTGTGGTGGTAAAATTCGTCCCTGTAGTATTTTTATGTACCTCTGGCATCTTGACGAGACAAGCATAGATACAACTAGACCTCCAATGGCAGTGTGCTGCGTAATAACTAGCTCGGGTGAGGATGGATCTACCACCTCACCCTTTTTGCCTTACTAAAAATGTTACTGTCATGTTCTGGTCCAAATGGTAGGGTAGTTGGTAGACTTGCACATTAGGCCTAGCGCCCTGCTACAGGATGGTGACATACCTACTGCTGACAGTCTATTGGAAATATATGGATCACAACTTCGAAGTTCATTCCCTATTGGTGATGGGTCAACAATAGCGTTAGAAGGTAAACCGCTTTAAAGAATGAGAAAGAGAAAATTGACTGTCACCAATTTATTATAACCATGTTATCTAAACTGTTGGGTGTCAGTGGAAGATAGGTAAATAAAAGAGAGCAGAAGTGCAGGCGACACCTTATTGCTATCTTATAATCGAATTTTTATACCACATGTACAAATATACTGGCATAGCATGTACTAACCCTTCTCTCTATAACGGAATACAACACTGGGGAGTACTGAAGCTACGGCGCTAGGAATAAGGCGGTGGTATCAACTTATTGAAAAATAAAACTAATTCTAACCGATAGTGGAATATAAATATATAGTAGAGTAAAATCAGGAAATTCATGATCCGCTGGTTAAGTCATATAGAAAAAAACGGATGTGAAATGATGTAGGTATCCGGGAAGCCGAGGTTAATATTCCACGATCGAATCGTTCAAGTTATAAGAAAATGATAATGGAGGTACAAATCTGCCTGGCTTCACTGTGGAAGAAGACAGACAGTTCTGCAAGGATCGTAACATTTGTATCTCGATGCCCTCTACCTACCCCGTAAGGGACTTGACGTGAAGATGAGTATGTATGTCTGTGTATCAGTAGAATAATCCAAAACCTAAACTAATTAAAGACAATCAGGCCTTGGGTCGTCTAATGCTGATGCTAACCAAAGACATCATATTCCGACGCGACGCCGATACGTCTATCATTCCGCATGTCTAATTTGTAGCCCAATCAAGACATTTTGTCTTCCTTGTGTCTCATGAATATATTTCAAGTTTTCCTATATTCTTTTTTCCAAACTGCAATATTTTAACAAAAATATGTTTTTGTGACAACTTTTTATTTGTAAGGGTTTTTCCTTTAACTTAAATAGAAGAATTCAACATGCCAAAATTCAATTCAATTGAAATTCAACAAGCCCAAACACGATAGAATAATGTTGGGAGTTCCTATGCCCGCATTCCGGCTCCACTCCATCATCAAATCAGCTCCATAGCATAATAATTTTGGATTTTCATCTGATTCATACATGCTTGCAAAATTTCAACTTTCAGTAACCGGGATCAAATTGAAATTTCAATTTTCCACCCGGACAAACTTATATAAGTTTCGAGTTAAATACTACTATAGAAGATTCCCGAGATTTTTGATTCAAATCAAATATCTAATATCATAGAAATAACTACCACCTAAGTTACAAAGTACGACTTACTTGAGAAGAAGGGGTTTGTTAGCGAATAGGCCTGAGGCCTTCTCCTTCGCGGCTTGGAGCCCCTGCATTGTGGAAGCCCGATGTTCTTCATGTAACTAAACTCGCACTTAGCTAACACCTGGAAAATAACACCTGTTTTAATGTTTGTAAATGAATTCATGTGAGCAAGAACCTCTTGTTAAGATGAATATTCTAATATAAAAAGGATATTCAATTATTGCCTAACTGACAAGCCACTTTAAACAAAACCTCGCATTGCCCCGTGTTGGTCCCGGCTCCGTTGCAGAATACACCATCTGCCTTCCTGCCAAGCAGCTCGTAAAATGCGAACATAGACTTACCGTCACTAACACCGTGACTTCTGACTAGGTGGTAGAGTTTCGCAGAAACTCACCCGGATTAGTACCACCGCCTTACCTATTCCTGCCGCCATAACGTCATAACGTGTTCCGGTTTGGAGGATAAGGTAGCCAGTAAACTTACTTTTACTCGAGGCCTAACATCTGTGTCTCTAGGCGGCGTCAATTTCTCACCATCAGGAAATCCGTCTATTTGTTTGCCTTCCAATATCATAAAAAAATTGCCATATCTCCTTAGCTTAAGAGCTTGACTGCCCCAGCCTGCATTAGTACACTCGTTGCTGACATTTCGAGTTATGTTCAGTTTTATGGTCACCCGGAAAAGGCTTTAGCCTTTTTTTATAGTTTTTAGATGCTATTTTAATAGTCTATGCGCTCAGTATTTCAAGCCGAGTCATCCCTTGCAATTTTAGGAAACGCAAATTCGGCCTCACATAAAGCACTGTTTTCAAATCATTTAAACTTTGCTTGTCTCTTAACAGCTACTAACAAAGAAGCACATAGTGCATACTACTCAAGGAATACTGATCAACAAAAAACAGGTGGAAATAGGCTTTTACATGTTAGTTTTTCAAATGAATGGGTATATTTTTCAGGACTTATTTAGTTGTATTACTATTTCTGCTAAAGTTGCTTTTTCAACGCTAGTCAACAAAATTGTTTTCAACAAAAAAGGTTAGTCCTTTATCAGGAAAAATGTATTCCCTCCAGAGAAGCTTGTTTGATTAAGATTTATCTCCTATATAAGTAGACTAGCAAGAAACGCTATTTATCGGCCAAAGTCTTTTATTTCTTTTTAAGCAACTCCAAAAAAAGCATGTTATCAAGCCGGCGGTAGGTTTTTTGTATCTGTTATACGAAAACTAGGATAATAGCGAATGCATTGTGATGTTTCTTTTTTCGAAAGGTAGATGATGAGTCAGGGGTGGTCCTAAATTAAATTCTTTTAAGATATGATAAGTATTTTTAGATAAAATTTTTGTAAATAATATTCGATAATGCATCGAGTCCAAATAAAATATTTTTTGGATTGGGTTTTTTGCAGTTTACCTTAATAATTGATACAGCCAACAAAAAATCAGTATTTTACTTAAATCAAAAAAGTAACACTCTTAATTATTTTATCGTTTTTTCGTTAATCTATTTCTGGACAATGAAGACAAGTTTAGTAGAAAAATATATGAATTGATTGCTGGAATACTTTAAAGCACAAAACCTTGTATTTTGGAATAGGTATATATTTGTCTTTTTGTTTACTTTTTATCGTATTATATTAAAACTCAATCAATCAATTTCGATCACGTTTTCCCAGATTGAACGATAGATATGCTACTTAAAATCAAAGATTTTTTTATGGAAATCGGTCAAAAAATATTACAGACATCCGCAACTGAAATGAATCCGCAGGGTTTTTACCGCGTATAAGAAGAAACTGGCGAATGTTGTATGATAAAAAAATTCATTATCGACATTTCTAAAAATAGCATCAAGTGTTATGTAACATGGCCTCTCAACTAAATTATATCAAAAATATTTTTAAATATACATATATACTATATTGTACATGTTATATAATGCGATGATTACATAAACGCTTCTATATACAAGATATATACATGTATATGTAAGCTATATATACCTATGTATAGACACTTCACTGCAACAAAAAAAATCTAGAAAATATAGTTTTTAGGTTTGCACGTTTTGTAAGTTTTTTATACAGGTAATATAATTATAGAAAAATAGTTAAAATACTTACATTTTTAGTTCCTAGGCGCAGCAGGACCGTCGTAGCGTCTGTCGATGGCGTAGCACCCCGCACCGCTACGTCGTAGCGCTACGGCTGCGCGTAACCTCCATCGTCATTGGCCGGTACGGTTACGAAACTGGATCTGTTTTCACCAATAACAGCCTTCACTGTAAAGAGGCGGAGTTTTGTAACATTTCAGAAAATTTTCAGGAGGTCCAAAAGTACATAACCATCAACCCTATCAATGTTGCCATCCGGATTTGCAAAGCGTTAAGGCTGAGCTATGCGCTACATTTATCAATGCAAACCTACCTACTGCAAAAAATGTAGAGTTCGCAAAAAAATTGATTGAAGCCTCATGGATACGAAATCATTAAAGCGAGTCCATATTGAACTAAATCCTTTTGGTCATGGCTGTTTTTAATGTAGGAATTTAAACCATACTGCATATTTTCTAATGGTAAGAAATACACTTTGCCTTTAAAACCAAGGTGCGTTGCCAATCAGACTGAGATCTTGTGTGCGTAATTTTACAATTTTTCTCATGCCCAAGGAAATATTAAGGCAAGAAGGAGCTATTGTTAATATTCTTGTATTATCAATAGTCAAAGACAAAATCATTTATTCTGTGACCTTAGGAGTAACATAAATGATGTTAATTTAATTGCACTAATTTTAATTTATCGCTATCTTCTTTTAGCGATAGCATTAGAAAAAGAAAAAATTCGTTTAGTACTGTCAGTTTCGTTTTTTTGTGAAATTTCTAAGGACTATTTCAATACGTCGAAAAACGTACACGAGTTGACATGTTTAGACTAATCTGACATGTCTAAAATGTATCATATCTTGTTTTTTTGCTTTACTGTAAAAATATTGCATACACTTAAAAATAATTTTAGATAGGGCTCAGCGAATCTGTATCCATTATTTCTCTGTAATTTAATTTATACTCTACTTCGATAGTTATAATAATGTCATCTATATATACAAAATTGAGTATTTTGTTTGATTTGAAAGCAACAGAACCAACTTGGTAGTACGATTTTTCAATCTAAACATGTTTTTAAGATCAGCTCGTAAATGGCACAAAAATCGGTTTTCATATATAAAATAAAAATAAAAAATATAACCTAGCATCAAGAATCATCAATCATAAGAATCAAAAATATAACATAGCCGAAGAAGCCGATCCGATCAATTTTGTATCGCTTGAAATCAACTACTAACAGTTTATATCGAAAAATTAAGTATTTTTTTCCAAATTTTCCCTGCATTTTCCTGGTTTTTTTTTTCCTCATAAAAACCTTAACTTGACAACGACTGGCATAACAAAAAAATGGCAAAATCGGACCTTTTTTAGGCGTAAAATGGGAATTCATTTCATATTGATCAATGTTTTTTACATTACTCAGAAATTACGACATTACATTCACAAATATATTAAAATTGGCTGGAAGTGCCTAAATATGACAACTGTCCCATTTAGAATACTTTTTTATTTTTATTTTTAGAGTGCTCTTTATAGAAGTAGCGCAATCATTGGATCTATTTTGTCAATCGTCGATTGTATCAGATAGACATATAGACGGTAGCTGAGGTACACCCACGCTATTTTTGAAAATCACGTTCTATTACAATAAGTACGGCAAAGCATTTACTACTGTAACTTACGAAGTTGATACGTTTTGTTAATAATCGTAAAACAACTGTTTATTTGTAAAATGAATGTGAAACCTTGGGCAAAATGTATAAATTCCTTCACCAATACCATTTTTTTTATTGCCGGACAAACCTTATAAAGTCACAGTAACAGATAGGTTGTGATCTAATCAAAAAAAAACATTGTTTTGCACAGTCATTGGGTGTTGGAAAAAGTAAAAACTAAAATATCAACACAGTGCATTTTTA
The DNA here is from genome assembly GCA_002245505.1 of Calephelis nemesis. NCBI lineage: Eukaryota > Metazoa > Arthropoda > Insecta > Lepidoptera > Riodinidae > Calephelis > Calephelis nemesis. The sequence continues at coordinate 46,052 of NJDD01000608.1, forward strand.
ACCGAGTTAAAAAAAACGAGGAGGTTCTCAATTCGGTAGGAACACTTATTTTTTTTATGTATGTACACCGATTTCTCCGTGTTTTCTAAATCGATTTACGTAATTTCTTTTTTTGGTTTGATGTGGAATAGTTTTGATTTTTTTATTAATAATATTTATTATTAGTTTAATTTAATATTTTTTAATAATTTTGAAATTTTTTTTTAATTTAGTTTATTTAAAAATGTGAATATTTGGAAGTTTTACTAAGCGCTGACAATAGAAAATATCAAATATAGAATAGTTTTGAATTGGTCCCATAAAAAAAATCAGGTAGACCTATTAGTTTTTATTTTGTTAGCATTTTTTAACTAGTTTCACCTGCCCCGATGTTTATTTTTATCAAATTGAATCATATTAGCTGTGAACTAAAAAGTAATAAATAAAAATAACTACGGTAATAAAAACTGACTTTAAAACTAAAAAGTAAAAAATAATAAGGTTTTAATACTAATTACATAATATCTATTATTTTTAAATGTTATTTACTAATATGTTTTAAGTCGATGCCAAGCCAATTTAATACTTACTTATAATAAAATCATTAGTTTAAGAAGTTGGTTTTTATTAACGTAGTTATTTTCATTAATATTTTGGTTAGGGAATAATTTCGCACAAATTGCTTTAATTATAGTATAAAATAACTCATGCGGTAAAATTCGATAATAAAGATGTTATACAATGTATAGTGTTGTCCTGTAGCCATTGTTTTAGGTATGATGTGTAAGTCTACCGGCTATCCTTCTCTCCAGAACGGGACAGGATTTTGTCATTTTTGGTGGCAGGAATACTTAAGACATCAGGGGCCCTACCATGAATGCTTATATAGCAGTATTATTTCCATCTTACTAAATATCCACCTTTATAAGCAACTTTATGTTATACGTCATAAGGTTGTATTTCTCCGATGACAATAAGTATTATTGAAATAATACTGTTTGGAGAGCTTATGGTAACCCCCCAGATTTCTGCTCTCGTAAATTTTTACACATCACTCTCCAACTAGGATTGTTATAGGTAAACCCATTAGTTCCAAAGTGAAAAATCATAATGGCAGCAGAAATAGGTAAGGCGATGCATCTCTATCCATAAAAGTTGCTGTACATCAAGCACTCAACCATCAATGGTCTTTTTTGTTATTATTCATTTGACCTATAGTCGCTTCTTATGAGCTACTAGACAGAGCGGCAGATGGTCTATTCTACACAAAAGACCCAAACTAGTATAGGATATGTGAGAGAAAGTTAATTTAGGTAGTAATTTAAAACTTTTTCAAATTAGTGTTTTAATTTTAGAACTTTTTCGTTCCTTAGAATTAAGTTTCAAATTTTTTATGAAAGAAAAAATGTAGAGATCATTAGTAAGCAACCAGTAAAATTTTTAGAAAGGAATTTTAGATTT
>NJDD01000609.1:0-32234 GCA_002245505.1 Calephelis nemesis
TTTTTAAACATTCTTAAGTACAGAATTTAATTTTTCCAGTATTAGTATTAGTTGATTAATTACATACTTTGTTTTAGCAAATTTATTTGTTTACAAACAGCTGATGCTTTTTTTTATTTCTTGTATCGATAAAAAAGGCAAACACTGACACCAGCTATGCAGCCAAGTTGTTTGTTATCAACTTTTAAAAACATTTATTTTTTGCACAATAAACGAAGATAGGTAGTGTGCGAACTATATTCTATTCTTATACTGACGATAAAAACACTTGAAAATTATATTTTATTATTACATTAAAAAGGTTCTTGTACGTAATGTTTCGTTTCATATGGTAACTCTGCTGCAGTCTACTAGCACATGGATTTTATAGTCTGTGACAAGGATACCCAATCATGATCAAATCAACTGTCAAGAGTGCCTATTTTTCACTATTTGAATTCAACATTGGAAACGAATTCGAATTCTTAGAATCTTTGTTCGAGACTCGAGAGTAACCCTACTGGTTGTGCTTCTGCCTACCTCTTCGGGATGTAGGCGTGATGTGAAGATACTTGTTTTTGTTAATAATAAATAAATACGTTTTTGGATTCAATGAATAATTATTTAGGAACTAAATGTCAATAATCCGCTATTAAGTACCTATTTCACGCGAGTCCCTAGAATGACACATACAATTGCAGTTTGCATGAAATCGAGATTAGAAGAGTAGGTAGTTTTCTAAACCGCATTCATGTTAAACAACTGTTAAGGGGTTTGAGATCGTATATTAAAATTAATGGCGTTTCGGAAACTGGCTGTAAAAATAATAGCAGTATGTCGCATGGTTACTGGTTTTATTATTTCGCATAGCAGTTATCTATCAAAATCTCGCTGAAGACCATTTTATGTACCTACTTCTAACTATGACAGAAAAGGCTGCAGTGCGTTATCTACGTGGTAGTCTACGTCGCCCGGATAGGTGACCTAAAATCCGGCCTGCGGCCATCACATAACGACGCAAATCTATGGCGACGCATCAGTAACATGTTTGGTGTCTACAATGATTGGTAACAATTTAAAAAAATAAAGATACACGAGTGTTCAATCCACTCTCGAACCATAGACCTCATTTATTCAACGCCAACACCGGAACCAGACCTCTAGACCACAGAGGTGATTTAACATTTTTATAATTAAACTAGCTGGCCCAGCGAACTTCGTCCCGCCAACATCCGGATAAAAACTATCCTATCTTTTAAGATGGACCAAACTACAGATATATGAGAAATTTTATCGAAATCGGTTCAGTAGTTTTGGAGTTTATTGGCAACATACATCGTGACAAGATTTTTATATATATAAGTTATTGCTTGACAAATTATTTAATTTTATTGAAAAAAGTATCTTCACGCTCATATCCCCGAAGAGGTAGGCAGAGGCACAACCAGGGCACCCACGACTAGCCGAAGACACTAAGTCCCACAATGTGATAGGTGGCAAGCCTATATTTCAAATCCCGACCAACATTTTTTTTATTAGAAATTTGGAAAAATCCTATTTTCTTTTTGTTAGCCGACCCGGGATTCGAACCCGAGACCTCATGCAGTCAAGTCTAACACCCGGACCGCTAGACCACAGAGGCGATAATTTTATTGCTTTTTGTCAAGGTTATTTAATTTTATCTAATTCCAAACAACTTTTTTACAACTTCAGCGGACTATGGTTGACGAAAAGTCGCAAAACCGTACCACTAAGCGGCGGTCGCTATGTAGGGCCGAATTTAGAGGTCTGGAGACAACAAAGCAGTGGGGCCCGCATGGCCCTAAATTGTTTTCCAAATATTTTTTTGATCGAGTTTTCTATTAATATTTATTACTTTTATATTTATTTTCTATTATTATTTGTACAAAGTACTGTAGGCAAAGGTAAAAAAGCGAAAAAACATCAAAGGAAAAGAAGTTTACTATACTCGGGCCAAAACCACCGAGCAAACTGGGTCATAAATCATGGTCATCGGACCTCTCGCTCGCACTTGCAGGCCTTATGGCACTGTGCTGGTGTTGTGCGTAACAGGGGAAAAGGTTTGTCGATAGTCGATGACAGCCGTTAGTATGACATAAAACTGAAACTAATGTAATTGTATAACAATAAATTAATTTATTGTATTAAAAACGTAATGTCTTTTACATAGGTAGGTACTTGTATGATACTTAACGAGTAGTATGAGCGAGCGGCGTCCGTTTATTGATAACGACTAGTTTATCGACAAAGACCTGTGCAGCATTTTTACGACCCTATGGTTTTAATGTTTTATGGCCCTGTTGGTATTGGCCCGAGTATAGTTAGAATTCAAAAGATTTTAAGCTATTGTATAGCTTCTATCGCGGGCCTTGAGCGTGGAGACCGAATCCAGAAATTCGGTAACGAAAGTAACCTAACACACCCCACTCCGACCGGCACAGCGCTGATTCTTTTAAGCTATTACTTAGTTCCTCTTTGCCCCACTTCGGTGACTCATACCTGCTTATGCAATAGTTTTACCGCGGCAGATTTCGAGTGCCACACGTTTTTTTTAGAAGTGTCTGGTGTGACCTTGTTTGTGGAGGCCCCGGTGCTTTCTGCCCGATTGCTCTCTCCTAAATTCAGCCCTGTCTCTGTAAAAACTTACGAGCTGCCTGACAGCAATTATAACAGACCCGAAATCAACGCAGGTAGTACTTACCATAGTCCTTCTGACTAATAGAGAAGTGCACGACGCCATTTTTCCATAGCCGACTGACAGAGCTACCAACACAAAGTAATAACACCAACCACTGCATATCAAAGCAAACTCAATTATATTTCGTTGACGACTAACTTTGCGACAAATTTTATGGTTCTCATAAAACTGATTTGAAATACATTTGATTTTGTGACACTCGTAATCGCACGTAACGTTACTTAAATCAAAATACTTTACCTGATATTTTATCATTTAACAATATAACAAACTGACACCAACTTAGGGTAACTAACGAGGCAATAGCAAGCACTGATAAGGCGGTATAAATTTAGTTAATGCAGTGGAACCAATCACAGTCGTCAAAGAACTGCAACAATTTGCTAGAGACAAAAAGGTCGACTTTACTAAATGTTTGGCAGGTAAGAAATGGTACTGCTGAATTTGTATTAAATATTAATAAAAATCGTATTTATTGTAGAAAATATGTTTTGGATTGAAACTATTTATTGTATATTTTATAACATAAAATATTGCACAAGTATTTTATTAAAAATACATTAAATTATATTATCACAGTTTGTTACTGTTATCACATTAAATACTGGTACACACATGCGATGTTTATACCGCGGTTTTTGTTAACTTTTTATCATGTCATAATAACACTTTACGTGTTATTATACAAGTGTGGTTGTATGGTCACAAAATACATATTTAGTTTTCGAAAGTAGGTTCTTGACAAACAAAGTGATAATAAAAAGTGTCAATCAACAATCGTAGGTACATCTTCTAAATCTTTTTAATATGAGTTTGACAGTTCCCTAGTCAAAGTTTCAAGTGAATTCTAAAACGAGGTCTAAAAATAGTACCGAGTTTACCTAGTACCAGTTCCAAAAAAAAAATTCGTACAAGTCTGTGGACCACATCAGGAATGTTTCGTACGGAATTTGTGTGAATTTGCTATTGACGAGACTTTTCTTCCGATTTTTCGAAACGGAATGCCGTACCTAACAAGATTCTGATTGTATGTGGTAGGCCAGTAGAAAATTTTCAACTCGGTGTTGGATTATTTAATTTGAAATGTACTTAAATGTTAAAAAACCCATTTTCAACCCCCGAAAAAAATAAAGTGTTGCACTGACGTGTCTGTCTGTGGCATCATAACTTTTAATTTAAAAAAGGGTTTTAGAATACGAGCGATATAGGAGGTATATTGATGCTCCTACCAAATAGCCATTATGAATTATACTAAAGACATTGAAAAGCTTTACAATTAGCTGAGCGCAGCAGCGTATGCTTATGTTATAACCCCCGGCTAAACCTAAAACGCTCCACCCATTTAAGTTATTATGCCACTGATGAACATGTCAAACTAATAACGCCTCTTCATCCATATTTTAACCCCCAACAAACTGTAGGTATTACTTGGGCCCAAGAGTCTTCAGTTCCTGTTGTATCAAGAATTCTTACTTAACATCATTTATTTTGACGTTTAATACATACCAACGAAAAAACACAAGTTCGTTTATAAACAATAAAATTTCTTTGTAAATACAATGGAAAACAATTTTGTTGTGCATGTGGCTAGTCTCCACAGAACAGCTATTACTTCATGGGTCAATGTATACGCTTTTACAATAAACTTATTAAGCTTATGAAAGACCTTTAAATAAATTTAATAAAACTAAAATTATCATTTCCAATAAAACCTGCAAGTAATGTCACTTAGAACCATCTCGATCACGTCAGTTTTTAAAGTGAAATAAATACCAATACTTCGTCTAATATTCATTCCAATGTTGACAAATGAGCTGATGACCGTCAACGTCTGAACTGATCTCCATAAATGTTAGACAAGAACCATTTCAATCATGTCACTTTTTAAGCTTATGCTTTAGATGAACTTTAAAGATGAGAAAACAGAATACTGTAACTTTTAAACTTTGACCTATTAGCCACCTCCCAGTTTAATCATCAGGTCCTTGTCATCAAGTTCTCGTTATCAGAAATTAGTCTACCAGCAGGCATTCAAGGGTTACGTGTCCCGTCTTCGTGATCCATTTACAGACCAGATGTTGAAACAGCACTCGTTAGTATTTCAACTGTTAGGTCTCACATATGCTTAAAAGTGAAATAAATACTCATAGTGCTTCTAAAAACCATTTCGTTGTTTACAAATGAGCTGATGACCTTTAACTTGAACCTGGACAGATCTCCATACGCTACAGCTACGAACCACCTCGAACGCGTCAGCTTTCAAATAAAAAAACGAATCAAAGTACGTTCGCTGAAGAGCTATGAATTCACAAACACACGCACGCACACACACACACACGCACGCACGCACACACATACAGACACAGACGTCAAACTTATAACACCCATCGTTTTCCGTCAGGGGTTAAAAAATTGATTTTGAGAACAAAGGCAAAAACTGACTATCAACCGAGCAACATTTTCTAACTACTACTTCCGACTAATGTGCCTCCGAAGTAGGTTGTCATGTAACAAAGATTCAACGTATCGGCGGGGACATGTTAGGGGAAGTGAGGGAACGTATCGCGTGTTCACTCTTACTCGTTCTTCGTCTCTTTTTTTCTTTTAATACAGATGCGCCGAAAAATTTTTGTTACAAAATTTCATATAATTAAAATAAATTTTTAAATTTTGACAAACACACATGCCTTTGGATTGATAATTGTAGGATATGACATGATCTCACTTTCTTGCACATGCATAACAATTGCCTTGCTAGTGACACAATATAAAGGTTATAAGATAAAGATGATTAATATACTAAACTATAACAATCATATTAAAAAACATGTTTATGAACTGCCGCCGAAAATCGCTATTCGATTGTACCTGCGCCAGACTACAAAGTGAACTTCGTGCCAGGCTCTTTTAATTTTTTGCAATTTAATTAGTAGGTTGATGTTTAATTTGATGCCACTGATTTCTTATATTTGTTTTCTTTAGGTACAATATTTACTATTTACCATTGGTATTATTTTTAAATTTATTGTATGTACAATATTCAGTAGGGTTACTCTTGAATCTCGATATCATGCGAATTTTACCAGCATATGTCTTTTTAGGTACTTTTAAACACAGTACTAGCGGATTATTAACTTTAAGTTACAAATAAATTCAACAAATCTAATAAAATAATGTTAAAAAAATAACTAACTATTAACAATTCGCCAGTATCGTGTTCAAGAGTACCTAAAATAACATACACGATTCCAATGTCCAATGCTGCATGAATCGAGTTTCAAGAGTAATACTACAGTTTGGTTTCATAATCAGCCTTCAGATAACGCATATATTTTTTTATCATAACTAGATACAATTTGTAAATGAGCTTAATTCTAAAAACAGTCTTCTTGCTTCAGGTACAATAAATAAAACGCCATTTTGTTTTCTTCACTTATTAATAATAAAAAATCTTAATGACATTGGTCTTAGTTAATAATAACTAAAATAGTCAATCATATGCCATGGCAAAATCGATATCAGCAATTTTTGATAATGAATGAAGGAAGGAAATATATATTTAAAAAGTTTATCTAGTATAATAAACCTTAAAGCCAAAAGAATAATTTCATAGACTCAAGTTGCAGTCTATTTAAGTAAATCCATCATAATTACATTCCCATTCAAACAAATATAAATGATTTAACGAAAATGTTAGCTTTACCACAATATTTTTAAAGGTTTGAAAATGTGTTTATTTATTGCTACATTATGAGTCTGTAGTTTACTCAACAATTATTTTTAACATTATTTAGTCTTTTGGCATTCTATTAAATTTATGGTAAAAAGTCATATCTTCCACAACACACTTTTTAATATGACATTGGGATACAAACAAGAATATCCTACTGATACACACCCAAGATCATACACATTGTCAAACGGGCACCCCAATGTGTTACAATTTCCCTGCAAAGTTTACTAAACATAATTTAAAAAACTCCATTACCGCAACTTAAGAGAGTTAAGAAATTTTGCTACTGCTGTATATTTGCCATAATACAAGTCAAATTACATATACACGAAGTTAAATCTACACAAACTTTGAGACAGCGATGATATTATAGGTCCATATCCATGAGCATTATCATATAACTCAAAAAGTGGTGCCGCAACCAGTTTGTAGTTTTTGGGCACTGCAAATAATGCTCTGTCTTGTAATTGAACTAGGAAGAGACGTTTGTGCTCTTTCGGTTTGGTTATGTGTGGTGGAATGTATGGATACTGAGGGGGTTCAAAGTTTGGTCTCCACCAATTACCTGAAAAAATAAATTAGTTATTAATAACGAGGATAACAGAATAATTTTTATTAGGTGAGAGGTCAGTGAACAAGCACATGTGTCTCCTGATGGTAAGAGACAACAGTGGCTTATAGACGCCATAAATGACATAGGTGCATTACTGTCTTATGGCCAGGTTGTTCACTAATTGTACAAGCATGCCGGCTAATTGTGGAAGTATACCCTCCAGACTGGAACATGACATAGTAGTTATAGCAGTACAGATGGGTAAGGAAGCATCACTACCAACAGTGAAATAAGTAGAAATTTCATTGTGGAATGTCAACCTAGGTCTCCCTGACATTGCCACACTTTCAAATTGTGCAAGTATATCTGTTTCGTCAATCTTTTATTTGTCACTCTTTTCACAAAGCCAAACCATCAGAGCATAACTTTCTTATTTTTAAAACAGCACATGATTTCGGCCCTACTTATTCTTGTAGTTGAAATTACAATCAACAAATACCATACATTTTCTATAGTGCTCTCATTTCAATCACATGCCTTACTTTCACACTTTTACTGACATATGTGACTCTCAGGTCCTCCCTGACAAAAATCTCCAGTGCACTTTCCATCTCTGCTGAAAGCACTGCCAACATATTTATAGAATTTCATTCACTTGGTCTACTTTCTTCATAAAAATACTCACTTTTTGCGTATGTTGCCTACACTTACTTAAATTGAAATTACAGGTGTTTTTTTGTAATTTCACTGGACTAAAATTATATTTAATTGAAGGGTTGAGTTCAAAAATGGTTTCACTGATTTTGTTTCAAAAATTAGTTATTGGTATTGTTGGATTCAGAAAGAAATAATCTATAAAATGCTATTTTCAAAATGACAAGAATCCCATTACATCTCGAGATATTCAGTCTAATAATGGTCTAACTAACACAGATGTCAAGATCGCTAGTACAAAAAAGATTGAATGTTAATTAAGCCTACATAAAATGTCATAATTATCTCAGTTCAAATATAAAAGTGGATTATATCACCAAAAACTCTATTAACTTTTAGTAAGAGCCATATTTGGGGTGATTTTCTTTAGTAGAATTGAAAATAATGCTCCCAATGTTAAAATTTATTTGTGTCAAATCAAGTATTTGTTAGTTAAACCATTCTCGAACTCAACCCTTCAATTATATATTATGTTCTTACCTATTGTATCTTCAATCAGCCATTCTTGTTTAACTCCATCTTGTCTTCCTAATGTTTCAGTCAATAGCCTTTTCAAGCCTTCTATTTCGTCCTGTAAGTTGTTAAGATATTCATAAATACCCACAATTGTATGAAATCAACCCATCCTTGCTCTGGTTTTGATTTTAAGTGCCAATCATTTATTTGATAAACATGATTATATGCATTTCTGTTATATGCATTTATTAATAACATCTTAAACATAAAAGAAGAAACCAATTATTACAATTTTCTTATGTTTATTTGGTAGTCATCAGAATTAAGGTCACAAAGTATACTTCAAACTTAACAGTACTTAAAAGCAGCTCCATTGCACTGTTAGGTACTATATACATACAGCAGAGCAACATTTGCTGTGTCGGCCAATATACATATTTGTATTACTGTCGTAGTATTGTTGAGAAACACCAAAGACAAGTATTTTAAGACAAGTATTTTCGCTTTAAGATCTCAGTTACAATTTGCTAATGTGCTATAAGTATAGTTTTTATTTATAAGCACTGTATCTTTCTTATCATCAGGATACACATAGTGTTTGTTTTCCTGCCTTAAAAAATGGTACCTAAATACACATTAAAATTTACCTCTCCTGGGTTTAATTCTCCACCAGGCAATTTGAAGAAGGCTGTACCCAATTGGAGAAGCAGGACATGAGGTAGGCCATGTTCATGTACCAATAGTACTCCTTCCACTGACCTGTAACAGACATAGTGATTGATATCCTGGGTACTAATCTTAATTATCATTATCATTCTGCTCATCTATCAGTAATGCCAGAGGTTTTACCCTCAACTCCTAAAAAGAACATAATTTCAATGGCATTTATTTTAGTTGGAGAAATGACCATATGACATCCATACTAATATTATAAGCTAAATTGTGAAAACACTATTCTATGACGATGATAAAAAAAAGTATCTTCACGCCCATATCCCCGAAGTGGTAGGCAGAGGCACAACCAGGGCACCCACGACTAACCGAAAACATTAAGTCCCATAATGTGATAGGTGGCAAGCCTATCGCCAACTGGGCACATTTCCAATCCTGACCAAAATTTTTTTTTTTATTAGAAAATTGGAAAAATCCAATTTTCTTTTTGTTGGCCGACCCGGGATTCGAACTCGAGACCTCATGCAGTCAAGTCAAACACCCGGACCCACAGAGACGACGATGATGTTCCAGGTAAACAGCTAGTATACCTACTATAAAATTGCTTTTAAAAGTGTACATTTAGCGACAGGGAAATAGCACTGATTTTAGAGTGCAAAGTAAGCCCCGAGAATGTTAAGTGTTCACAGAGATTCAATTAGGATTGGATAGGAAAGGAAAGCAATTAGGAAAAGATTAGGTATAAAGATTAGGTGGTAGAGTTTCGCAGCAACTCGCCCATAATGGCACCACCGTCGTACAAATTCCTGCTACCATAATGCCAATGCTTGCCGTTGATGTGTTCCCGTTTGGAGGGTAAGGTAGCCGGTAAATTTACTTTTGCTAGAGGCCTAACATCCCGGCCTTAGTTTGGCAATACACCTTTACCACCTTTGGTGTCTCTAGGCGGCATGAATTTCCTACCATCAGGAAATCTCTCTGCTTGTTTGCCTTCCATTATCATAAAAAAAAACTATATCACCACATCTTAACAGCGTATCCCATGGTTTCAAACTACAATTAATTTTTTTTAGCAAGATATACACATAAACCTCTTTATTTGTTGCCAAAAGTGAAGTTACAGACCAGATTAACAGGTGCATAAGTTTTATTAAGTAAGGGGGATAATGAAGCAAATAACAGTAATAAAGTTTTTTACAGTACTGTTAGGAAATCTATGCATATTTAATATTATTGTTGCCACAAAAAATAATGACATGGCTTATGTGAAGTTTCGAAGGCTTTTAAATTCACACATTCCATTATCACCAATTATTAGTCTATTCACCGGTCTTGACACTTATTTGGATTTACTTATAGGAGTTCGCAGTTCCATTCAAACTGCATTGGTCATGGTCATGACCTTATAGGTTTAATTTTTTTTTGGTTTGAAGAAGAGATTTATTTCTACAGTTTCTTATTAGCATAAAACATATCAATAACTCTAACCTTCTCATACCAATTTTCGAAAATTCTTCCCTCATCCTTTGAAATCTTGCCGGCACTGAGGCATCCTTTTCAAACAACGGTTCTTTCGTACCAAACGTGTAGTTTGTTAATGGATACAAATTTATCGATCTGTTCAGTGTTAGGCTTGCGGTGTTTTGACTAGTTTGGTGTTGCATTCCAGGTCTTGTAGGCCATTGTTTAGCAGTTGCACCTTGCACTGTAGCCATTGTAAATGCACTCGAAAATGGGTATTTTAATAAACTCTTACGCTATACAAATCAAAGTAGTAATTTATTGATTCAAACCCTGGACGAAATACACTATTATTTTAGTTTAAGAGAAAGAAAAACACAAACGACGCTAACCTAAAAGTATCTTCGAAATATTTTTGACATTATGATTTTTTTTTTATTTTTTAAAGTTTTTTTTTTAAGTTGATTTGCCCCTTTCTGGGGCCGGCTAAGACTTTTAGGCCATGCTGCCACGTCTTCCGTATTAATTATTTCATTATTAGGCACATGTCTTCCGTTAATTATTCTTATACAGTCATTAGTCACTATTTACAAAGTCACGTCAGGCTCTTGAGTAAAGCGGCGGTCACTTTACAAAAGCTCACTTTGGGAGATTTGGCGGCAGCGAGGAAATTCACAATACACTAATATCTTCATGATTATTTCATTTGTGCACGTTCACTGAACAAAACTAAACTAATTTCCACCTAAATTAACTAATTTCACTCAATATAAACACGAAAATCAATAATTATGAAAAATTACGACCATCTTCATTCACGATGGCGCCAAAACTCCTAAAGTTTTTTTTAAGGTTAATTTGCCCCTTTCTAGGGCCGGCTAAAACCTTTAGGCCATGCTGCCACGTCTTCAGTATTAATTAATTAGTATACAGTCATTACTCATTAGTCACTATTTACAAAGTCAATTCAGGGTATTGAGTAAAGCGGTGGTCACTTTACACAAGCTTACTTTGGGAGATTAGGCGGCAGCGAGGAAATTCACGATACACTAATTTCTTCATGGTTATTTCGTTTGTGTACTTTCACTGAACAAAATTAAACTGATTCCCACCTAAATTAACTGATTTTACTCATAATTTACACTAAATTCAATAATTGTGAAAAAAATACGACCATATTTTTTCACGATGGCGCCAAAACTCTATGATTTTTTTTTGTAGGTTAATTTGCCCCTTTCTGGAGCCGGCTAAAACCTTTCGGCCATGCTGCCAAGTCTTCCGTAACAATAAATTCTTTTTCGTATTAAAATTTTAAAGTAATTTCTTCAGTTTCTGAACATATTTTCTTCCCCTTTTTAAGAGTCATTCCTTCACTAATACAAAGGTTATTTGAGTCCTTCAATACGTCTTTAGTTTTAATTTCTTGAAGTTTACATATTTGTTAATTTGTTTTATAGTACGTCACATCCTTGAATTACGATAATTTCTTTTTATTATATTCACACAAATTATAAATCCAAAATTCTGAACATCAAGATCATCTTCTTTCATGATGGCGACAAAACTTCTACGTCAGTGCATAAAGTATTTTTTTTACCTCTATACTTTATTCTAGTCTTATATTATGTAATAATAAACCCATATCTTAATATTTCATCTCTTTTTCCCATTTCGTCTTCAATTTTCTTTCTTGTTCAGGCCTCTGCCTTTTCTGTCGTGATAAAACACTACAATAGTCTTTCACTAGTACAGTTTATTTACTAAATCACATTTACACACACCTAAGTAATATTTACACTTCAATTAATTTACAAATTATACATTTTTACATTATATTACACATTTTTAGCTTAGAGGTTGGAGGGGACCCTCAAAAAGCGCGCCTTCCCCCTCCGACCGTTCCCGCAAACCTCTATGATTTTTTTATCGTAGAGCTTCTTTTAGATTTTAGCATAGTCGTTAGCATCTGCCATTTATTAATTGTGTTGTCATCAACTTATCCAAAATCGAGCTTAAATTTTTCAAAATTAGTAAAAAGTCGTTATAGAAAGTCTTGTTAGCATCTTGATTAAAGCGTTGGCCCCATTATGTAATTTTTAAACCTGCATCACTTCCAAAAACATGATTAAAGGATATGTCTGTGGCCATCATTTACTAGGACGCCTGCGGGGCATTATTATATTAGATATTGCTATTAAATATATTGAATAGCAATATCTTTCTAGTTACGATCACTAGGTAAAGTGTATATCAAATAGCTGTCAAATGACGTGTTGATGACGTGTTTTATATTTGCTACATCCATGGTATTTCTGTTGGTCACAGGAGTTAGGAGTTTCAATTTATTTAAAATATTGATGATTAAGTCAGATTTCGCTAAATCAGTGAACTTGATCCAAACTGAAACTTGACTCGTGGCAGATATTTACAATTACGTCCAAGATACAAACTAAAAAATTACCAAATGACCGCACTTGACTTTTGATGAGTGATCAGTGATGACTGACATTTGAATTTTGAATTTTGATTTGAATGGATCACAAATGGATTTGACAAATTTTTAATAAATTTGTGAGTTATTGAAAAAAAAATACTTTTTTAAATACACAAAACCTAAATAAAATTATTGACGTACGTATTAACTACATTTTGTCTCCTTGTTAAATTCGTAATCTAAAAATTTTACGCTCAATTTACAGTCTGGAATACAATGTATCTATAATCTTATTTTTAGGAAATTTGAAGAATAAATAATAGCTTCTACTGTGTAAATTAACCAAAATATAATATTGTTTAGCACAGTAGACATGATTTACATTCGATAATTCATAAAATTGTAAAAATAAGTAAACGAAGTCAAGAATGGGTAAAAATAAGATGATTGCAAAGAGTTGCCCTAAATGTGAATTGCAGGTTTGTGTTTGAAGTTGTTGGCGTGGCTGTTTCTTTTATTTATAAGATATACTGTAAACAACATACAAATTATTATTTCTAAGTTTTTTTTTTCTTTAAATGAAGTCAGGCTATTATGACATGCCTCACATGTCTCCTATGATTGTAAGAACATTCGTAAGAGGCGACCGTGCGTGGTTGTCCTTTGGCTGAGCCTTTTAATTTTTTACTGTGTATTTTAATAATTTTATAAGATTTTTTTATCTCTGTTTAATCTCGATTTGTATTGCTGAGTGTCGCTAAGTGGTAACATGACTTAGTGGCCTAGTTTTATATTTGAATGTTAGTGCTAGCCATTCTCTTATCCATGTTTGGATAGTAAGGTATAAACTAGGCAAATTTAAATTTCAGATGTCCTTTATAAACAATTTTAGAGATCTTTGATTTTGTTAATATTTATGTATTTGTTAATATAATAAAAATTTATTACGTGGTTTGTCTTCTTGTACTAGAAAAAGGACGTCAATAATTCATATTTACATTCATTACATTGTTATGCTGGTTTGTTTGTCACTCGCAGGTGGCTGTAGCATCAAAAGCTTGCAAGTGTGGCCACACATTCTTTGCAGCCCGGAAGGTGGCAGATGCTCTCCCTGTCACGGAAGATATAAGACGCAGAACAGGAAGAGTGAGAAGATCACAGCCACAGTTTTATGATGCACAACATTATCAAAAACAGAAAAAGAGGGTATGACTTTTAAGAACTTGTAAAACTAAGGTGGTTCTCAATAAGAGTGTATTTTGGTTTGTGTGTGTGTTATGTGTGAACATTCTAACTATATGAACCTATATTTAACCAATTTTAAAAAAAGGAGGAGGTTCTCAAATCAACTGTATGTTTGATTTTCCAAATTTCTTCGAGAATACTCTCAATAGCTAATTGATTTTGATGGTTCTTTTTAGAAAGATTGGTAATAATCTGATTATAATTTTGTTAGGGTCCAACTAGTGACAACCTCATCTTATATGAAGTCATCAACATAAGTGAAAAATGTATGTACAGTCAAAATCTGTTATAACAACATCGAAGGGACTACTCATATTGAGTCGTAAAAACCGATTGTTGTAACAACCGGTAAAATGAATTAATCCATTTATTGGTACATTATTTGTCCTTTATATTTAAATCACTTTAACAAAGCTTCCTCAATCTTCGTATGCCGCGTTGTTCTGGCTCGTTTCATAATCAGAAAATTCTTGTAAAGGATTTGAAGTTTCTCCCTTTCTTTCCATTTAAATTGTCGAGTGTGATACACCATATTCTTTGACCAGGTCTTTGTTTTGAATTCCTTTCTCTAGCTTTGAAATAATACGCAATTTTCTTCGATATTGATTTTTTTTCTTGTTTGTGACATGTTACAATTTTCACAGTTAACTCAACAATATGTTTTGGTGCGTCTTGTGTAAAGATAAGTAACAAACTGACTTAAGAGATATGACGAAGCGGGCCTTGAGGCTATGGCATGCATGTGCTTTGTTTTTAAGCATTACAAAAGACCCTAAACTTTGTTTACTTTTACGATAATAGCCAATGCAATATTGTGCCAGCAATACTGTGCCAGATGTGGATACAGTTACCTATACAAATTGTTTACAATACAGCTAAGCCGGTCGTTCTACAGATATAATTCTCCGAAAACATTAACCAAATGTGGTCGCTTAATGCATTATGTCGTAGTAAACAATGTCGTAAAAACGAATGTTTTCGATAAGGCGGTCATATAACATACAGCCAGGACCTTTGATTTTGGTCAATTTAACCGGTATGTTGTTCTAAACGATGTTGCCATAAACGGTTTTGACTGTATTATTAAGTGTAACTTAAAAACTACTTGTAGAATGGTGAAAAATTTTTGAAATAGTGCCTAGGTGCCAAATAAAATGTTTGGAGTTGGTTTTTGCAATTTTACGAAGCTTCATTCTGTTGACCTCTATTTTAAAAATGTTTCTTAGTTAATGCTATTTAAAGATAAAGATTTGACTAGTGTTTGGAGTTATTTAAACTCCCTTATAGAGTAGGCAAATATGGAAAGATTAAATATTGATCACAATTTGAAGGATTGCTTTCAATACATGGTGATGTTAATCTGATGGTGTTTGTCATAGATGGTCATAGCAAGAAATAAAACTTTACAAACTATGTGTAAAGTGATGGATACAAAAAAATCCCTACTCAGAAAAGCACAGATTTACTAATATTTGTTTGTGATCAATGACACAGTTCATAAAAAATAATTGTTTTAATTTTAAGAAAACTCGTATACTCATATTATAGTAATATATTTAAGTATATATTTTTAACTTACTTGAAAAAGGAGGTGGTAACCTACTTCAAAAGGATATGTGTGACTCCTATTTCTGTTGTGTAAATCAATTTCTCTGTCATATGTGATCCAATTTTAAAAACTCTTTTTGTATTTGGAAGAGAGTACTTCCGAAGTGGTCCTATTGAAACTAAATCTTGATCTGATGATGGAATCCCAGCGAAAGCAATGAAAATACTTTTTGTGTACCTTGATGGTTAGCTTTGCTGAGTTTCATTTACTTATTAATTTATTTTATTCATGTTTTAGCAATCACCAAAGAAAAGATCTCTCTCAAGATCATTGGATGAAGACTACAAAACCAGGGAAAAAAGTGAGATAAATACCAATTTTAGTAATAGTTTGAAATCTGCCCGTACTTCTAACAATAGGATGGTGAAGTCTGGTGTAGTTCAACTAGGCCCCATTTTCACACCTATTTATGCAAACATATTGTCAGGGCTTGCACCTGCTGTGTTTTGATTTGGAGGGCCTCCAATCCTGCACATTGATTACTTCCTTACGTATCTACCTAGTTACAGGCGATATAAATTTTTTGTTAGTGGTTTGTTGTATATCCCTAACCGTATTTGCGGTTTTCCGAGGGATAGGAAAGATATTATGTATCTTTCACTTGTGGCGGATCTTCACCAGATCTTTTACCTAACTAATTTTGAACACATAGATGAAATACATAGACGACTAGGAAGAGAGAAATTATTTATAATTACACTACTCGAGTTCTTTGTAGACATTTTTTAACTATTTGGATCATCCATTAACGTGAGTGAGTTTTGATAGGGTGGGGTTGGACAAAAGCTACAAAATATCACGAGGCGGGAAATGTGGGGTGTAGTTGTACGTGTATCTATTTTTTCATTTGAGTCGCGATTTGCCGCGAATATTCGCTTGTCAATATTAATTTATAAAATACCTATGTTCATGATTTGTAAAATATGTTTTTCACATGTTTATATCTTCCTTTTGTGATCTTTATGCTAGTCAAACACAACGTAGCAGACTGCACTTGATTTTGGCTAAAAATCGCACTGCTTATTACTGAGAGGAAGGTGGGTTAGAAATGCTTAAAATATTACGTGATTAATGGTTGGCTTCTTACGAAACACAAAGGTCAGCTATGCTTTCCAGAGTCAAAATAAAGTTACGAGGGTGGATCCAAAAGTTCTAAGGTCGACCAAGAAAATGAAAGAAAAGTGGGTCTAAATTTATTTTTATTTTTCGACATAGTCTCCATCTAGTTCAACATACTTCTTCCACCTGACCTGCAACTTGTTTATCCCCTCGAAAAAAAAAAGATTCCGGAAGGTCGGCGAAATAGTCGTTTACTGCGACTATCATGTCATCTTTGGTCGAAAATTTCGAGCCACCCAAGTGTTTTTTAAATTTGGAAATAAATGATAATCCGAGGGGTCTAAATCCGGCGAATAAGGTGGGTGGGGCAGCAATTCGGAGCCACAATCATCGATTACAGACATTGTTTCAACCGAAGTGTGAACACCACGTGCATTGTCTTGATGAAACAAAACTTTCTTACGCAACATTCCCGGCCTTATTTCTTTTATTTCTTCCCGGAGTCTTCGTAAAACGTTACAATAATAACTAGATTTTATAGTTTGACCTTTCGGTAAATACCCTACAAAAACAATGCCCTTCGCATCCCAACAAACAGAAGCCATGACTTTGTTAATCGACAAAACGACCTTTTCCACTGTTTGTATTGTTGCTTTGATTCAGGAGTATGGTGGTGAACCCAGCTTTAATCCATGGTAACGAATCTAGACAAAAAGTCCTCGGGATCAGTCTCAAAAAGTTCCAGTCTCGCGAAATTGTGTATCGAACTCGTTTTTGTTCAGCTAAAAGCAACCTTGGGACCCAGCGAGCAGAAAGCTTATGGAACCCCAACTCTTCCGTTATTATGTGTTGCACCCGACCATAACTAATGTTTGTTATCTCAGCTATATTACCAATGGTCAAACGTCGGTAACCCAGTACGAGATCACAAATTTTATCGAGATTTTCTTTCGTGGTAGAGGATGTAGGCCTTCCACTCCTAGGATCATCTTTAATGCTCTCACGACCGCGCTTAAACTCAGCTACCCACTTCTTGACACTGGAATACGATGGAGCAGACTCCCCCAAAGTGCTCACCATATCTTGATGGGTGTCTTTTGGTGATGGGCCTTTTTATTGAGGTACTTAATGACTGCACGGTGTTCAATTTTCTCCATTATTGAAAATTGCTTCAGATTGCTTCAAACAAATAATCACAGAAAATATATATTGTGCAGTATCGGAATGAAACTGCGCACAATAAATCAATATGACACATACTAACAAATGACGGTAGATTTAAAAAGATGTCATAGCTCCATGTTGGTTAGTCCACGAACTTTTGGATCCACCCTCGTATAAAAAAAGAATCGCGCATTGCTAGATAAAGTAATTAATATACGGCCAATGTTAATAATGTATCTCAATCTAATGGATTTCAAACAATCTAGATAGTTGCGTATCCGCCGTCCTATCCCATACGTACCTAATTGCCATGTTTATTCTGTCCACAGATATGTTATTGACAAGCGATAACACAAAAATGGATCAAAATATCAATCTTGGACAGCAATTTTTGGATTAGGATTGATTATTAATATTGGCCGTTAGACAAGAAACTGTAACGCAAATAAAAAGATAGAAACGACTTCTATAGGTACCGATTAAGTCAAAAAGTTTATCCGTATTTCTATCCGCTATCTTAACAGTAAATATCCGTTTTGGTATCCGCGGATATTCATTATTAATGATCTGGCACATCACTAATTCCTATATTATATATTGATATTGGTGGGCTAATTTACCTTTCAGTAAATAAAAAAAGTTGCACTTTAGAAAGCTCGACTATTACCGGTGTAAATTTACATAGATACGAAGGTTGACCATCTGTTTGTAATTTGTATACCTATACTTTCTACAATGTTTGCTACTAGCACAGTATTAATTAATATTTATATTTTTAATTTTTAATTGATAATTATATTTTTAGCAACGGCAAGAGCGCGTCGAAGACGAGCCTTACGCCGAGCACAAAGGGAACCACCAGCCGTGGATCGAACGAGAGATCCAACACCACAGCTTAGACCAGCACAATTAGCCAGATGTACGTTGATATTGTCAGAGATTAATAGGAAAATGAAAGCTGTGACATGGCAACCCCCGTCTACAGAATAAAGTATAGTAGGGGTAGCCAACCGTCGATATCATTTTAGTCGAGACATCTTATAATGCCGGCGAAGCTGCGGCGAACAGCTAGTATACTTAGAAGCAAATCTAGCGTCAATTGCTACGACGATATATGACTAAGTCGAGGTTGGACGATTATACGCTTGCTCCAAGCGCGAAGCTTAACGATGCGACAATTTATGTTTCCTGTTCCTTAACAAAAGGCTCACTATATTGTGTTCAGAGTATATTTTGATTTTGTTGTAAATAAAATTGTAAATAAAAAAATTAAGAATTAAAAAAGTTATTCAATTCTCCCGCGGATGTATCGGGATTATAAGTTGGACCAAAATGCAGATAGTTATTTAATCATATTTAAAAAAATATGCACAACACAACGTTCTTAGAGGTGTTGATGCATATATTTTTTTGTTTATGTGATAGGTCAGCGTCAAGCTCACGGGTCTCCTGATGGACAACGTAAAAAAAGTTGACTTGTCAGATAAAGTAGGCAGACAAATCGTTAAAATTAATAATATTAGCAGTTTAGATAAACCATATCTTTATCTGCCATACATGCGGATGTTAAAGGTTATTTTGTTTAGTTATTATTGAATCATCAAGATGGACGGCCGTAAATACTTCGCCTTTTTTTTATTCCTTGTTTCTGTAGCCAGCAATGAGTGAGTATTTTTTATTTTATTTTCAGAACAAAAATCGTGATTTCGTGTGCGAAATAATGCTTGTTTGCTACTGTACCGATTAAAATGAAATATAGCCCGTGTTTGGTACAGTTTAAAATTATAATCTATCTATTAGATAATGAAGTCAATATCAACGGGCTTACCATCAACACTTACTCTCCCACCATCTCCCATGCCTATTATTTCCTTAATCGTACAGACGCGCGTTTTTGATAGACTAAAAATGTTAGGAATGGCCCTCTGTTGCCGCATTTTTTATAGATAACATGAATTAATGCTCTTTCCAGTCTCGGGCTAGATGTAACTAACCATTCGTATCTAGTTGTAACTGTCTGTAGTTACAGTCAGAAAATATCTGATGCTGGTACTCGATCAGAAGTTTTTGATGGCCTCCCGATCTATATTTAATAGTAGCAATTGCTCGCGACTTCGTCTGCGTTATAGTTGCTTACCTTAGGAGGCCGTAATAATATCAAATAAAAATTAGCGGTTGTCCTGTAAGGCATGCGTAATTTATTTTCTTAGTAAAATTGTATGGAACACACAATGATTACTATTCACTTTTATATTTAAAATATTGTAGGAATTAAAAGTAAACCTTTTACTTTAAAAGATGATACGACTGTACTGATATGTAGCGGAAAGCTATTGTTTTTACTGTTATCTTAAGTTTTACAATGATGTAGGTATCTAATGGTTAGGTTATTTACTAGATTGTTAGGTTTAGGCCACCTTTAGTCTCTACCACTGAAAATGTCTAGATCTTTGTTATCAAATGTGTCTGTAAATCTGTCTCCTTTAAATAACAGTTTAAAACATAGGTACGAGACAGATAAGTGTTGACCTTAACCTAGACCAAATATAATAATACTACGACCCTGACCCTCTATAATAAGTAATTTCCCGATAACATTAATTATCACCTTTGGATTGAACGATTGCTTTTTAATCGAAGATTTTGAATTACAAAACTGATGATTGAGATATTCATAGGACAATTTACAAAATACCGTCATCATTGTTTTAATATTAATCCCTGTAGGGTTACCTACTCTTGAATCTCGATTATTGCAATATTAGAAATTGGAATTGGAGAGGTCATTTTAAGTACTTTTGAACACAACACTAATGAATTATTAAAGTTTAGGTAATAGTAGGTAAACGGATAGCATCGGATTCAGTGAATTTTGTTCTGCTATGTTACCGCCATAAAATATAACCGAAGGCTGCTCAGTAATGTACCTATGTGAGCACTATAATCATAAGATTAAAAAAATCCACATCTCCCCTCAAAACCTAGATATCTATTACATATAGGTAATCGATCCATCCGTTCAAAAGTTATGATGCCACAGACAGACACACATATTATGTACACATAGACACCTCAAACTCACAATACGCAAAGATTACGAAACATACATTATACAGTAAACTTTTAAAATATGATCCATCAGCAGGTGGCTCTGGTAGTCCCAGATCATTTATTACGCCCTTGTCATTGAGTTTTCGTCATTAGAAAATATGGACAGGCCTATATAAGGCAAATCGAATGAATGGGTTTACCAGTAGGCATTCCAGGGTTACGTCTCCTATCTTCGATCTCCATCATCAGCCCTCGTTGTACCAGTATCTAGTCGTTAACTGTACTGACTCATATATTTTCAAATTCAAAAGTAAAATAAATACACATAATGCGTCTAATATCCATTCCGATGCTTACAAATAAGATGAAAATCTTCAACTGATCTCCATTAATGACAGATAAGAACCATCTCAGTCATGCCAGTTTTCAAGTTTGTGCTTTAGATGAAGTGCAAAGTTGACGAAACAGATACTCTTAAACGCAGTAGGTACTAGGGGGTTATTAGCAACTTCTTAAAATTTAACGATTTTAATGAAACATTTTGTCATTTATTATTAACTTATCATTAACTAGGTACATATTATAAAAAAGTCGCTTTCTCTGTTTTTATGTCCCTTTGCTTAAATCTTTAAAACTACGCAATGGATTTTGATGCGGTTTTTTTAATAGATAAAGTGATTGAAGATAAATGTTTATATGTATACTAGCTGTTACTCGCGGCTTCGCCCGCGTAGTCTACTAATTTGACATTTAGCTCTCCAACACTTCTCGTTAAAATTTTAAGATAAAATGTAGCCTATATCGCTTTCCAAAGTTTCATCTATTTTTTTTTAAATTTTAATAAGCAATTCAGCAATTTTGCCGTCAAAACTGAACATACACTTTCTCTTTTCTAATTTCACCTCAGATAAATAGTAGGAATACGTTATAATCTACATAGTTTTATCTGCACTTCGGCAAATCCTGTGAGATTAAACTGTATAGCAAGTTATAGAAACCTCTAACAGATTTTTTAGAAATTTTAGAAATATACATATCGTCTCTGAGGTCTAACCGTGCGTCTTCGGAATGACTTCTTGAGATCTTGGGTTCGATCTCCGGTCCGGGCAACAAAAACAAACGAAATTGTGAAGTTTCAATTTTCTACTAAAAGTAACGTTGCCACTTGCCCGGGATTGGATAAGTGCCCGGTTGGCTACAGGATCGTCATCTACCACATTGGGCTTAATGTCTTCGGCTAGTCGTGAGCGGCGAGGGCTCTGGTTGTGCAGAACTAACCCTTCGGGGATATCTTCAGAAACTCACATTTAGAAATTGTAGCAACAAAATTAAACTTTTCAGCTTTTGAGTATTAGTATTAGTATCAGATTCTGTGATAAATTTGACATTGCACAGAAAAATGTGGGAGAACATCCTGGCATAATGATGTGTTTACATACTCTAAACGACGTCATTTGAAAACAATTATTGCTTTTCCGCATATTGCTTAAATATCTTCAAGATTCATCAGAATTGCAAAATAAGAGACTTTAGCGGCTCAGAGCAAAAGTATTAATACCTTACCATTAGCACAAGCCTGCGTTTCATTTTTGGATTTTAAGGGATCACAATGCTGATATTTTTAATAATTTTTCCAATTAAAATCAAATGAGTATTTTTATACTGTAACGTGTGGTCATAATGGAATCCTGGATTAACAAAAACATTCCTATTAAACCTTCTGAAAATGATTCTACTTTGAGCTTGACGCTGAGCGCTAGCTTATCTTCTTGCGTCCCTTGCGTCTGTGTAAATATCTCCAAATCCCTCAAAGATATATATAAGAGAAGAATGGTCAGCCTATTCCGCAAGTCTGTTGAGTCTGTGTATGGAGTGACCATTGTCGAATGCTAGCAAGTGATCATAATCCACAAAAACACTATTCTTGAAAACATTTTTTAGAGTTTCCCTCGTTTTTATTCAGAATTTTATCCTCAGATAATGACCTGGTAAACATGGAACCACCTCTGAAATATACCCTTCCAAACAAAAAAAAAAACGATTTTCCATTTGAACATTTATCACCTCTTTTTTTAGTGATAAAAAGTAGCCTATGTTCTTTCGTTCATCATAAAGTGTCTAAATACAAAGTTTCACTGTTACAGCTTTAAAAATGACGAATTTCCATATGAAAATTCATCCCCTCTTTTTACCCATTCTCCCCTATTTTTTGCAATAAAAAGTAGCCCATGTTGTTCCTTAGGGATTATTCTATCTCTGTACCAAATTTCATCGAAATCGGTTCACTGGTTTAGGCGTGAAAGCGTAACAGACAGACAAACAGAGTTACTTTCGCATTTATAATATTAGTAGGGATTTTTAACTAATTTTGCTATGATTATGATATTAATAATCATATATGAAATAATGAGTATCATAATTTCTTTGTGTGTTTTCGTTAATGATAAACTGAAGTTTCTACGTGGTTCATTGTTATGGACTTATGGTAAAAATTACTGTTAAATATTTTTACTACACAAATTGTGCCACCCCCGTTAACCCCCATAGGGGTTGATTTTCAAAAAATGGTTAGATATGTAGGTATCTCATAATTTGTATTGCAGAGCATTATTTCAGTGTATACGCAACAAAAAAATACAAAACAATACGCAAAATATTAAATAGAATTAAATTTTCCAGACAAACTTAGCCACCCCCTTTAACCCCCAGTGGGGGTGAATTTCGAAAAACCATGAAATACGTGTTTCATCATTTGTACTAAAAAGCATTAATTCAAAGTTTCATGCAAAAATGTGCAATAACAATGTTTTTCTCAAACAAATTTTGCCACCCCCTTTAACCCCCAATGGGGGTGAATTTCGAAAAACCCTGAAATACATGTTTCATCATTTGTTCTAAAAAGCATCAATTCAAAGTTTCATCCAAAAAAGTGCAATAAAAATATTTTTCTAATACAAACTTTGCCACCCCTTTTAACCCTTTAGGGGTTGAATTTCCAAAAAATAATATGCCTATGTCCTTCTCATGAATGCAAACTATCTACATACCAAATTTCAACAAAATCGGTTGGGCGGTTTAGGCGTGAAAAGGTAACAGACAGACAGACAGACAGAGTTACTTTCGCATTTATAATATTAGTATGTATTTCATAACAACTAGCCGGGCCGCTAGTTGTTAATAATTCGCCAGTGTTGAAAAACACCTAAAATGTTAAAACTCGATTCTGATTTCCAATATTGCATGAATCGAGATTCAAGAGTAACCCTACTGATGATGGAATCCTATGAAATTCGAGAAAAATAAATAACCTTTACGTACGTCGAAGACTTAATTTTTGAAATCGAAGTAGTTTTTATTTAAAGGTATATTTATTTTAGCCGGCTTGCGAAGCCGGGGCGGGCCGCTAGTTGTTAATAATTCGCCAGTGTTGAAAAACACCTAAAATGTTAAAACTCGATTCTGATTTCCAATTTTGCATGAATCGAGATTCAAGAGTAACCCTACTGATGATGGAATCCTATGAAATTCGAGAAAAATAAATAACCTTTACGTACGTCGAAGACTTAATTTTTGAAATCGAAGTAGTTTTTATTTAAAGGTATACTTATTTATTTTAGCACTTGCCATGTGCTTGGGTTGAATTTCTATTAAAAAGAACAAGAAAATAAGAAACGGGGCTTCAATTCTCAGTAGATCAATTGGTTAGAGCATTCGTCAGCTTGAGACGAGAAATTAAATTTTTTTCTGTCTTTAAAATTTGTAGAAATTTAACCCAAGCACAGGACAAGTGCTTAAATAATATTTTTATTAAATTAACGAAAAGAAACGAAAAAAATGGCCATTATAATGTGAATTCCCCGTGTTGGTCCGGGCTCCTTTGTAGAATAGACCATCTGCCTTCCTTCCCAGGCAGCTCGTAAAAGGCGAGTAAAGGCTCAACGTCACTGACACCGAGAATTCTGACTAGGTGGTAGAGTTTAGCAGCGACTCGCCCGGATTGGTACCACCGCCTTACTTATTCCTGCCACCATAACGTCATGACGTGTTCCGGTTCGGAGGGTAAGGTAGCCGGTAAACTTACTTTTGCTCGAGGCCTAACATCCCGGCCCCAGGTTGGCAACGCACCATTACCACCTTTGGTGTCTCTAAGCGACGTGAATTTCTTACCATCAGGAAATCCGTCAGCTTGTTTGCCTTCCAATATCATAAAAAAAAGAATTTCATCTGTAACAATGAACTTTTTGTAGGTACATTTTGTAGGTACTTAGAACTCTGTATCTATAGGTATAGGACATAACTATTCGCGTTAACGGGTAAGAAAGGAATTAAAAATTTCGCCACGGGACTTGAACCTCCAGTAGCTTAAATGGTCTGCATTCGTCGGCTTGAGACGAAAGGTTACAGGTTCAAATCCTCTCAGGGACGACATTTTTTTTTCTTTAAAATTTAAAGCGTTTTCCTGTAGTTTCACTGCGACTAAAATATTTTTAATAACGACTTGTTGCTGAAAAATCATAAAATAACTTATCATTATTCACTGTTTACAATTAAAGGATGGAAATAATCATCATTACAGCTATTGAGTACATAGTTATTATTTCAGAACAAATGTGGCTAAGTATGACACAATAGTCATTGGTCTAGGATCTGCTGGAGTTACAGCTGCTTCTACCTTGGCTAAAGCTGGAAAGAGAGTGCTGGGGCTGGAGGCACAGGGCAGGATAGGTGGGAGAGTGAAGACAGTGCCATTTGGAGATGGCACGGTGGAGGAAGGTGCAGAATGGTAAGTTTTACCACGTATACATAAAGACATGAGTCAAGTTTTTTTATAGCAAAGGTGTTAGGTATGCCAAACAAGCAGATAGATTGAGGTGAGAAATATAGATAGGTACCTACCGAAAATGTTAACATTTTAAGAAACGAAAATTGTGGCCATTATACATGTGAATTACATCTGTAATGATGAACTCATTTAGTAGGTACTTAGAACTTGCTGGGATGTAATTTATTATGAAGATATGCTGCCTATCTTTCTTCCAAACTAAATCATGACAATGGTGGGCACTGATGTTAGACGGTAGAAATTGCAAAGACAGGAGTGACAATGCAGGCGAGTTGAAATTTAAAGTAATTATTTAATACTACTGTAGGATTACTATTCAACTTCTAATCTTGCAATTTTGGTAATTGGAATCGAAATGGCTCCCCTGCCAGGGGCATGTACTAACAAATTTTATTGTTTTTGCTGTAATTCTGAATTAAATTAGGTTATCGAGACAGGGTTTACTATTAACGCATCTATAATTACTACTCCTCTTGATAAAGCTCTAAAGAAAAATCCATAATTCGTATTACTTTTTGCTGTAGAGCGTTTTTTTAAATGTCGGTTCTTAAATTAGGTTATCGAGACAGGGTTTACTATTAACACACCTATAATTACTACTCCTCTTGATAGCTAAAGAAAAATCCATAATTCGTATAACTTTTTGCTGCAGAGCGTTTTTTTTTAAATGTCGGTTGTTAATACTTACCCCGTCATCAGGGCGCGTATTAACTTCTCTGGGGCGTATATTAACGGACATATTATATCGCTTAATTTTAACCAATATTACAATTTTATACACTTAGTAAATAAAAATCAAGATCTGTAAAGCATGTTACTTATTAAAAGAATAAATAATACTATCTCTATTTTAGTCTCTATCTCTTTTCAATGCCCCTTAATACTTGCAGGTTATTTTTTTATCAATATGTTATTTTGTTTATATCATAATGCAATACTTTATAGGCTATTTTTATAAACACTATTATTAATTGCTCTGCTTAAACTAGTTGCCTTCGGGTTTCGAATCGACAGGTTGGGATTTCTTTTCACAAAAGCCGTGAACCACTCATCTTCAGCCATTTTATTTTAGTGCCAATTGTGGGGGCAGTTTTAGATGAGTTGCAGTTGTAGCATTTAATAAGATAATCTGACATTTTGGTCTCTGGGTTTTTTGGACCCTACATTTGGTTGAATTTCTTTTTTATTCTGTTTACATACTTATGAAGCGAGTTAAAACAAATGCCTAATACTGCTGCAACCTCGCAGTATTTCCTGTCATGATTCAATATTTGTTTCCCTGCAAGTTCAACTACGTCTGATGATATAGAACTCAGCATCGTTTTTCTCTAGCAATTTCTCATTCTGAAATAAATATACAAATTGTGTAAAACATCTCTCTAAATCATATATAGTTACATGTTAAAACTTACCCCTGGCATTTTGTTAATATTTGCCCCGAGCAAAACATTTTTAAACAAAATGTTATTTGTTTAAAACGACAAAAGATAATTTAGTAGAATAAACATGATATTATAGCTAGATAAATTACCATCAAATCACTAAAATCTCTAAGAGTTACATGTATTAACATTAACTAAAAATAAAAAGGAATACGCGTAAAAAAAACGTTTACCTGTTGAATTTCATTTATGACACATCATAACTTTTAAACTCGTCGTTCAACCGACAACTGAAAGTTCGTGACGTGTTTAGGCCCATGTCCATACTTACCCCCGTTAACACATGTCCCCTGGCCCCCCTACGTCATTTTAGGTACTTACACATGATATTAATACGTGAAGCAAAAACTTTGGACCGCTTTTCACGAAAATGGCGTGGTAGTTAGTATGAAATTTGGCACACTTATGGCTTATGTATGGCTTTTGTCATAAAAAATGAGTTTAAAAACAACATAGCTGAGGTCACGTCGCTACAATTTTTTCAGCGATCAGCGTTATGAGTATTCAGTTTTTTTTCAATGTTTCAATTTTGCTATTTAGCATTCGTGACAATTTTTGTGAGCCATACGTGTTTGTTCAGCGCAATATCAGCCTTTAAGTAAGATTTTAACTTTTAAAATTGCCTTTTGATTGGTACTAAAGTGAATATTCTGTATTCAGTGCGCTTGCACTTAAAAGGAGGCTCCGATCGCTTTGTGTTAATGTCTAAAGAATCGCATAAACATTTTTTGTTTTTGATTTCTTTTTATTTGATTTAGTCTAGTGGTCAAAATTAGACTATAATAATTTTAATGTCTTGTTGATAAGAACGCCATCTTCATCTATCAAGACCAACTACTGTTAGAAACATGAATTCTCGTAATGGCAACACCGCCGCCAGTACGAGTTGATACCTATAAATATAAGTGATCCATATCGGAGGCGGCCATTACGTGTTGGATCGTGAACAAAGAACACTAATAGTCTACCGACATCGGGAAGCAAGAAGTGTCTTAAAGATTGGGGCCTTAGGACTAAGGGCCTAACATTTGTGTAAAGTGTGAGACAGTGTTTAATTAAGTGTGCTAAGTAAGCCTAAAATGTTCAGTTGTGATAATGTGAGTTGAATATATGTTTTAGATCATAAATATGTTTCATTTTCTGAGTCTTTAACACTACTTTGTTTCCAAACTTTTTAGTGCGACATCTGTGGTGATCTTTTATTGTTATCATCAATATATTTGTTTGTGTGTGTCGAACATATGGTAGTGTGGGGAATGTTTTATTTATTGATTTCATGTACTTAATAAGCATTATTGTTGAAAAACGTTAGCGTTCTGTACGGAGAAGTACATAAGATAAAAGATCACAGGTGGCACACAAACTATGTTCATTATAGTTGGACACAAAGTAGTTGATCTTGATAAATGAAGATGGCGTTATAGATATCAAGTCATTTATAATTTATGTTGAATAACTTATAATTAAAATTTATTATGGTCGAATTTCGACCAATGGGTGACCACTAGTTTGAATAAATTCACCTTATTATTATACTCGAATATCTATTTTCCATATCAACTCGTATAACCTATCCAAAGATATTTTTCGTAGGATCCACGGGAAAAACGGCAGTAGAACTTATAATTTGGCAATGCAAAACAATATAACTATTCTAGACCAAGGAATGGATACTGAACTGTACCTATCGGATGGGTCTATTGGTGATTGGGCATTGGTAAAAGATATTTTTGTTTTCTGTTTGGAAGTCATAGATGATCCGCCAAAGGAGCCTGAGCCTTTGGGTCAATACGTCACTAGAAGGTAATAATAATTTCAAGTTGATGATTGCCCGTTTGGGCACAGTACATCATATTAAAAAAATCTCTTTTTATTTGAAAGAGTGTACTTTCGAGTTGGACTCGTTGCTACCAAACCTGGATATGGTAAACCAGGAAAATCGAGGAACATACTCAATGTCTGTGTACGTACTTATATGACATAATGATTGAAATCGAAAGTCGGTTTTTTGCAGTCTATTTGCACGTATATGGCCTAAGTGACTGCACTACGGAATATTGAAGTTTAAAATGTCGATGTACTGTATCCATAATGTTCATCAATGCGATATACGTTAGTTCGACAATACGGTATGACGAAGTATTGTATTGAGAATGTTCATAAAATCGACGTACGGAACTTCAAAAGATCGTTCGATTCGATCGATTAGTCACCAACATTATAACGACTAACGACTTCGATATTCCGTAGTGCAGTCGGCAGTATTATTTAAGGTAATAAAATTGGAGCCCAAGTTTTGTAGGTTTCCAGTGCTCATATTATTAACATCCCGATAGGGTAGTGGTCCCTCGAGATTGCTAAATAACTTTAAGAAACATCCAGTAAAATTATAAAATAATTAAGCGCAGTAAAACTGCAAAAACCGCCTTCCACTATTTCCTTTGGTGCCGCGTCGCGATTTAATAATTATTTTTTTCGAAAAATAGCAAATGACTCCGAAATGGTCCCACATAAATTTTATTAACAATCTGATGTTCCAACAATCGTGGAAGATTAGGTTGTCAAGATAAGCGAAAAATAAAATTAATATTTAAATAAAAAATATTGCTAGACAAACTATACAAATTGGAATCTAAGCCCAAAGTTACATAAATTACATGCTTGCGAATCAGAAAAAATCTTTATTCACTTGAACCATACAAGTAGTACTTGTGCGCGTCGACATTTTTATAAACTACCTACCACCAAATTGAAATCGCGGCCACTCACTGAGACGATCCGGCGAAAGAAACTCAGGGGCTTGTCTTTTTTCAATACCTACTAATAGTTACATTATAAACTGTATAAAAAATATAAATAACAATCTAATTTTAACGTACATATATAAAAAGTAACAAAGTACAACAAATCACATTACCTACATAGATTCATGCTGGTATTTATAGATAGGTCTTTAATGACAGGCTATGTGAATTTCCCAAAATTAATCGTTTTAAAAATTTACACTTTTAAGGCAATAAAATTCCTATCTAACGTTTATTAGAGAGTAAAAAAGCAAAAAATTTGTAAGTTGTTGTAGGTCTCAATAGATTCTTTTAAAGAATATTTTTAGACAAAGATAAAGTAATTGTTTGTATGTTATATACGAGTACCTACCTAATATTTTTTTTTATGTTTTTCAGATTATTTGACTACTTGGAAGCCAAACATCCTAGTTTATTAGGTAACCAAGACTTTCTAAACGGATTTCTTGAATTGACAAACCTTCTTTTCAACTCTATTGATGGGTCCAGCGACTGGAATGACGTAACCACCAGCTCCCAGTACAAAGAACTACCTGGTGATCAGTCTGCCAGCTGGCATAGATACGGTTACATGACGTTCTTTGATATCCTTTTGGTAAGTATAGTAACCAGGTACAGTAGTTACAACCCTCGCTAAAAAGGTTTCTAACAACTTGCCAAGATTGGTACCACCGCTTATTCTGAAATATAATGGCGGTGCTCGCTATTGTGATTAAATTTGAAAAGCAAGGCTAACTAGAGAAGCTTAAGAATTAAAATCTTAGACGCAAGTTGACAACGTATCACTAACATCTTTCGTGATTAGTCATGGTCGGGATGTTAAGCCTCGAGCAAAAGTAAGTTTACCGGCTACCTTACCCTCATAACCTCTAAATAAAAGTATGGTGTTAAGTATAGTGCTTACCTTTAAGTGCTTCAATCACTTATTCTGTGGTAGCTTACATTTAGCGCTTAATTTCATTAACCGACTCCCAAAAAAGGGGGAGATTCACATTCCAACTGTATGTTTATTTGTATGTTTGATACGCGGTTACTCCGTCAATAGCCAACAGATTTTAATGTTAACTAAGTATCTTCAAGCCCATACACCTAAGACGTAGATAGAGGCACAACCAGGGCACCCACGACTAGCCAAAGACACTAAGTCCCACAATGTGATAGGTGGCAAGACTATTTTAACATTCGAAAAACCACATTTTCGTTTTGTTGGCCGACTCGGGAATAGAACCCGGGACCTTATGAAGTCAAGTCCAACACCTGGACCCGCTAGACCATAGAGGCGATTTGATGTTTCTTTTTAGAAAGATAGGTTATGTATCCGAGGTGGTCTCATATTAATGTTATCATGACCCGACAAGTGGTTTTTGAGTTAGACTTGAGTAATTATACATATATGGTGGTATATGGTATATGGTATATGGTATATGGTATATGGTGGTATATGGTAGGGTGTAAGGGGTCCCACCTTCAATCTTCGGGACCCAAGCCAACCTCACCTGCTCATGGTGCACCCTGCTAATAACAGACGAGGCTCTGGCGACCCGCCAACACGCAATGGACCAGCGTGGCGGGTTATGGTCCAAACTCCCCAATGATGATCGCACAATATAAAAGGCCCCAAGTGCCCGGCGGCTCCAGTTGTGACGCCGACGTTGACGGGCGTCGGTTGAGAGCTGGAGCCCGGGGTGTTAAGAATCTCCGGGTGGCGGTATCTCTCCGTCAAACGGCTATGGCAGGCATAATGGACATCCGATGGCGTAGGTTATCACTGGTTACTTACAACACGCGCACTTTGAGGACCGACGAGAAGCTAGCTGAACTGGAAGAGGAGGTAGACAAGTTGCGCTGGGATATTATAGGGTTATCTGAAGTCCGAAGAGAGGGGGAGGACACGATAGCCCTCAAATCCGGCAACTTGTTTTATTACCAGGAGGGCGACCAGCAATCCCAAGGTGGTGTTGGGTTCCTCGTCCACAAGTCCCTTGTTAACAACATCGTATCCATCGGGAGTGTGTCGAACAGGGTGGCGTACCTTATACTCAGAGTATCTAAAAGATACTCGTTGAAGGTCATACAGGTTTACGCACCGACCTCGACACACAAAGATGAAGAAGTAGAAGTTATGTATGAGGACATTAGTAGAGCCATACATACCTCGGAAACTTACTTCAATGTTGTGATGGGGGACTTCAACGCAAGGCTGGGCAAGAGATGCGAAGATGAGTTGAGAGTGGGGCAATTTGGATGTGGGCTTAGAAACCAAAGGGGCCAGAGGCTGGCCGACTTTCTGGAGAAG
>NJDD01000609.1:46231-66608 GCA_002245505.1 Calephelis nemesis
CTTTTATTATATAAATGACAAATAAATGTATACAATCAATGTTCACAACGTCGCGGTCGTAGCAATTTCGTAATACAAAAACGTTAACCAACTTGATTCTAAATTAATATTTCTTTAAAATGGCAAAAATGTAATTGAATTAGACTATCATGGTTACAAAAATACAATTTTTATAATATAATTTTGTTGGTTTGGGCCAAATTCTCACCAAATGAAAACCTGCTGAAGCTGCACTATGCTTGAGCATATGATAAATGTACGTGCTGAGCTCGTACAGTACCTAATGTAAAGTATTTAGAAGCATAAAAACTGTTAGCGTAAAACATTTTAAAAGTTTTAAAACCGTTAGCTAAAAACGTTTACAAAATGTGAAAAATTGCTTGCGATTTGATTGGTTTTCGTTTCGTGAGTAATTGTGTAGTTAGTGTTGCCAATGTTTATAAAATTCCCCAAACTGTGGGGAATTTCGAATGGACTGGGAATTTTACGGAGAGGACCTCGATGCGGGGAGATAGTGTTTGATTTTACAGTTCTAATCCATTTGAAATTCCCCGCGTTTCGGAAAATTCCCCACACATCGGCAGTGACTCACATTTAACACTGGATGAACGTTATCGCGACTTATGACACTTGACATATGGCTTTATGTCAAGTGGCAATGCTTTTGCGCGATTATTACTGATCTAGTAGATCTACATTGATGTAGATATTTATAATATTTAGGGTCGACAGCTCTACTTGACCTAATAAAAATTCAAAAACCTATGTGCAAATAATTTCGCAATCTCGTAATGAAATGTCTACTTTTACACATTAATGGCGATAGTTCAATAATTTTACGATATAAATTAGATAGTAGGTATGCTACTGTTTTAGAATCCTCATGATGTAGGCTATTAATTAACAGGTTGGCTAACACAATTCCAGTACCTTTTTTACACCATAGGTGCTCAAACTTAGCAGATGATTAAATTTCAAAATTAAAATTGATGTTTATGGACGTGTGGTAAACTACTAGATTATTTAATTGCGTTTTTGTAAAGGTAACTTATGAACACCGTCAATGGGCAACACGTCAGAAAAAAAATGCACTAGACCTTAAATAGCGGACGTGATGCCCACAAATGTGAGAAAAAATGGGATTTTTCGAAAAAAATGCATACATCGCAAAGTATTGGAGGTAGATTTTTTTTGTGGTACCCCTACTCCCCCCCATGCACACGCGGGTGCGCTAATATCCACAATTCATGGGAAACCCTGTATACATTACTATGCTGATAACTTTTGTTTTTATTATTTTTGTTTACTTTTTTCAGTTTGTTAGACTTCCTGAAAGACAATCATCCTAGTCTGTCAAGGGACCAAGACTTTATAAACGGATTCCTGGAATTGATGAGCCTCCTTGTTAACTGTATCGAAGGGTCCAGCGACTGGAATGACCTATCAACCATCTCCCAGTACGAGACACTACCTGGTTATCAGACTGCCAGCTGGCATAGGCACGGATATATGACGTTTTTTGACATCCTTTTGGTAAGTATGTATAGTACTTACTAGGTACAGATTGAGCAAAGCAGTACCTAGTTTTACAACTTGCCTCTAGATTTACATATTGGCTTCTATGATCTAGAGGTCCGGTGTTGGCATTGACTACATAAAATTTTAGGTTCGATTCCCGGGTTAGGCAATTCGAAATGTGGTTTTTCAATTATTTATGAATACAAAAATGAATAAGTAATTACCTTGGGACTTATCGTATGACGCTTAAATTACACATGGAACAATTTCAATAATTCTTTTATTAACTGTCAGAAGAAGGTTTTGATGAAGAAAAAATTTAATGAATTCGATGTTCGTAGTTAAGCAAAGACCCTAGTTTGAGCAAAGACCTGCTATACACAAGAACTTCCACTCCATACAATGACAAAACGAAGTTATAGAGCATCACGCATGAATTATTATCACGCAAGAGATAGGGCAAATAGGTGTTACAAAAAACATCCAACTGATGATCATCTTGATCGGTATAGGGCTCTCCGGAATACTTGCAACAAAATGTGTCGTGTTGCAAGACGGCGTTATATCCACGAGACTATAGCGAAATCTAACTCCCAAGAGAAATGGCGCTTTTTAAAATCTTTAGGGATTGGTAAGGATCCTGTTTTTAACAACAGTTGTCTTGACCTTAATACGCTGAACTCACACTTTTCTTCACCACCGCTAGTTATGGACAGTTCCACTAAATGTGCTACTCTCAGTGATCTATCATTAATTCCACGCCCGTTTTGCTCCTTCTCGCTTATGGCAGTTTCAGAAGTGGAAGTTGAGAAACACATTAGATCCATCTCATCAGCGGCAGTCGGCGACGACGGATTGTGTTCCAAAATGATTGTTCTTATCTTCCCTCACATCCTTCCTGTTATAACTTACATTTTTAATTATTCCTTATCGTCTCAGGTGTTCCCTTCAGTGTGGAAAAAGGCTAAGGTCATTCCGCTTCCAAAAAAATCACATCCTTTGAGCCCTTCTGACTTTCGTCCTATCTCCATTCTGCCATTTCTATCCAAAGTCTTGGAGCACATTGTTCATGATCAGCTAACTCGTTTTCTCCGGCACAATGAAATCTTAAGCCCATTCCAGTCAGGTTTTTGGCGTGCACATAGTACAGTGACGGCTCTAGTTAAAGTTTCTGACGATATTCGTTACGCAATAGATTCAAAACTCTTTACCGCACTCGTTTTGCTGGATTTCAGTAGTGCATTTAATTCGGTGGATTTTAATTTGCTCATTGGTGTTCTTAAGACCATTAACTTTTCCTCATCTACTTTAAATTGGTTTGACTCTTATCTGCGTGGTCGCTCACAATATGTATTTTTAAATGAAATGCAGTCCAACTGGTGTGATATAGTTGCGGGTGTCCCTCAGGGGTGCATTTTGTCTCCCTTAATGTTTTCAATATTTATTAATACAATCACTGCGGTAATTTCTTCAAACTTTCATTTGTATGCAGATGATTTGCAGATTTACCGTCATTTTAGAACTTCGGATAAAACTAGCGCCCTGATTTCTTTAAATGACGATCTTCGCGCAATAAGCTTATGGGCTGAATCCTACGGTCTTTTAGATAACCCTTTAAAATCAAAAGCTATAATTCTCGGGAGTAGATATCAGCTTGGAGCTATTGATTTTTCCAGTCTGCCACCTATAGTTTACAACGGTACTTAGATCTCTTTTTCGACCAGTGTCACTAACCTAGGCGTTATTTTTAGCTCGGAGCTTTCTTGGGAGGATCATATTACTAATTTGAGTAAAAAAGTCTATTATACCTTTCATATGTTACATTCTTTAAAAAAATTCTTCCTACGAAAACAAAAATTTCCCTTGTACAGTCTCTGATACTCCCAATTCTCGATTATGGCGATGTATGTTTCCTTGATGCTACGGAATCTCTTCTAAATAAATTGGAGAAGCTCCAAAATTTGTGCATCCGATTTATTTTCAATCTCCGTAAGTTTGACCACGTCTCCATGTTTAGAGCTCAACTGAAATGGCTTCCTATACGATTCCGCAGAAATTTACATATTCTATCTCTCCTATATAATATTCTGTACAACCCGTCAGCTCCCTCATACATACGGGAGCGTTTTAGCTTTCTGCACTCTACTGATTCCCCATGTCGTTCCAACCGCAGCTCTGTACTTCGTTTTCCCGCTTCGCACTCCAATTGTTATTCTAAATCTTTTACTTTCCAATCAATCAAATTGTGGAATTCCCTTCCTGTCGTGATTCGTGACAGCCCTTCTTTACCTACTTTTAAAAAAATATTGAAGGAACATTACTTATCGTTGACACAATAACATACTCATTATTTTATCATACTAACATATTTTAATAATTGTAATTATACCTGTTTTATTTTTTACACACTTGATTATTATATTTTATTTATTTGTTCTAAGTATAGCCATAGTTAATTGTTTTTTTTTTGTAAACGATGCCTTCCATTTTTTTTTCACAGCTTCATTTATTTTGGGTTGGCTGGAAGAAATTTCTTTAGTTAGAGATAAGCTCGCCTTTTGTGCATTTTTACCTTCTCGTGTTTTTTGTGTATTTTTGTTTTTTTTGTGTGCAATAAAGTGATAAATAAATAAATAAATAAATAAAATATGTTATGTTTGTTTTGATTTGTAGGTAGGTACATTCATGGAGTAGCAATGTGCAGTATTTCTTAATTTATAGCTTTTTTGTTTTAGAGTAGTATCATATTTTTATTGAAATTGAATTTGAATACTATTTTTACGAGGAAATAATATTTAAGAGAATGAAAAATAATTAAAGAGAAGAAATGGATACTTTCCTAGGAAGTTCGTATCTAGATAGGCGACAGGTTGTCAAGCCAAGTTCAAGGAAAGGAACTGGTTAGTTTTTTTAATAATTAAAAAAAATGTGTATGCTGAATAGCTTTATAAAACGGCTGATTTAATGAAAACTGGTCAATTCAAAGTAAGCTACTTTACGAACACACATTTTTAAATTATAGCACTTGTTATTGGTATCCAACAAAGCAAAAAAAATGAGTTTAATAATTGTTCATAATGTTATTTTGTTCCGATAAATACTATTTGGATTTTTCATAGAACTTGGCACTCATTTAAATCTTCATTGAAAGCCACAGCCAAACATAAATTTTGTATTAAACTTTGCTCTCCTTTTTTACGTTTATGTTTTTAGTGGGGTAAATTTTACTAGCGCATCTACGTTCTTCGCTTACCATAGGCACGGACGTGTGCAAACTACGTAACAATGACGCTGACCGAAAAAATAGATTGGACAACAATGTTAGTGGTTGATTAAAATAAAAAAATGAAATGATTTTTACCGAAACATTATTATGAAATATTTCTTTTTATCTATTAATAGAACTTCGTTCCACCCGTTCTGTTTGTATGGGAAAACTTAAAACGTTGGTTTCCCTAGTTTCCTCGTAGTTTTTCCTTTTTTATTAAATTTTCCCTGGACTTCAACAAATAATTCAAAACCAAAATTAGCCAAATTGGTCCAATTTGTGTTGGTCAGCAATTGATTTTATACTTAATAAAAAAAAGTATCTTCACGCCCATATCCCCGAAGGGGTAGGCAGAAGCACAACCAGGGCATCCACGACTAGCCGAAGACACGAAATCCCACAATGTAATAGGTGGCAAGCCTATCGCGAACCGGGCACATATTCAACCCCGAGCAAAACTTTTTTTTATTAGAAAATTGGAAAAACCCAAATTTCTTTTTGTTGTCCGCCCTGGGATTCGAACCCGGGACCTCATGCAATCAAGTCCAACAACTGTACCGCTAGACCACAGAGGCGATTTTAACATAATATTTTTACATAATATCTATTAAAAAATCTGTGTAAGTGTGAATTCTGTACATTGAATGTATTTAAAAAAAATAGGAAAAGGCGACTAAAATGACCAGTAAAACACATAGCTATCTCGCATTTTTATCTGTCTGTCTGTATCCGATCGTGATTGATGCCAACAAAGAATTAATAGTTCTATATTATATATTATTGATATTTCATGTTCCGAAAAAGGATTAGGCTGCTTTAATTTCTTTGATGGGGTGGGAGCGGGTAGAGTTAAAAATATACATCTGGCAATAATGCATTCATTAAAGCGTGGTCCGATTTCATTTTTTTAATAAGCATTATATTATTTTTTAATTTTTTTGTTTTGTAGTGTTGATACGGGCTGTTTTGCAGAATAGACCATCTGCCTTCCTACCAGGCAGCTCGCAGAAGGCGAGCATAGGCTTAACGTTACTAACACCGTTTCGCGACTCGCCCGGATTGGTACCACCGCCTTACTTATTCCTGCCGCCATAAAATCCAACGCTTGCCGTTGACGTGTTCCGGTTCAGAGGGTGAGGTAGCCGGTAAAATTTACTTTTGCTCACGGCCTAACATCCCGGCCTCAGGTTGGCAACGCACTATTTGTGTCTCTAGGCGTCGTGAATTTCTTACCATCAGGAAGTCCGTCTGCTTGTTTGCCTTCCTATAACATAAAAAAATAAATAAATAGAAATTACTCATAATAAAGTGACCAAATAATTTGAAATTTGGAACGTAGAGAAACATTTTAACGTACAGTTTATCTTTCATATACATACATACTTCTATATTATATATGTATTAATAAATCATGAAGTTATGGCGGTAAAAATACCTATTCTTACCTTCTACCGTGGTTGGTACCTACCTAGGTACCAACCACGGTAGTACCAATCCGGGCTAGTCGCTCGAAACTCTACCCCCTACACAGATGGCACGGTGTTAGTAAGGTAAGTAAACCTGTGCTCGCCTTTTGCGAGTTTCTTGGCAGGTGGTCTATTCTGCAAAGGTGCCCGGACCAACACAGGGAAAACCGTTTTGAAGGGTAAAAGCTAATATACAACAGGATTCGCCCAGGTGCCTTGAGTGCATCGGGGCTTAACATGATGTCATAAACGTATCACACAATCCTCAGCACTGCCTCACCTTGACTTGGACTTGTTGTTTGGAAGAATGCGCCACTTATTTCAGCTTATAGCTTACTTGAGCATGACGAAACATAGGTCCGGGTTTAATTTTAGCGTTGTCCTTCTCCAAGAAAGGTTGCAGATCAATGCTGACAACTATCCCTTCAAATGACACAAATCAATCGATGTTACTGGCTTAAAAAATGTTATAAAAAATAATTTTTTTCTTTTCATTATAGGAAACCACAAAAAACTTCAATAATTGTGCACCATATCGAATTTAAAATGCCGTCACATTATTTTTCGAGTTGTTTTCATCGAGTCCTTTCATTTGATACCTTTATTGTAGAAGTGCATAAAATAGCTATTCCGCCATCTTGGATAGTTCACCATACTGGATTTATGATGTCCTATGCTTTTCGAGTTGCTTTCAAAGAGTTCTTTCACTTGATAACCATATTGTAGATGTGCATGTCCGCCATATTGGATTTAGAATGACGTCACGTTATTTTTCGAGTTGCTCTAAACAAGCACTTTCATTTGATACCCATAATGCAGAAGTGCATAAAATAACCATTCCGCCATCTTAAGTAGTCCACTAAATTGGATTGAGAATGACGTCACATTATTTTTCGAGTTGTCTCAATGAGCTCTTTTAATTGATACCCATATTGTAGAAGTGCATTAAAATAACTATTCCTTCATCTAAGATGATCCGCTATATTGGATTTAGAATGACGTCACATTATTTTTCGAGTCGCTCTCGACGAGCCGTTTCAATTGATACCCATAGTGTAAAAGTGTATTAAAAAAAATATTCCGCCACCTTGAATGGTCTCACATATTGGATTTAGAATGACGTCACGTATTTTATCGTACATTGTCATCCAAACTAAACGTGTATACAAAATTTCAGCTTAATCGGTTGAAGATATCTGCTTAAAAATTGAGTTCCACGATTACCCCCGAACTAACACACATACATTTCAAGGTAAAAATAAAATAAAAAAAATAAAAGCTCAGATGTAAATAACGAGGCGGGAACTTCAGGTAGGAACTTTTTCATATGCGAAGGACGTGACAATTG
The DNA here is from genome assembly GCA_002245505.1 of Calephelis nemesis. Classification (NCBI taxonomy): domain Eukaryota; kingdom Metazoa; phylum Arthropoda; class Insecta; order Lepidoptera; family Riodinidae; genus Calephelis; species Calephelis nemesis. The sequence continues at coordinate 53,832 of NJDD01000609.1, forward strand.
ATATTGTTTCCAGAGCTCTTCTTTTATTCGTCTGAGGTCGCGGGTGGGAACGTTAGTTAGGCTTGTCACATTCTGTGTCATTTGGAGGACTATTAGCCACAACAGTTACACTGTAAGCAGTGTAACTGTTGTGCGCGGAATTAGCTAAATAAAGTCTTATTTTACATCTGTTTTAATGATTTCCGCAAAGTAAAGCCTGAGGGGTTCTAAACTAATAAACTCTTAAAACAGTTTTATTAAAATAATACTAATTGTCATCGAAGAAAGACAACCTTATAACGTACATTATAAAGTTGCTTATAAAGGCGGACATTTAGTAAGATGTAAATAGAACTGCTATAATCGTTAGTGGTAGGGCTGATTCAATAAAATATCTATATATTTTTAGAACACGTACAACAATGGCACAGGGCTTCCAACCCTGGACATGAAACTAAACAAGGAGGTGACCCTCATCAAATGGCCCCAAAACTCCTCTGGAGATGTGGAGGTGATATGCAAGGATGGAGACAGATATACTGCTGATAATGTCATTGTCACTGTCTCGCTCGGAGTGTTGAAAGAACGGTGAAAATAATTTCAGAGATTCGGAGACTTTGTCCATAGATTTTTTTTTATTTTTTATGATATTGGAAGGCAAACAACAGAAGAATTTCCTGATGGCAGGAAATTCTTGCTGCCTAGAGACACCAAAAACTTAATAATTTTTATTTAATACTATAATTTATTTAATATATATTATATATTTTTATTTAATACTTTTTAGTTCATTGCTGATATGATTAAATTTAATAAAAATAAACATCGGGTAAAAATAGGTAAAAAATGCTAATAAAATAAAACCTAATGGGCCTACCTAAATCAAATTTTAATGTGAACAAATTACAAATCAAAAGTATTCCGCATCAAACAAAAAAATAATTACGCAAATCGGTTCAGAAACCACGGAGAAATCGGTGTACATACATAAAAAAAATATACTGGCCGAATAATAACCTCCTCGTTTTTTTTAACTCGGTTAAAAATAATAAAGATTTAATTTTAATTTTATACTACCTATTATTTATATGTGCTATTTACTAATTGGTTTGAAGTCGGTGCCAAGCCTTAAACTAATTATACTATATTAAATTACTAAACTTAATTATATTAAACATAATTATATTATACGTAAGTATTAAATTAAACATAAAAATTAAATTAATTATTATATTCCAGAGGAAGACGGACAACTTTTTTTCACCTTTATCCGGAAGAGTTTGGTGTTTTTCTCTAAATTGATTGCTAGCCTCTTTTCCAGTTTCACACTTTCTCTTTCGCGCTTCTCTTTCACAGAATTTGTTAGTGGTATTCTTGCAACAACGGTACATTTCTTTCTTTAACTCTGTCGTGGAACTGATTTTCACAATGGCTATTAGAATCCTACATTATTCCTGATGAACATAGGCTAAATACTTACCTAGATAAAAGAAAAATTAGAAATTTGTTCACGTTTGCGAAACCTGTACCCTATTGTTTAATGTACCTACTTACCTTTGTGGAAGCCTGCGAAGCTTGTGCTGCTTGTCATAAATATTACAAATGTTTAAAATTTAAAATGACGTGTCCTAAAATTAGTTTTTTTTTTGTTTGCCTCATAAACTATATTCCTTAAGGGCCATACCATAACTCACCGAGACGCCATGGCGACGTGGCCAGCGACGTCGCCAACTAGTTTGTATTGAGATGTATAATGACGGCTAATGTACTTGGCGACCGAATGGTGACGATTTAGCGACGCAAGAACGCTAGACCTAGCCATGGCAACTTCGCTGGCCACGTCGCAATGGCGTCCCGGTGAGTTATGGCCCTAAGACCTCATATTTCAGCATTGATACTCAAGCGTTACAGAGACCGTAGGGTTACTCTTGAAGCTCGATTCATGCAATATTGGAAATTAAAATCGAGTATGTCTTTTTAGGTACTCTTGAACACAATACTGGCGAACTATTAACATTTAATTAACTGTAAAAAAATATTGGGTTGCACTCCGGGAGTGCTAGCAGAAGTAAAAACTTAAATATTAACTTTGTGCATTTTTGATATTTGATGGTTTTGGAATAATTTTGCACGAATTGCTTTAATTATCAGTATGAAAGTACTATCATTTATGTGGTAGAATACCATATTCATTTATTGCGGTATCGTAGACAAACATGACAACACGAACATTCGCGCAAGCGCCCTGCGCCGTATTACGAATTTTCGACCAGGTCATGTGTCCTAACGCGAGTTCAGAAGTTTTTACTCATTCAAAAAAAAGTGCTAGTGCATTCTATAGAAGTCTTCACTGTAACAATAAATTATTTGATGGGATTCGTTGAATTTATTTGTAACTGAATGTTAAAAATCTGCTAGTACTGTATACAAAAGTTCTTAAAGCGACATATATGATTCCAATATCCAATTCGCATGATAAAGAGATAAAAGAATAACTTTACTGATTGTTATTATGGTGAGATTTTTTTTATATTTACACGATTTTTTTTACCTAATGTCGTGAAATGCAAATACTACGTAATAACTAATAATTAAACTTAATTTATTCTACAGCTACTCAACACTATTTTCTCCAGTGTTGCCACAAGAAAAAATCACGGCCATCAACGTTATACCCATTGGTGTATTAGGGAAAATAATTCTGGCTTTTCCAACTCCTTGGTGGGCACCTGCAAACGTTACTTTTTATTTATTTATGTGGAAGGATGACTTCAAAGATGACGAGAAATGGATTTCTAAAGTGGGATCATTGAGTTTTCAAATGGGATCCGATAATACTATCTTTTAAACTTTATGGGTGAACGGAGATGTGTACAAAATGGTGAGAATTTCCTAATAACTAGAAAATGAAATTTTGGTGCCATCTAGAGAAAAAATGTCGTAGTTTTTTCGTAATGATTGAATTTCATGCTTACATTTTTTTTATGACTTTTGGACGGCAAACAAGCAGACGGTTTTCCTGATGTTAAGAAATTCACGCCGCCTAGATACACCAAAGGTGGTAATGTTGCGTTGCCAATCTGATGCCGGGATGTTAGGCTTCGAGCAAAAGTAAGTTTATCGTCTACCTAACCCTCCAAACCGGAACACGTCATGACGTTATGTCGGCAGGAATAGGTAAGGCGGTGGTACAAATCCGGGCGAGTCGCTGCTAAACTCTACCACCTAGTCAGACGTCACGGTGTTAGTGACGGTGAGCCTATGCACGCCTTTTACGAGCTGCCGGCTAAGGAAGGCAGGTGGTCTATTCTACAAAGGAGCCCGGACCAAAACATTGAGTGAAATTGATTGAAAATTGCACTAATGAATTAATCTATACATACGTGATGCTGAAACTTTAGACCCTTTTTTACGAAAAGTGCGCTGACACAGGAGCATAAAATTTGGAACACTTATAGTTTATGTGTAGGAGAAGTGCAGAACTCTAATATTTTAATAATAATGCATATAAAGTACATTAAATCAATAAATAAAACATTACCCACACTACCATGCATTTGACACATACAAACATAATATATATTATTGATGATAACGATAAAAAATCACAGATGGCGTACCTTACAGTTTCGAAACAAAGTAGTTGGTCTTGAGAAAATTGTATTATATGTTGGGGTTAGATCAATTTGTATAATTTGTCCAGAGATAGCTACTATTTATTTATCAACTCCGCAGGTGGAAACACTTCCCGAGGACATAGTAAGAAGGAAATCTGTGGAAGGTTACGGTTAAGGTTGTGTTACGAAGATTTATGGGCAAGGAATTCAACATACCCGAGCCATCTGGAATGATAAGGTATTCTATTGCTGGTATTAGAACCGCGTAATAGATACCGTGTAGGGATTCGCGGCCTTACCTATTCGTGTTGGTAAATTAACATTGTTGTGTACTGGTTTGGAGGGATGGGTAGCCGGTAGACTTGCATATCAGTCCTAACGTCCCCACACACCACAAGACAGCAACGCACCAATAAAATTCTATCTATAAGCCACGGCTGTCTCTTACCATCTCATACCATTTGGAGTGCTATGCGCTTGTTTGATATCTTACCTAAAAATTAAAAAATGCAAAAAGTATATAATTTCAAAATTGAAAATTTGATGAACCTGAATCAACAATTAATCTGACACCTGAAAACTGACAAAACCTATATGTAACGTAGCCAAGAGTAATGTTGATTACATCAGCTTTGAAACAAAAATACCCGCAACTAAATCGGTACTACCGTCCAAAAGTTATTACTACAGACTTACGTTAAAAGTCAGGGGTTAAAACCCCTCATTTTTCGTCGGGGGTTGAAACAACGCATCATAATTGTTTGGGAGCTACGATGCCATAGACAAACACACATACACACACAAACAAGTTAAACTTACAATACCTCTCTTCTATGATGTGTTTTAGAAGAACTGCAAATATTACAAAACATTCATAACACCGTACCTTTAAAACTAGATTCATCAGCCATCTCACATTAAATTCATCAGGTCCTTGACATCAAGTCATCATCATTATCAGAAAATATGAATAGATCTAGATAAGGCGAATCGAATGAGTCAAAACTTAGTAGGCATTCCAGGGTTACGCCTCCTACCTTCGAGCTTCCTCATCAGACCAGCTCGATTGTACCGGCATTCGTTAGTGCTTTAACTATGAGGTCTCGCATAAGTTATAAATACCTATCATTTGCCTGATATTCATTCCAATGCTTGGAAATGAGTTGATAACCTGCAACTCGTCTACAGATCTCCATTAATTATAGGTAATCATCTCAATTACGTTCTCAAGTATTTGCTTTAGATGAACTGCAAATATTACGAAAAAGAATACCGTAACTTTAAAAAAAATATTTTTAAGCCACCTCCCAGTTCAATCATCAGGTCCTTAACACTAAATCCTCATTATTAGAAATTATGAACAGATCTATTTAAGGCGAATCGAATGAGTCCAAAGTCGATGGGTTAACCAGCAGCTGCATTCCAGAATTGTGTCCCCTTTCTTCAAGTTCCACCTTCAGACCAGTTTAATTGTACCAGCTCTCGTTAGTGTTAGGTCTGTTACGTCTCACGTAAGTTTAGAAGTGAAATAAATACCCATAGTTCGTCTAGTATCCATTCCAGTGCTTACGAAAAAACTGCAATTAAGCTGATGACCTTGAACACCTGAACAAGACTCCAAACATCCAAGCATTTTAAACAAAAAAAAACGCATCTAAATCCGTCCTACATCCGCTGTAGAGCTACGATGGCACACACACACACGCACACGCACACACACACACGCACACGCACACGCACACACACACACACACACTTTGTGTTTTTAGATTTGTCAATACTTTTATCCTTATCCCTATTCACTTTCGAGGGAGTGGTGGATTAAGTTGGACTTCTACCGATTAAAACCACATAGATCTAGCTGCGTTTTGTTCATTTCCTTTTCTATGCCTCATTATTTCTTGTAGGTATATAAGTATTCGTTAATTATTTTCTAGCTAAAATTAATATATTTGCAGGTCTACTTGGTACACAAACCCATTTACAAGAGGTGCCTACACATACGATAATAATGAGATGGTTCAGTATCCAAATGCGAGGAACACCCTGGCTGAACCTTTGCTGGACAATTCCGGCAATCCCAAGGTCCTGTTTGCCGGAGAAGCCACAGATTCCTTTCATTTTTCGACGTCAAACTATTCAAGTAAAATTTAATCAACATAAAAGCTGCATTTGAAGCAGGTTCTGCGAGGACTGTTAAGAAGTAGCCTACATCTAAACAATTTAAATTCAAAGATCTTATTAACTTTATTCTCTCAGCCCTGTTTCGCTCACATTTCACAAGTATGTGATATACATCTTCTATTTTATTACATAATTCACAATTAGGAGAATGTGAAATCTTCATTAAATGTTTAAACTTATTTAGTGGAATATGACCGGATCTAAGTCTGAAAGCAGTAATACATTCCAATCTAGTGTTATAGGTACTGTTATTATTAATCCAAGGGACGCGAGGAGGCTCCGCTTGAACTACTTTGTACCAAAAATATTCCTTCCAGTTCAAATGACATTTATTTTTAAAAACTACCATTATTTCAGAATAATCCGGATAGACGTTTATGTTTTCGTTTCCATCTAATATAGTAAGCTTAGCCAAGCGGTCAACCTCCTCGTTGCCTACTAAACCGACATGTCCAGGTAGCCACTGTAATTTTATGTGTTTGTTAAGCATTCTTAGATTACGAATTTTGTTCACAATCTGGTAGGCTATCGGTGTAGCTCGGTAACCCGAGGCACATCGAGCCAAATGCTGAAGGGAACTTTTACTGTCAGTAAAAATTACTACACGATTTTTTGTGATGGATTCTATGTGTAATAGAGATTTGAATATTGCATACAGCTCCACGGACATAATAGATATTGGCTCAGTTATTTCAAAGTAGCTTTTTTTATTCATATGAGGGTCAAAATATGCAGAACCAGATATACTGATGCCAATAGAGGCTTTTTTCCTTGACCAGTAGCTGTTCCCCATTAAGGAACTCAAGGCATCCAATAACTTTGATGTAAAGTTATTAGACAATGACTGAGACTTTAAACAATCCTTGTAGGCTAAATATTGCCTTCGCAAGTGGAGAGGGAACAAACATAATTCAGCTTCCATAACATGGATTTTAGTTGTTTTAATGAAACTACCAATTATGCGTAGTCCTTGATTTTGAATTTTTTCCAATTTATAGATATGTGAATTAGCACTATTGTCATATAAAAAAACAGCTATTAATCAATGCGGCTGCGAATAAGTGATACATATAAATTTCGAATATGTTTAGGGTGAATTCCCCATTCTGAACTAGCTAGTACTTTCAGAATATTTAAAATTTGTTGAGTTTTTACGCACAGCTCATTTATATCTCTGCTCCATCTCAATGAATGATCAAGCCAAATACCTAGATATTTTATTTCATACGTACAATTTCAAGATTTTGTCCCTCAATTTTTATACCTAATTCCTGGGAACATTTTTTGTGCCCTCTACTAAAAATAACACATTTTGACTTACTATTAGAAAGTGTCAAACCCATTCTGTTAAGACAGTCAATGACAATATCTACAGAAATTTGTAAGTTCGTAAAACCTTTAGACAAATTATTATTAGATGTGTAAAGGATGAAATCATCTGCGTACTGTGAGTATGTATTTTGAACTAAAAACAAATTTTTCTTGTCACAATATTGAAGAGCAAAGGAGAGATTGGATCTCCTTGAGCAATGCCTTTGTTAGTCCATCTGCATAAATCCAAGCCACTATCTCTATCAGTTTTTATAAATAAATGTCTTTCTTTTAAAAAGTTATACAAATGATTACATATTAATTTACCGACATCAATATCATCAAGAGTTCTGACAACTTCTTCTACCGTAATATTGTTATAAGCAAAGAATATAAATACTCTTTAACAAGAGGTTATAAACGTTGTCAATGTCGAAAAAACACGCTAACGTTTGGCACCTCTTTATAAAGCTAATCTGTATAAACGATACTAATCTAACTAAGGCATCAACAGATTTTCTAAAGCCAGTGGAGAATTCTGATAATAGTTTTTTGTTTTCGACATACCATTCCAATCTTTTACTAATTAAATCGTGAAAAACTTTGCAAATACAAGATAATAATGAAATGGGTCTCAACTTAATCGACGACTCTGCCATATTGGATCCTCTTTTAGCAATTGGAATTATTAATATTTTACGCCATTGACTAGGTACGTAGGATGATGAATAGATATTGTTGTATAGATTTAATAAGAATTGCTTCGCTACAAACGGTAAATTTAACAATAAAGAGTATGTAACTCCATCCAGACCGGGAGAGGTACCTCTTGTTTTCTTTTTTAAACAGGCATAGAGTTCTTGTTCAGAGAATACGCTTTCAAGTAAATTACTTGTAGAGTTAAGTGGCGGAGGTAAAGGGGACACCGAGTCTGGAGTAATAGAGTGTAATAGTTTTTCTTTTTCTTCCTTACCTATGTCTACTGTAGTGTCTCTGTAACCTTTGATCCAAGGCATTCGACGCCACATTACTGACGGGTTACAAATAGTCCGTATACTTTTACAAAATGATTTCCAATGAATAAATTTAGCTTTTCGTATTTCTCGTTTAGTAACAGTGATTTTTTGTTTTAAGTTATCGAAATTTTGGGGGGTTGGATTTCGTCTAAATTGTGATAGTGCTAGTCTACGCTCTGCAACTAGTTTTGACAAAAGTGGGCTCCAATATGTCTTGGGACGGAAACTAGAACATAGATTCACACCTGTCTTATAGAATGGTATACTTTTATCAGCAGCTAAATTAATTTCTTGTACAAAGTAGTCATATTTTTCCTGTATGTGATCAAAATCTGGAGGTTCGGAAAATGACTTAATAAGGTGATTTCTATATTTAGACCAATCTGCTTTCTTAACATTTCGTTTTTTAGTGAATTGGGTATTATCAACGTAGTTTAGTGATAATTTAATCATCAAATGATCGCTACCTAAACTTTCTTGAAGTACCTTCCATTTGCAATGTATGGCTAAATAAACAGTGGCAAATGATACATCTGGGGAACTTGTTTGAATATCATTGTTAACCATTCTAAATCTAGTTGTTGAAGCATCATTAAGAGATACAAACTGATGTTCCGATGAGGCATCTAATGAATACAATCCTCTCAAATCATTTTTAAAAGACCAATTTGTATGGTGTGCATTAAAATCACCGGCTATAATAGCTTTTTCAGACAATTTAGAAAATAGTTCATGCCAATCGGAGTCAGTTGTATGTACTAATTATGGACAGTATAAATATATACCTAACGTTATTCAGATTTTTGCAGTTTAGTATCTTTATGTAGTTGACTTCCATACCTGTATTATTTAGGTGAAGTGGGCAAATCCTACTTCTCATAGATTTATGAACTACAATGGCTACGCCACCATATGAGTCGCGCCTATCTTTTTTGTAGACATTGTAACCAGGGAATCGTAGAGATGTCTCGGATTCTAACCAAGTCTCACTCAATAAGGCTAAGTGAATGTTTTCACGGTTCAATAATAAATCTAAATCAGTTTGTTTAGGTTTAACACTTTGTGCATTCCACTGTAGAATATTAACAACATAGGTATCATTATTGGTTATACTATCCATTGGAGATTATACCAAAAAGTCTATCTACAACATTTCCACTTTTAACATAATCCATACTAATATTATAAAAGCGAAAGTAACTCTGTCTGTCTGTCTGTTACCTTTTCACGCCTAAACCACCCAACCGATTTTGCTGAAATTTGGTATGTAAATAGTTTGCATTCATGAGAAGGACATAGGCATATTATTTTTTTTTAAATTCAAACCCTAAAAGGGTTAAAAGGGGTGGAAAAGTTTGTATGAGAAAAATATTTTTATTACACATTTTTGCATGAAATTTTGTATTAATGCTTTTTAGTACAAATGATGAAACACGTATTTCAGGGTTTTTCGAAATTCACCCCCATTGGGGGTTAAAGGGGGTTGCTAAGTTTGTCTGGAAAATTTAATTCTATTGAAATATTTTGCGTGACACTGAAATAATGCTCTGCAATACAAATTATGAGATACAAATCTAAGCGTTTTTTGAAAATCAACCCCAATGGGGGTTAACAGGGGTGGCACAATTTGCGTAGGAAAAATATTTAACAGTAATTTTTACCATAAGCCCATAACAATGAACCACGTACTTCAGTTTATCATTAACGAAAAACACACAAAGAAATTATGATACACATAGTAAAATAGCAAATATTAATATCATAATCATAACAAAATTGGTTAAAAATCCCTACTAATATTATAAATGCGAAAGTAACTCTGTCTGTCTGTCTGCCTGTTACGCTTTCACGCCTAAACCAGTAATAGAATAGACCCTTAGGAACAACATAGGCTACTTTTTATTGTAAAAAATAGGGGAGAATGGGTAAAAAGAGGGGATGAATGTTCATATGGAAATTCGTCATTTTTAAAGCTCTAACAGTGAAACTTTGTATTTAGACACTTTATGATAAACGAAAGAACATAGGCTACTTTTATCGCAAAAAATGGGGGAGAATGGCTAAAAAGAGGCGATGACTGTTCATATGTATATTCGCCATTTTTAAAACTGTAACAGTGAAACTTTGTATTTAGACACTTTATGATGAACGAAAGAACATAGGCTACATTTTATCACTAAAAATGAGGGAGAATGGGTAAAAAGAGGTGATGAATGTTCATATGGAAAATCGTTTTTTTGTTTGAAAGGGTATATTTCAGAGGTGGTCCCATGGTCTGACCAGGTCAGGATCTGATGACAAAATACTGGGTAAAAACGAGGGAAACTCTAAAAAAATGTTGGCAAGAAAAGTGTTTTTGTGGATTATGATCACTTGCTAGCATTAGACAATGGTCACTCCCCACTCAGACTCAACAGACTTGCGGAATAGGCTGTAAGTATCTTTGAGGGATTTGGAGATATTTACACAGAAGCAAAGGGAGAAGATCAGCTAGCGCTCAGCGTCAAGCTCAAAGTAGAATCAATGTCAGAAGGTTTAAAAGGAATGTTTTTGTTGATGCAGGATTCTATTATGACCACACGTTACAGTATAAAAATACTCCTTTGATTTTAATTGGAAAAATGATTAAAAATATCAGCATTGTGATCCCTTTAAATTTAAAGATGAAACGCAGGGTTATGCATTAGCATTTGGTATACAGTTTAATTTCACAGGATTTGCCGAAGTGCAGATAAAACTGTAAACACAATAACGTACTTATTCCTACTATTTATCTGAGGTGAAATTAGAAAAGAGAAAGTGTGTGTTCAGTTTTGACAGCAAAATTGCTAAATTGATTTTAACATTTAAAATAAAATAGATGAAACTTTGGATAGCGATATAGGCTACATTTTATCTTAAAATTTTAACGAGCAGTGTTGGAGAACTAAATATCAAATAAGTAGACTACGCGGGCGAAGCCGCGGGTAACAACTAGTTTACTATAAATTCCTTAATTTCTTTCAACTATTACTCTAAATGCACTACATATTTTCTCCTCAAAACTGCTGTTGCTTAAGAAAATGTTTTTAATTTTATGTACAATTGTAATCAGCTCACTTCGTCTTTTTTATTTCTCTTTAGGCATCTCAGTCATTTCCGAGGCACTCTCCTCTTGCTCATTAATGTCAACTTGGTACTGTTTCTTTGTCTTATTCTTTTTTGCTCTGTTTATGTTTTTCTGCTCAAATTATGCATTGGTGACAGGTAAGACTGGCGACGATTGTCTACAATTATCTACTTGAGAGAGTAGGGCATCTCTATAGGAAGTAGAAGTATCTCTACATAAACTCTCTTGGTTTTCCTCAAGTTGACAAGTGATTATATTTTCTATCTCTGACTCTCTTATTTTGTCTTCTTCTATTTTTTTTAAATATGTAGCCAAGGCTTTTCTGTAGGTGCAATTATCTTGTGACATTATTTTCCGAATCATTTTTTCTTTCTTAAATACCGAACATGATTTATCTAGCGGTTCATCCGCCTTCAGAGTGCTTCCGATGCGGGGCTGCCGGGGGGAGTCGGGGGACTTCCTCTGGCCAGCACTGCCTCGCACGCCTGGGGGGCGACTCCAGTGGCCGGAGTCGCTCCTCTTTTAGCGCGGAGAAGACCGGGCCGTAGCCGCGGAGCGAGATGGTGAATGCCAACGCGACCCCATCTCGCTCCTTGCCGGGCGGCACGAAGGTCATAGTGTGGTTTTTAGTCGGTTCGAGTTCGACATAACCCGTTGTTCTCCCCCGAGAGCAGCGGGTATCCGGGGGGATTTTCCACACTACTTATTAAAAAAAAAAGGGTCCTACTTTTTGGTTGTGCTATACTTTATGAAAATGTCTTCTTTCGTTTTTTAACTAACTATTGTTTACATAGTTATACTGGATTATGTTCAATCGCGAGTGTGACTCCTGAATCCTTAACCTAATTCCTATTTTACCTAATTACCTAATCCTTTTCGGAGTGACAACTGTGACGATAACCAAAGAGTATATAAATACTACGTAATAAGAGACGGGACTTACATAGATACATAGCAAACCCGAATTTTGTTTGAAGTTTAGAGGGAAAGGTATAACCCGTAAAATTTTGAAAGTAAGTCTAACTAAAGGCATTATGATATAAGGAAACTAGTGTCATATGATTTGGGCGAATAAAAAACATAGCAAACTTATTTTTTATTTTTTAATAACTATTGAAATGAAGGGAATTTATAACATCTATGTTATAAATTCCCTTCATTTCAATAGTTATCGTCAGTTTGGCGCAACTCTCAAAACAATTAAAATAGGTAGCATGAATTGGGATGAGAGTCCCGGGTGTCAATCTGTGGAATAAATCCTTCGACGGTGTGTCTATGGTACAATGTTAGATTTTGACATCGTAGTTCTGACAGCTATTTCCCCTCCCACCCTTTCCTTAGTAATTTTTTTTTTAAGTTAATTTGCACATTACTGGGGCCGGCTAATACCTTTAGGCCATGCTGCCACGTCTTCCGTATAAATTAATTCTTATAGTCTTTAGTTACATGTCCTCCGTATTAATTAATTCTTATACATTCACTAGTCACTTTAGGCCATGCTGCCAAATCTTCCGTATTAATCAATTCTTATACAGTCATTAGTCACTATTTACAAAGTCAC